>CM022954.1:17540497-18081028 GCA_012931725.1 Litsea cubeba | reverse complement strand
ATCGGCGTTAAATTTCAGTTTTTGGTAAGCGAGTTGTGCCTATGAATGATGTGAGTCATCACAAAATACGTTGAATTAATTAATGCATTGAACTCGTCAAAGTTGAACTACGAATCAAGTGAACCGAAAAACGAATTAAATGGACCTACCCCGTCGAATTTTGAATTGGATAAGTGTAGAACTGTGAACACAGGTGTGAACTGGTTGAATTGTGAACTAAGTCCGTAACACTTCATGAACAGCTCCTTAAGAGGACTTGATGCTCTTAAAGGAGGTAAGCAATCTTCTGTTGTGCCCATTTCCTAGGTCTATATAAAGGCCATTAAAGTTGCAATCGTCTTTGGCTAACACGGAAGAAGATATGCTTTCCTTGTTTGGGTCATTTTCTGCTTGATTTTGTTGCATTGTTACATACCACATAATTTGCAACAGTGAGCCAGAACTCTATACATGTAGTCCAAGTTCCACATGGAGATATCCTAATTAATTTAGTGGTATGGATATTTTTCTGTTATGTTTCTTGTACTCTTCATATGCTTTGCTTAGACATTTTAAATTTTTTTTCCTCCAAATGTTTGCTATTATGATATCTGTGACTAGAATGTTCGGGTTGGTGGGCGGGTCTGCATTCCACATTCTGGCATGCTTGCTGTGATTGTTTTGTTTTCAAAATCAAGGATGGCTAAATAGTTTAACCATTTTATAAATTTTTATCTGATTCTTAAAGCTGTTCTCGATTTGTATGCCAATTCTCAGGAATCACTTGAACATAACAGACGCGAAATAACTTCTGCTATGATGGAAAACTATCCACAGCTTCTACGGAAATTTTTGGCTGACAAAGCAAAGGTGTCATCACTGGTTGAAATGATGGTTCATCTCAAGCTTGAGCTTTATTCACTGAAGAGGCAGGAACAGGTGGGTTCCGGATATCTGCACAAATTTATTCCTCTGTATTGTTTGATTACACTGACAAAGGCAACATTTATTGGTTTGCCTTTCCAGAATTTTGGAACAGTTGTCCAGCTAACAAAAGATGCATTCTTCAAACATGGTGAAAAGGATACATTGAGATCATGTATCAAGGCTCTTATGTTTTGTTCCACTGAGAGTCAAGGAAAACTTCAATGAGAGAGTGAGTCTATGAAGATTTGGTAGCTATCTTGCATAATCTCAAAAACATTGATGATGAGGTTTCAAATCAACTTGAACAGAAAGTTCCTTTTCTCCCACTTTCCCACCTAAGACAATGTCCTCAATGTTTTCTACACTCTTCCAGGTTGTGGGTTTTCTGCTTCTAAACATGTACTTGCGTGTGGCCTGGTGCCTACATTCTATAGATAGTGAAAATCCTTCGGAGGCATCTGTATCTTCTATTTTGTCCAATGCGCAATACTCTGTTTAAGCAACTGGAGCACTATCTGTACACGCTTCTCGAAGAGCGGGGGGAAGGAAAGAATGGAAGTCTTCTCACTTGAAGAGTAAGCCTGGATTAATGCTGATACATGCTCAGGAATCTAATTTATTTTATGTCATTTAAATAGCTTCTCTTTGGGTGTTCAGAAATGCTTCATATTTTTGGTCTCATGATATTTGCTTACTGCCCAAGGTCTGTACTATACTGGCTGAAACATGGTTTTGTTCAGGTTTTTTTCCTCAACAAAGCTGGAAAGTTTAGGATTTTGTCCAGATGTCTCCACTCTTCTAAAGTTTTGGAAGCTTTTGTGATGGCGATTATATTGATCCAGTCCCTCACAACGGTCACCTAACTATACACAGATCAGACCCATTATCTAACTTCAGATAAAATCACCATAAAAACACTAGCAAAACTGTTTAAAAAATAGTAGAAATTTAGGGACAAAACATCTCAAAAACTTTGAGGAGTTTTACTAAGAAAAGCCAAATGGCTATTTATTTAGAGTACAACCGAAGATATCGATTCAAACTAGAAACTTTATGACATCATAATAGAAAATCTTGTCAAAACGATAGAAGGATTCACTTTTCTTGATTACAAGAAATCCAATCCCCTTACGGCCTTAAATGGGGTGATATTGCAATTGTATTTCCTAACTAAGATATTTGCAGGAATGTCATTTCTTCATTTGCGGGAAATGTGGTTGCTTCATATCCCCTAGAGGCTGAACTCCTCGCCCTCCAAAATGGTCTAAAGGTTTGTAAAGAATTGCAAATTTCTTTCCTTCAGATAGAAGGTGACAGCCTTGTTTTAGTATCTTCTGTGCAGCAAGCAACTAACATGGCTTGGAATCTCATGGCGTCTTGGAGACAAACAATGGAGTTGATGATGAACTTCCATGGCTGGACCCCATGGACCTCATTCACCACTGTAAGAGATCAGCTAATATCATAGCAAACTCCCTTGCTAAGCTTGATTTTCCGATGATCAATACTTTCAAAGCCTCTCTCCACACCCACACCTATTTCTGTGTTCAAAGTCAACCTACTCTTCGCTTCACCCAAACACATAGAGGGGTTCTTTGCCATCCTAAGTCAGGCTCAATTACCAAGAACTGTGCCTGTCGAAGACCTACTAAACATGATTTGACATATAAATAATGGCCACCCAACCAATCACCTTCTTAGTGAAGCCACAACACACACAGAAACCCTCCTCATATCAACATTAACCAATCACTATAAGATCAATAGGGTCCTAGCGGACAATTACTATGACAACCGCCAACCGGATTTGCACAATACGACTGAGAACCAGTCTTACAACCATCAAAGGTTATAACGGGAATCCGTTATCATCCAACGGAACCATTTGCAAACCAATTACAAGTAGGGCCTCTAAAGAAACCTACCTACCTGATGTGATTAGAACAGGAGAAAGAAACAAACACTGAAAAACATACTTAATCCCCGTCCGACCATAGACACTTGATGGCGAAAGTCACTCGCTCCAAACCTGATAAAACAAGGGTGAGAAAGGGAACAGTCTCTACAAAAATAAAAGAAATTAAAAAATCAATTTAACAATGTTGAATTAATATAAAACACAAACTCAACACATTTGGGGAAAATAAATGCCATATAGGAGATTAATTGAAAGGAGATATGGGGTGGACAAAAATTCTAATAAATGTACATATATGCACAAAACACAAAACAAAGTGATTGTATAATAATATTTTATACTAACATGTCTTTATAATTTTTCCCTATAGGTATGGTGAGCCACGCATATCGTCCATGAAGAACATTGGCCTCATGGTAGGAAACGGATTGCGTGCTACGATAGAACTATTTTACATTGGACTGCATTTCTTGCCGTCAACAAAAATCTAAAGATCGTGATTTTCTTCCTATTGATGGTACCTTTCACAATCTTCGTCATAATTATGACTGCACTTACCACCAGACTAGAAAAGAAAAAAAGGGAGCATGTATTTGGATGGTTGCCTGCCGTGGTGAAAGTAATCATGTTCATCCCACCCTCAACCTCATTTATAGTAAGTCCTTCTTCCTCAACATTACATTAAAATGGGGTTGATGGTGGGACGAACATGATTACATTCACCACTGCAGACAACCATCCAAATACATGCTCCCTTTTTTTTCTTTTCTAGTCCGGTGGTAAATGCAACCAACAAAGATTGTAAAAGGTACCATCAAAATAGGAAAAAACCACGATCTTTCGATTTTGACTTGACCGCAAGATATGCAATCCAATATAAAATAGTTCTACCGTAGCACGTAATCCGTTTCCTACCATGAGACCAATGTTCTTCATGGACGATATGTATGGCCCACCATACCTATAGGAACAAATTATAGACATGTTAGCATAAATTATTATTATACAATCACTTTATTTTGTGTTTTGTGCATACATGTACCTTCATTAGAATTTTTTTCCACCCCATATCTCCTTTCAATTCATCTCTTATATAGCATTTACTATGACAACCGCCAACCAAGGCATTAGGATTTGCACAATACGACTGAGAACCAGTCTTAACAAGGGAATCCGTAATCATCCAACGGAACCATTTGCAACCAATTACAAGTAGGGCCTCTAAAGAAACCTGCCTACCTGATGTGATTAGAACAGGAGAAAGACAAAAATTCTAATAAATGTACATATATGCACAAAACACAAAACAAAGTGATTGTATAATAATATTTTATACTAACATGTCTTTATAATTTGTTCCTATAGGTATGGTGAGCCACACATATCGTCCATGAAGAACATTGGCCTCATGGTAGGAAACGGGAACTATTTTACATTGGATTGCATTTCTTGCCGTCAAACAAAAATCGAAAGATCGTGATTTTCTTCCTATTGATGGTACCTTTCACAATCTTCGTCATAATTATGACTGCACTTACCACTAGACTAGAAAAGGAAAAAAGGGCATGATTTTGAATGGTTGCCTGCCGTGGTGAAAATAATCATGTTCATCCCACCCTCAACCTCATTTATAGTAAGTCCTTCTTCCTCAACATTACATTAAAATGGGGTTGATGGTGGGACGAACATGATTACATTCACCACTGCAGACAACCATCCAAATACATGCTCCTTTTTTTCTTTTCTAGTCCGGTGGTAAATGCAACCAACAAAGATTGTAAAAGGTACCATCAAAATAGGAAGAAACCACGATCTTTCGATTTTGACTTGACCGCAAGAAATGCAGTCCAATATAAAATAGTTCTATCGTAGCACGTAATCCGTTTCCTACCATGAGACCAATGTTCTTCATGGACGATATGTGTGGCTCACCATACCTATAGGAACAAATTATAAAGAAATGTTATCATAAATTATTATTATACAATCACTTTATTTTGTGTTTTGTGCATACATGTACCTTCATTAGAATTTTTTTCCACCCCATATCTCCTTTCAATTCATCTCTTATATAGCATTTATCGTTACATATTTTCCCCAAATGTGTTAAGTTTGTTTTTATATTAATTCAACACAACGTTAAATTGAGTTTTTAATTTCTTTTATTTTTGTAGAGATTGCTGCCTTTCTCACTCATGTTTTATTCGATTCAAGTTTAGAGCGAGTGGCTTTCGCTATCAAGTGTCGATGGTCAAACGGGTCAAACGGGGATTAGGTATGTTCTTTATGTTCTTTAGTGTATGTTTCTTTCTTCTGTTCTAATCAGATAAGGTAGGTAGGTTTCTTTAGAGGTCTTACTTGTAATTGGTTGCAAATGGTTCCGTTAGATAATTACGGATTCCCGTAATCACCTTTGATGGTGGTTGTTATACCAGTCGTATTGTGCAAATCCTAAGGCCTTGGTTGGCGGTTGTCAGAGTAATCCACTATGAGGAGGGCTTCTGCGTTTTGTATGTGTCTATTTTGAATGGTTTTTAAAAATAGACTAGACCTCCCAAACAAGTCCTAATTCCTTTGCTGAGAAACTAAAAGATGATTCATCCAAAAAGGGTGAACGACCAAAATATATCATCTTTACAGATCTAAATGAAAAACTAATGATAATAGAAAAAAATGGATCTTTCAACCCAAATTGAAAAAAACATAAAAAATTGGGTAATTCAACTGCCAAAGAAGAAAAAAAAAATGATTTTCTCAACACTCTACTGTTTTCGACGACATCTTTAAACACGGAAAAAAGGAGTTCGAAGGGCAAGAGAAATAGCTATGCTGGTAAAAATTGGATCTTTCACAACCCAGATTGAAAAAAAAAAAAAAAAATTTGTTCTTTCATCTGCCAAAGAAGAAAAAATTGAATTTCTCAACACTCTCTACTGCTTTCGATGACATCTTCAAACACGAAAAAAAGGAGGTCAAAGGGCAAGAGAAATAGCTATACTTTAAAACCAAAATCCATCATCCAGATGGAAAAAACTGGATCTTTCACAACCTAGATCAGAAAAATTGGTTTGTTCACCTCCCAGATTGAAAAAAAGAAAGAAAGAAATTGGATCTTTTATCTGCCAAAGAAGAAAAAATTGATTTTCTCATCACTCTTTGCTGCTTTCGACATCTTGACATCTTCATACACGAAAAAAAAAAAGGAGGTCGAAGTGCAAGAGAAATAACTATAGTTAATAGAACTGAAACAAAAAATCAGGAAATAATATCACAATCAACCAAAAGATAGGATTTTTTCGGATTTAAACAGAAAAAAATCCAAACCCCAGAAATCCAAATGAGATGCAATGAAAATAGAAATCAAATCTAGAATTAATTAAAGTAACATCATTAACTCATTTTCTTGTCACAACTATGCAACACATCAAGCATTGCTCATTGAGCAAACATCAACAGTGAGGTAAATGGCGAGAAGTTTGGGATGATCTGGGATTCTTGCATGGCGGGATAGTAGACACCCTCTTCCTCTACAAGTGCGAAGAATGAGGGAGTCATCTTTCTCAGTCTTTGCAGCAAAGCTTTCGAAGCAGATTACCGAAACGGAACTTCAGGCAATGTTTCAAAGGGCAAGGAGGATCGTGGACGTTTTTATACTAATGGTTTGGATGAGAAAGGAAAACAGGGGTTTTGAGTTCATAAGGTTTGCCTCACGCAAGGAAGAAGAAAATGCAATAGATCTAGCCAAAGGAAGATCATGGGGTGGAAGGAAGTGGTTTTGACGACTCAGAACTCAAAAGACACTGTTGACACACACAGTGCATGGTCGACATAGCATCAAAACCGTCTGAAGTGAAGTCTCATGGGTTCCATTTGTGTGTTTTCAATGATTTCCATCGTCTTATTTAATGTGTTGTTCTGTGACTTCTGTCCTATGCTTTATAAACCAATGCCTCACATATTAAAGTTTGTGTTGTTTTCGCTTCAAATTTATTCTACTTATTTTAGCTATATATTGATCTTTTTGGGTTACAGGTTAGCATTTTAGACAAGTGCCGGCCAAAAAAGCAGAAAGTAAACAAGAAAGGCAAAGAAAGAGAATGGGTGCTGAAGAAGAACGAACAGGAAATAAGTATATAGTGTCATTAGTGTGCCTCCTGATACAAAATTCACTGCACGCAAACGAAAGGCTCACTTTTGATATCCCAGCATAATTATTTGATGAGAGAAATGGAGCATTTGTTTGCAAGGATAGGAAAATTTCACTTTCTTCTGTTTTCTAGTGTGTTTTTCTTTTCTCAGCAAATCAGGAATACTCTGTAAACAGTGGAATTTATTTTGAACAATATTAAGCAGGAATGAAATCCATTGTCTGTTGAAGGCATCTTTGTTGTGTGAGAAGACTGTATAATCCGAACATGTGGTTTGATGCTGTTCAATGATGCAGGGTGGGACTAGCTTTTCAAACTTTGTGCCATCATCAGTGCTGGTACCGTTTGTAATTGGCAGAGATTAGAGAGGACAGAAAGGAAGAAAGCGGGTTGGTAAGAATATTGATGAGGTTGCCAATTGCTTTGCCTTGAAGTCATCTGAATTGAAAGCAAATCACAGTCATCCGAATTGAATCATGGGTTAGCAATTCAACTCAAAGGGCTTGTTTCGTATAAAGCAGTAATAAAGATAAGGAGGATCAAGGATACCGTATCCCAAAGTTTTAACTTTCTCCTTTATTTTATTTGCAAGAGAGGGTAAAGTCTTTATATGTTTTCCATCGCATCTTTAATAAGCAAACTAATATGGGAAAGGGAGAATTAATTCTCCTGTCTCAGCCCTCATCTCCATCTCCAGTGAGAATCGATTCAGAGTCTCTCCAACACTACAGTCCAGTCTACAGGCCTACAAGAAGACTGAAGTCTATGTGAGAGGCATCGGGAATCTCATCCTTCCTAACTGAGAGCTTGGATCAGTGATGGTTTCCGGATCCGGATCTGTTTTTGTCATGGGACCTATTTTGTTGGATCCAGACTCAGTTTTGATAGGAAAATTAAGATTTGGTTTCATACCGGGCCCACCTAGATGACAAGAATCTAATTCTAAAATCAAAATTATCCAAGAAAAAGTTGATTTTGACGTACACTCTGCAATATTAAAGACTCATGTTGGGTCCTAGGTGGACCCATAACCGGACCCGTTTATCAATTGGAATCTAAATTGGGTTCTGGACCTGAACCCGTTTATGAATCGGAACCTAAAATAGGTTCCACACCTGATTTTTTGCGGGTTGGAATTTCTAGGTAATCGGAGAATCTGATACCCATTTGCAACCCTATTTGTATTGATCAACTTATACTCTCACCAAAAAAATAAATTTATCAGACTATAAATTATTATTCAAATATGTATGATAGCTACTATTAGATTAAGACTCTATTTCAAACATGTGATGAATTTGCCTTGCTTTCTCTTGGTGGGATAGAGATGGAGGGAGCCACTCATGTGTGATCAATCTAACGATTGGCCCATTGAAAGTTTCTTTGAAGATTGTGATACAATGAATATTATGGGTCCTAGACCGGCCTAGATTTTGAAAAGGTGGGTCCCACCATGCATTGAAGATGGGTCGCTGCATTGTACTCGTGCCCCAGCCCTTCCCTTAGGGCACGTTTGGTAAACAAAAAGAAATCTTCTATTTGGAGGATTCCCTAGTTCTTCGTGATCCAACATATTCACAAAGAGGATTTAATAAGAGAGTTACAAGTTTGGTAAACAAGAGGATTCCTACCATTCGTAAATGTGCGATCCAACGGTTATTGGTATTTTGCAGTTTTTTCAGAATTCATGAAAAATCAGAGGTTGAGTTTTCACCCCCAATGGTTGTTCTTGGCTCTCTAGAGCATTTGAACGGTTCGGATCTTGCAAGTGGGGCCCACATAAATTTAAATTAGTATTTTAAAGTCTGAACTTATTTGCAAATATATGAATAATCATGACGGATCGACGACTGATACTTAACATAATAGCCATTTTGGGCCTTCTAATCATGATTAATGGTTAAGATCTTGATTGCGGGACTAATATAATATATTTTCAAAGCGAAAAGGCTAACCTATAATTTATCGATTTTTGTACTATAGCAGGTATGTTGCAGCGTCTTCTCTCTTACCTCTGTTGAAAGTAACTTCAATGGCTGATAGGTTTTTTCCAACTTTCACATCGTCTATGATGAATCACGTTTCGGAATTTTACACCTTTATAAAGAGACTGAATGGTTTGGATTTCGCAAACAGGCCCCACAAAAGTCCAGAATCATGGTCCAATGATCTAGACTTTTTTACAAATATCATAATATATATGATGAATCAATGGGTAATACTTGACTTTACAGCCCTTTTGGGCTTTTTAAAGGCAATTAACGGTTCGGATTGTGACTGCGGAACCCATAAGGTAGTTTTCCAATTAAAAAAAGGTAATATTTTTGTTACCGTCGAAACCACTATAGCTCCACTTTCTTTGAGTCTGTCGATTTTTGAATTAGGATGGGGGGAGGTCGGACATTGGAAATTTTCAAAAACGTAGACATGGGGATTTTGAGTGCCAATTTTTCTCTCGTTTTCAAACATGGATTTTCCATGGAAGAGAGGAAAACCAGGAGAATTTTGCTGCATAGACTTTTGCCAAATGTGCACTTGATGTCATCCTAAATTGTAGAGTCTTAGCGAGGAAGAGGGTAATGATGTTGGTGGAATGAAAGCTAGGTTCTCTTTCTAAGTTTACTGCATAGAGTAAAATCAAGGGAAATCTTTAAATAAGGCCTTAAGTTTTTGTCTTATTTCAAAAAATGACACAAGTTTCAAAACTTTTCAAATTAGTTCCTAAGTTTTCTCGAAAGTTTTTAATTAAGGACATCCGTCCATTTAAAGCTATTTTTTGGGCAACTTTTTTTCTCAATTTTTTTAAAATACTCAAATTATCCTTCATTGAGATAAAACTAGCATAATAACCCATGCTCAGCACGCTATCTCTAAGCATTGAAAATAAATAATCATATATTAAATAGGTTATGAAAGTACCTATTTCCATAATGTAAGTTGCATAAAATAAAAATAGAAAAATTGGGACCAAAAGATAATAAAAGATGGGGTATAAGAGAGTTTTTATGGAAAAAAAAAAAGAATTAAAACATTGAAAAAGTAGAAAGTAGACGTGAGTGGTTTGATGAGAAAAAAGATGTCATGTGTAGTTGCATGAGATAAGTAGTGCATACAAAATGTGGAACATTTAAACAAAAAGGCATCATTTTCAATCAAAATTAAAACCCCCGGTCAAACTTGAGGCGACAGCCCTTGGCTTTAATATATTATAATTAGCATAATAACTCAGCAAAGATTTGGCCAATATCGCAATTTAAATATTCATGCATTAAAAGAAAATTGTATAGTTTAGAAAGAAAACAAAGAAATAAAAAAGATTATAAGAGTACCTGTTTATGTAATCCAAAAGTTAGCGGCGTAGAAAGGAAAGAGGAGAATTTTAGTAGAAAGGAAATGGTAGATTTATTTATTTTTATATAAATGGAATACTTACAGAAAAAGGAAAGTGGAATTTTGAAAGCGGAGGAGTGTTGACTGAGAAGGGAGAGAGAAAAGGTGAACACATAATGTAAACTCGTATTATTGTGTTCTAGTGTTCTATTACAATCATTTAATATAAATAGGAAAACCTAACCAATCTTGCTTTGCAAGAAATCTACCCACAATAAGAAACTCAATCCTAATAAAATAAGCAGCCATATGTTAAATATAATCCTACCCTATACAACATCACCGGCAGTGGCGGACCCAGGATTTTCGTGTAGGTGGGCTAAACTTTTGCTAGGATTTTTTCACATTAACAATAGCAAAAGAGAAAATGTATTCCATTTAAATAGACACAAAATATTTAACTACATCAACTAACATATATTTTTTTGTTTGAAATGATGACTATATTCATTTCTCCAGAATTTACAGTATAAGAGAAGTATACTGAAAACAAAAAAGCCCCAAAAAAATATGGGCAATCCAATCATCCCCAAAAAGAAAGGGTTGACATCAATTGATATACAACTACAACAATAATAAAGAAACTCTAAAGAAGTAATAAACATTATCATGAAAAATTAGTATCTCTTTGTTCATTCCATATGCTCCAAACAGTTTCTTTATCATATGAATCCAAATGAGAGCACCTGTATTTATAATGAACATTTTCAGCATGATAGGTAACACATGCCGTCTCCCATGAATTAGCACCAGCCTAATTCAAACCCATTTAGAATGTATGATGTATCTAATGTTAAAGCAAAATAAAATTGTATCATTAACTACCACATTCTTTGATGCCATTAAATTAAGATCATAATTTATTGCCCAACCGTTATCCATGATTGACAAATCTCACTCATTCATAGATTAAACAAGAACACAAGATCAAAAAAAAAAAAAAAACCAAAATCAAGTAATGTAATAAAGAGAATGGTTGCTGAGTTTTATTTTTTACTTTTTAGTCCTGTGTATTTAAAACCTAAAGACTTTAGGCCATTTTTATTGTTATTTCTATGTAAAAAAAATTAAAAGGCAATGATCAAGAAGGAATTAGGAATGGTGAATTTGTAAATTTCTACTTTGTATTTAATGTTGTTATCTTGGATTAGCCATCTGCTTATTATTTTTTATGAAAAATATTAAATACTCATGGTCGTTAATATCCAAAGCATGCTTTGAGAATAGATTAACCAATTACAAAAGCCATTTCATGCCACTGAGAGTCTGAGACTTATCTGGTTTTGTGTGCACTTGAACATTTCTAAGTCTATATTGCCCAGAAATTATATATAATTCTGATTTTATGCAATTCTTCAAAAAGTGAAAGTGCAGATGCATGTGCCCAAGTCTGCAATGAAGCAAAGCAAAAGACGGGATACTGGATATACATCTAGTGGAGTAAGCAAAAGAAATACCAAATCTAGTAACTGTCAGAAATACTTAAAGATAAGTAAAAAACAAAAACAAATTGGAAGAAAATGGACTAACAATCTAACATGCTAAGCCCTTAAGTAGCATAACCCTAACCCAAACCATCAAACATAAACATAAAAAAAAAAAAAAAAAAAGAACCCTAACTTATCTGTCACAAATCACTCATTCATAGATTAAACAAGAACACAAGATTAAAAAAAATCAGGTAATGTAATAAAGAGAACCATAATTAAAAGGCCCTAAAGCAACATAACCCTAACCCTAACCATCAAACATAAATTATAAAAAAAGAAAAAAAAAAAAAACATAACCCTAACTTTTCTATGCAATGCCTAAAATAATGAATGGAATCATTATTCATAGAAGATAGGGAGAGAGGGGCGACAATGGCATAGAAGTACCATTAAAAAGACTAAGAGAGAGACAGAGAAATGCAGAGAGAGGGAGAGTGAGGGACAGAGAGAGGCGACAGAGAGAAAAGGAGACAGATTTACCTGAAGCGGAAGAACGACTGTCCCAGCCACACAAGCATCCGACGAGAAGCGATTCGTGCACTCGAAGGAGAGGAACAAGCCAAGAAGGGTTAGGGGCTGGCTAAGGTCGAAAGAAGAGAACAGCAAAATTAGGGTTTTTATTTCATCCATCATTCTTGAGATAGGGCGATGGCTTATATAGGTTGGGGGCGTGGGCCTTCATTCATGTGGGGCGTGGGCCAGTGGCCCAATACAATTTTAAGGGGAATTCTAAGTTTGATCTGGGGTTGACCGCCCCATACGCCTCTGGTCACGGCCTAACTCTTCTGGTGCGTGTGTTGGGTCAGCAATGTCTTCAACATTCCCCTTGTAATATTTAACAAAAACCAAAATAGCAAAGAAAAAAACAGAAAAAGATGGACTTTGGTAGTTGATGATATTAATATATAATCTTGCCTCAAGAATTCATATTTAATCTCAATTGGCCATTTATCATCTATCATTCTTTCTATAAGAAACTTGATAAACAATATTGTACCTATATGGCTGTTATGAAAAGTCAAATTATTAGATATAAGTATCCAACCCAACAGAGTTGACCAAAGAGTGACCCATCCCATATGAAGATCTTGATAATGATAATAAAACATTCCTCGTTGGAAAGGTTCCCGCATCCTCTCTAGTATGGTACCTATAGAGATCATATCATAGAGAATGTTGAATATGGAAAGGGTGAATTGAGACTTCATCCTAAAATAGATATGATTTATAAAATGATTAGGATTAGGTTATATTATATTAAAACTAGCAACAAAGGCCCGTACTTAGCCTGGGCCCAAAAATGAATATACATTAAAATTTAAACTTTTTTTTTAAATTCTATTAAGAGAAAAATAATTCAATAAGAAGAGTCCCGAAAGATCTCTCATAATAGGATAGATCCTAATATGGCCAAACACATTTGCCACACAGTCCAACCCAGCCTAAATGCTGATTTTTGTAAAAGAAAGCCATTTTTAGTCTTAGGGATAAAGCAGAGCACAATTTTGAACAACCCTGATATAATATTATCCAATTTGAAAAGCGTCCTTGAACATCTTA
Source organism: Litsea cubeba (assembly GCA_012931725.1). NCBI lineage: Eukaryota > Viridiplantae > Streptophyta > Magnoliopsida > Laurales > Lauraceae > Litsea > Litsea cubeba. The sequence continues at coordinate 18,067,616 of CM022954.1, read as the reverse complement.
TTGTGTTACTATGTTGTTTTTGAATAATTACATGTGTGATTTTGAAAGCAAAAAAAGACTAAATAGTGAAGAGGCGGTGTACTTGTTCATCCAACACATGGTTTCAGAAGCCCACCTTCTTATTCTACAATGTTGTGGTGATCTATTTTCTAACATTTTTTCTTTTTTGGTAAAGATAAAAGAAGGATTACAAACTTGCAGAGGGAACAATGGGGAGAATAGAGAGGCAATGAAACATGAAAAAAGACAGTCCAATAGAACAATAAAAAGGTAAAGAAAACAACAAAAACATCAAAACCAGCAGTTCACATGAAAAGATGGAGGGTTACTGCTGAAGGCTGCATCCTTATGCTTGCACCAAAAGTCGCCCGCCCACAACGTGTGATCGATCATAATCAGGGCCAGCTTAAGTACAAGGCAATAAAAGCCCTTGCTTTAAGCCCCCAAAAAATTTAGGGCCCCAAATTTTCTCAACTTTCAAAAAAAATAAAAAAGCAATGAAGTTAATTTGTTTCTCCCAAAAAGAATGCCTCACAACAAATCTCAAAAAATAAGTCCCCATTAAAACCATTCACATTCCAAAAGAAATTGAACTTTTCACATTCCAAAAACATGAGAAAAGTTGTAGCCATTAAAATCGTTCACATTCCAAAAAAATTCGAACAAACTACTCCTTCACACTATTTATATCTTTTCACATTCCAAAAATATGAGAAAAGTTGTAGTCATTAAAAATTAAAAAAAAAAAAAGAAAACCTTGCAATTACAATAAGTAACAAATTCTTTTTGAGTTCTAAAATTCTTCGTGTTTATAGATTTTTTTTCCTACAGCTGCTTGCAATCCAAATAGGACAATCTCCTTTGTGTTCTTATTGGATCTCTTCAATTCAAGGGGTTTTTTTTCTCGAGACTCAATTCTCCCTGCACTCCTTGCTAATTACACTTCTACAATTGCTATCACTGCAACTTGAACTCCAAAAGGAATTAGTTTTGTTTTGATTGAAGCGAAAATGTATGCATTTTATATATTATTTTTTCTCTTCTTCTTTTTGTTCTTATGTGATCCTTCTTTTTATAATATAGTTTTGATAATATATGTTAATCATGGCTCACTAACACAAATATAATCTGTTTTTTTTTTTCAGGTTCTATAATCTTTGTAGCCAACACCGATAAATTGTTAAATCAGGTTCTATTGTTCTGTGCTTTTAGAATTTTTTTAATTCCAAGCACATACTCTTTTGTTTATTATAGTTAGTGTTTATTTTATTTGTAAATATTATTAGTTATAATTTATAAATAATAAATACGTCTACTAGAAAATACAAATCCGGGTACTCAAAACTTTAAAAAAAACACATGATTTAATTCAATATCAAAAAGCGAGAAAAATAAATTTTAAATAAAATATTTATAATAATATTACAAAATAAAAAATACCTCATTTAAGATTTTCACTTTAGGCCTCAAATTGTCTCAAGCCGGCCCTAATCATAATTCCACTTTCGAGGTGATCACTTTCATTGTGTAGACAAAGAAGAAGTGGTCTAAAATGATGTCCTTGAAAAGAAAATAAAGCATAATAATTTTGTTTTGGTAAGAAGTTGATGGGAGATTTTTTTTTGTCCCTAACTTATAGGAGATTGAAGAGGAACATTACATGGAAGAGGGAACGTGAATGTGGAATGGTTGAAAGAAATATCCTACGGTAATGTCAACTTATCGGTGGAAGTAGAGAAAGGATAGGTGTGATAAAGATGGAAGAGGTTATTTAAGAGAAATTGTATGAAATATGATAAAATGTGAGTTTGTTATCTTTATAAAATTGAATGAAATGGAGAGATTTAGGGTAGGGAGGATATTTGTTTCAGATGAGTATGGTGGCCCACATTCATCAAAGCCTGAGGCTGTACATCTTTTTCTTTTATATTTCTTTGAAATGAGAGACTTTTTAGGGATAACGTGACACCCCTCACAGCCCACCTCTCCATTTCCTTTAATATAATAATATATAATGTGATGAGGTTATAGAACTACTTGTTGTAGAAGCTATAGGAGATCATATCCATATGCCAGAGACAATTAGCAAAACAATATAATCTTTTGGAGCATCACAGTGTTGATACGACTGATCCAATTAAAGAATATTATATTGTATTAAAAATAATAATGCATTACTTGAGTCCAATGGGCCTCAAGTTGAAGGCCCCAGTCTGACCCAATAAGAAAATCTGGATCCCTAAGCCTTGGTTTGAGCTTGCCTGTTGGGCACATTTAACAGCCTGAATATTCAATTGTTAGATTTAGTCTTTGGAAGCTGGGCGTGGGTCGATTGACAGCCCTAGATTCTCCATTGGTTATTTTAAGGGCCCTGAAATCTTCACTTAAAATTTTTTTTTTTATATATATTTCAGCTAATTAAGGCGCTGGGCCTGTGAAACTTGCACATGCGAGGTAAGAAAAACTTGCACATGTAAGGGGGAGACTAACTAGCACCTGGTCACACCGGAAAGAAGGTAAGATGGGGTTCTCAGGAATCCTGACTTCTAGTTGGGATGTCTTAAATCACGTTTCACCACTGAAGACTGAAGTATGAAAATTTATCAGGTCCAAGGTGAATTGATCTCAACCTCATTAGGTTTAGTAGGCCCAACAGGTCCTACATAAACTGAATGCAGATCCAATTATCAGTTGGATTGAAAATAGGGATGTAACAAAACCTTTTACATGAAGGTTCCTTGGGATAGCTGAAAATGTCCCATTTTTGTCTTCCATTCATTGTACCAAAGGGCCCAAGCCCCTTTAAAGATTCCAATATGGGCCTAAAGTTTAGCACAAACTCGATGGGTCTGATCACTTTGGACACAATGCCTCCATCAAATTATCTGTGCAGGACCAAAATAGTGGCTCCATATAGAGATGATCGTATGGTGGAGCACACCCATACCCTAAGGCTGAGATATACGATTATGGGGACATACAGTGGTACAAAGAGTGGGAACCAAAACCTGGCCGTCACCCAATTAAGAAGTGTACGGTGGGTTGACCAGTTGTGATGTGCTGTGTTGTCGGATGCAGTGGGCCTCACCCATTGGGGTGCAGCTTTGGTACAGAACCAACCTGACACCTCTGAACCAACCTAATCGTTTGACTGGTCTTTCTACCAAAAAGTAAAAATCAATCCACACCTTCCATGCGACGGTAGATGGGTAGTATCGCTCCTAGTCAGTGGGCTAGTAAAAAAAAGATTGAACATTTGAATCATTTGATGGGGGGACCATTTGGCCAATTCCTAATCCATACCTTCCAATTTCTATTTCATAAGAGCATCACTTGTGGAATGGGGCCCACTGGGATGCATCCTCCTCCAAGCCGTGTGTTGTTCTATACCTAGCTACTAGTCAAACCATCAATACCGAGTAGAGCCTGCAATCCCATTTGTAAGAGCTCAACTCGGCCTTTCTTTGGCACAAAACTTCACTAGCATTAGACAAAAATAAAATGGATAGTGGAATGAGTTTGGAATGAAAAATGAGGGATGAATTATTATTTCCATTTCAACATTTGGTATATTGAGGAATAACCCAGCAATAGAATTCTGTATGCTGAGGAATCAATCCAGCAATAGAATTCTGGATTCCTGTTCGTACGTCGGAATGGAATAAAATTTACATAAAATTAACCAAAATACCCTTGTTAGAATTTTTTATTTTTAACAATTTTCTTATTTCAATCTATCCAAAATATAATTATTAGAGGGACCCCCCTGGATATTGTGCTCATCAGAGAACCTGTGGTCCTCGTTGAATGGAATACACTGAGATTGGAAGTGTTAAAAGTGAAGCTTCTGCATGTGTGAATCGACTTGATTTGCTAGCCCTGGAATCATTCAAGATGGGCCCCAATAATGAACGGCACGGATGATTGGATTGTGTACATGTTCCAAACCGGCAAGTTGGGTAAGTTTCCCGTCAACACCTTGTGATAACATACAGTTTCAGTTGCACAGAAATGGGCCTAGCCCAGGCGGCAAAGTTATATTGTCAATGGGCAAAACCAACTGTATCAAAACTCAACCAGCTTAGACTGGGCCCGGTGACAGCCAGCATAGATGTCAATTTTGGCTACCCAAGTCATTGATCCTCTGTTCCCAGCGACATGTAAATATACTTGATTCATGAGCCTGAGCTGCGGGTCCAGGTGGCTCTTCTTGCATCATGAAAATAGCTTAAACATCATCAAAATATCTAAATAATACATTACTAAACTTAAACATCACTTAAATTAGCTAAATAAAGTAATTAAGTTAACATTCATCCATAAGTTTAAAAATAACACCCATAGTGCTTACGATAAGAGTAGCAACAGAAAATATAGATATTGTATCAACATCACATACCTCCACTTAGCAAAGCCCTCACAAAGTCTTCTTTCTCATCATTTTTCAAAGTAAAAAAAAAAACAGTCATCTCATGATCACGACCTGGATTCCGCCCTTGAAAGATTTGGAAGCTTGCGAAGTTCATCATTGATTTTATCTCTTTTGTTTGCTATATCCAAATCAACACCGATCGTTCAACTAATCTTCTCAGCGTGGCTTCATCAATCTTGTTGCTTATGATCGTGGCTGCTTCTCGAAATCCATCTATATTGTCGGTGCTCTTCCTCCCTTTTCCTTTTTGACTAGTTCCTTCATTATTGGTGGAAGCACTGGAGATTATTTGTTCAATTTCTACAAAATCCATGCCCAAATTACTTGTATCTTCAATATTCTCCTCATTCATAGTAAGCTCATCCAAGACATCTTCAGTGGTAGCAGCTCATTTTCTTGTGGCACGATACTTCCAAAGATAGTGCAAAGCATTTCATAATGTGGGAAACTTTTACTTCTCTATTGACCGGCACCCCTGTGTGTCTACAACAAACATATAAATAAGACAAATAGAGTTAGGTTGATGGATGAGTTGCAGAATTTCGGAACTTGGATCATTACATAAGAAAAGTGAAAAATGGAAAAAAAGAAGAAAAGAGCAAGACCCAAAAGGGCATTTACATTGAAAGAGGAAAGAGTAGTATTTTCAGTGAGGTATATGGACATGAATCTGTTATGGACCTATGGTCCCACTTGCTTTACTTGTGTTTATCCTTCCACATTACATCAAGTGGCCGGATTTCAAACAAATGTAGTCCGCCAGTAACTTCAGGTGAGATCAAAGTGGCCTTACTTTTTCAACTATATTAGCTAAAGGATAAATGCATGTATGTATATAGACAGATGAAGAGTGGCTATAGGGATAGGAAATCACACACACACATATATATATATATATATAGAGAGAGGGAGGCTCCCCTAAGCTACAAGTTGGATTGTGCGAATCCCCCGTGTGATAGAAATTTAGGGCCCGCTTATTTTTTGCCCTTTCATCCCTGAATCGAAACAATCCTCCCTTGCAAAAGATCCGCTTCCGCCTCTCCCCCTCTCGCCTCTCTCCCACTCGGTCTTGTCTCATGTGCACATATGATTTCTTCCACCTTCTGGGTATTTCTGGATTTACACAAGTGAAAGAGCTCCAATACTTTCAGGTATCACTTCTGCTGCTTCGGACAATGCAGGAAACTACTACAGATGGATGGCACCATGCTCTTCATGGAAACACTGTTTATTCACTTGGAGACCATTATTATTTCAGAAAATATCTTAAAATATTGAATCTTATCACTGGGCATGATTGAGAACATGAAGAAGAGTACATACTATAGTGACATTTTTCTACAAAATAAACCATCAATGCCCATCAACAGTAGAGTCATTGCAAGATTTCAGATCATCAGTTGGAATACAAAGAACCCATCAATGGTCACTAAAACAAAGGCATTAAAAGAACCAGAACATATATAAATAACCCACATTCAGATTCGAATGGCAAAGTCAGAATAACAGCCATGAATCCCCCCATCACCTATCATCAAACCCAAACAACATTGAAAAAAAATTACAAAAAAAAAACCCGACGTTGAAGAAACAAAAAGAAAACGAAAAAAGGGGCCTTCTTCTATCTTCTCTCTAAGGAAAAGGGGAAAAAACAGTGAAAACAAATTCCCATTTCCTTTTCCTCTGTTTGGGTGGACTCTAATCTCTAATCTTCAAACCCAGCTTTCTCTCAAATCGCATTCCTCACCCTGCTCAGATCCCTCCCTTTTAGAGACCCAACCCCTTTATGAACTGAGAAAGAAGCAATCCTTGTACTCGCCAACTGCCTTGCCAGAAACTCACGAGGGGGAATCCTCCCATCCGATTCCTCCTCCTCATCAGAATCTCCATCAATTCCACCCCTTTTCGAATCCCAGTAATCCTCTCTCAGAATCTTCAACTAGGAGGGAAAGTCCCCTTTTCTGTATCTGGGTGGAGATGGGAGCGCAGGGCGGAGCAGTTGTCACACTGAGAGACGAGAGAGGGAGAGCTGCAGAGAGAAAAGCTCCTCAAAGAGACTGCATCGACTGATGAAGAGTTGAGAGAGGGAGAGCTGCGGCGAGATCTGATGACACCCGTGAGAGGGAGAGAGAAGAGGGAGAGTTGCAGGATAGTGATAAATTAGGTTTAACTAAAGCCAAAAGGGGAAAATGTGAAAAAAAAAAAGGAGCGGGCTTTGAAATTTTCATCTTGGTTTTGCCACACGTGCGGATAGCACGCCCCAGCTGATGTTCCCCTAAGCTGCAGCTTAGGGGAGCCTCCCTCATATATATATATATATATATATATATATAGATTACCTTCACATAACCGTTCCAAACATCATATTGGGCAATGTTTTTATGTGGATCCCATCCAAAACCGCTGTAGTTCTCTCCATTAAGCATATCATACACAAGACGAAAGTCCTTTTTCATTATCTTGATTCTAGAATCAATCTGTGGCTTAGCTTTAATTCCACTTCCAGGCAACTTTTGCTTCAACGAAGATTTCACTACATAAAGGAATGGTCATGATTTCGGAAGGAATGGTCAATCCGCCACTTTTTTGCAAACCAAACGCAGAAAAACGCAGAAATGATCATTTCGTTAGAATGACCATTCCATTCCCACCTTCATTACAGCGAACCAAATGCTACCTTATGGTCTTCATCTAATAGGCTTGACCACTATAACTAGACCAACTGAGGAAGGGGGGATTAGGTCTGACAGTCATTAAGGTGCAATCTAAGGCTCTAATAACATACTTGGTCTAGACATTCTGCAGTAACCCAGACTTCTATTGGGTTAATTTGCTAATAGAAAGGTACCTCCAAGACACTAAAGACTCACCCACCTGCAAGCTCATGTTGAAATACAGACAACACATTTTGGATAATCTCAAGTGGGTAGTGGGGGATTTGAAATATAGTTGTTTCAATTTGATCACCGTTTTACAAATAGATCATTTGGCATGTCTATCTTAATTTAAAAGTATATACAAGCTTGTCATATAATAAAAGTCATTGAAATCTTTCATAAAAGAAAATAACAAAAATAGTTGTTTAGAAATTAATGTCTGAATGAAAATTCACTTTTTGGTACTCTGAAAAAGAGGCAAAATGGTCAATGTTAATTCAATCATAGATTTGGGTAAATTGTTCCAAACAGCAGTCTAAATCATTTCTTTGGAAATGACTTTTAAATATATGTTTTTAAATGTGATCACTTATTTGTTAAGTGTGCGTTAAATTTAAGAATCTCAAGTTACCAGTTGAGATTATCATGGGCTTTGCCAGACCACTGATAGTTTAATTGCAAGACACCTTTAGATTCACTGAAGACAACCCACGTGTGGGAGGACTACTCCCCTTTCATGGGCTCCATTAAGATTGTTGTGTTGACCTTCTAAACGTCTCACTATTTTTATTTTTATTTATTTATTTTCTACACTAGGGTTTTTTTTTGGTACCCCAACCTAGGGGACTGGAAACTAAGAGAGCCCACACTAGTGGGAAGATGAAGCCCACACTGATAGTTTAATGGCAGGGTTTCCGCCTGTTTATAATTAGCTCTGCTGTCCGATCTCCCTCCCCGTTAGGGTTGCAAACGGGACAGTTCCGGATTGGAACCATAGTAAATCTGGACCTGTTTTTAAATAACGGTTTCGGTTTTAAAGCGTAATCTATTTTGTTGGTTCCGGACCCGGTTTCGATAACAAAATTCGGATCCAGTTTCAGAATCGGATCCACCTAGAGGACTCGAATCTAGTTCCAAAATCGATTCTATTTTCTCTTTATTCTTCATTTTTTTTAAAAATATGCATATCATTCAACTTATAACAGTGCATCAAGTGTACAACATCCAGTGTTATACATAAAGAATGATAAAAAAGAGTTGATTTTAAAGTACAAATTGCAATATCAAAAACTAATATGCCGGGTCTCGGGTCGGAACCTATATGGACCCGAAATCGACCCGTTTATCAATCGGAACTTAAATTAGGTTCCGGACCCTGGCCCGTTTATGAATCAGAATCTAAAATAGGATCCAAACCCGATTTTTGTGGGTCAGAACTTTCGGGCAATCGGAGAATAGGATACCCGTTTGCAACCCTACTCCCTGCCAGCAGAGGGGGCGGGGGGGCGGGAGGGGGGGGGGAATAGAGGAGGGGGGAGGGAGGGAGGTCGGCCGGCCGCGGATCCCTCCATGCCGGAGATAGGGAGCGTGGGGTGGGGGTGGGGAAGAGGTAGAGGGAGAGAGAGGAGGGGTAGTTTAAGAAAGAAAAGAAAATTTTAGTGTGGTGTGGAGAAATAAAAGTCCGGTGCCAATAGAAGCCCTCGTATATAAAAGATGATTATCTTTCAAAACTGATGATTGTGTAAGGTACACCCTCTCTCTCTTTGTGCGCGCTTTACGAGAGACTAGAACTCACATACAAATACAAGTCATACTATGTCCCTAACTAGCTGAGATACAACCGATGACACTTTATGATCATATGGTTATGGAATTTATTTATCTTCACATGTTAGTTTATTCAAATTGATCTCTATGGATGAAGAAACCTTCGTGGGCCCGACTTGAAGACGTGTTTTGAGTCAGCAATGACTCTTAACTTACCAATTCTGGTGGCTGTGTAACCTGTGTTGTGTTCATTAATCTATCTACAGCTAGTCCTATAATTCTAAGATATCCTATAGTATCATCTGACCAAACCTACTCTTCAAGTCCCTTTCCTTATAAAGGACTTTTCTTTGTTTTGCTTATAATCCACATGCTTCTCCATCCCTTGTTTTGATCTGGGGATTGAATCCAACCAAACCTACCTAGAGAAAGGTTGTCATTGACCCACATGAGAAAGTCGCCGTCAATCTAGTACATATAATACCAAGCAATCAACCCCATCCATACGTTTCTCTAATTAGGTTAGTAGTCTTAAGAGACTTTATTTTTTGCTGCATTCAACTGGCATTCAACTGGGGAGAGAAGTCATCAGGCCAGCTGATCGTTTGAACATTCGGCTGTCTTGGCTCCTTCCAATGGTAAGGCAAGATACAAGGAAGAGGTCTTTAATTTCAATGTAATTTACCCGGAGCTTTAGATTGCATGGAGTTCACCATAATAAAATTCTTCTTATCAAAGTAGTCAAACTTGAAGAAACAAACCAAAATATCTACGAATGTTCATCAAATAATCTCCCTTTTAGTGAAAAATTATTACTCAGTCATCACTCTAGTAAATCAAATCCTAAGAAAGTTGAGGTCTTATCAACATCTTCACCTATATCTTTGAACTAAGGCATCAAACACATTCTGCGTATTATAAATTCTGGAAAATTCAATTCCATACAACCAAATAAACTATTTACGCAACCTAAGCAAGGCCAAACTTGAACCGGCATGACCTTCCAACCATTAATTTTCATTTGGGTAGGGAATATATGTACCAACATTAATTTTGGTCGGTACTGTCTTGAAGTAATACCCAACCCGTCCAATGAAGCTGAACTTTTATAAAAATCTAGACTGCTACCGTAGTATTAAGTTGAACATTGACTGCATCATGGTCAATGATTGATTTAAAAAGGTCATCCTTTCTTAGATTTTCTGAATATATTGTTGAAGGTGATTATTTTTCTAGAAGGAGACTTTTATTGAAAAAGTCAAGATCAGATGAAGTCCTTTTTTTTCTGGGTAGGCTTCAACTGGGTCATTAATAAGTCCTTTTGACAATATGGCAAGTGAGCTTTGCTTTTAATTAATTTTCTTCAGTCAAGGAAACATGGCTCTTGCCAAAGTTCCCTCCTTTTGTCACTTCTCGTTGAAAGTTAACCAAGCAATCTCAGATTTTATCAAGATTTTCTTCTTCTGCTTAGGCAGAGTCTATGATGGAAGACGAAAGAAGGTTTTTTCTGTTTTTTGGTAAAGAGTAGAATTCCATTGAAACAAAGAAAAAGAGAACATGACAACAAACCAGGCCCTCAATGAGAAAGCATCAAAACGAACCCGACCCAACAACAAATCATAAGACCTGCTTGCATAGTCATGAGCCATTCTGTTAAGAGTCCTAGACACATGAAAGGACTCAACTGATGATGCCAAAATAGATTTCGGACACCACCGGTCAAGTAATAAATGCTAGGTGAAAATGTAGTAAATAAATGAGAGAGAGAGAGGGAATTTATAGTGGTTCGGTCTGTATGAACTACGTCCACTTTGAATATGGTGATCTTTGATTGATAGGTGGATTCAAGCGAGAGAGAGAGTAAGATGTTCATCCCCCTTAGTGATAAGAGGGCTCCTCTATTTATAGTCCTCCCCTAACAGATGGGGACGACTTCTCTTTTGGAGCCTCAGAGCTGTCCTCGAGGGACGGGCCAGGTGGAGGCAGGTGAGATATTCTCCGCAGGAATTGGTAGAAGCGGACTGCTTCCAAAGCGACGTAGATGCCTGCCTTGACTTGGTCACTTCCGTGGATCTGGACCTGGGCTTCCCTGGTGGATTTGGATCTGGCTCATCATATTCTAGGCCACTTGCGCCTGACTCATCATTTGCCCCCAATGCCCTGCGCACAAAGAAGCTTTGAAAGGGGGGCATTTTGAGAAGAAGGAGATGAGCCTAAAACTTGCTAAAAAGAATGCCCCAGACCCAAAGTTGGAGCAGAGGACGAGGTACCAAGCGGCCGATCTGCAGTTTGCTGTGCAGGCGGAGAGGAGGTGGTTGCGCCAACAGATGAAGCAGCAGCAGGAGGCTGGGCGCCCGGAAGAGGCCTGGGCGGTCGACAGGCAGTCTGGGCGCCAGGAGCAAAGGTGCCAGGGAGCTGGGCGCCAGGGTGCTAGAGTGCTGGGCGCCAAGGTGCTAGGGTGCTGGGCGCCAGCAGGGAGCTGGGGTGCCAGGAGGATCTTTAGTATCTGGGAGCGGTTGAGGCCCGATTGTTGACATTCAATCTGGAAAGAGAGGCAGACTTCTTGCCTGCTTGAGAGCAGTGCAGAGACGAAGCGTTTTTTTGCAACCCGCGAGAGGGCCGCTAAGCTGGATATATAGACTGCCTGTTTAAGAACAGTGCAGAGGCCAAGTTTTTTTGGCGACCCGCGAGAGAGCCGTTAAGCTGGAGATAGGCTGCCTGTTTAAAAACAGTACAGAGGCCAAGCTATTTTGGCACCCGTGAGAGAGCCGCTAAGCTGGAGATAGGGTGCCTGTTTAAAAATAGTGCAGAGGCCAAGCTTTTTTTGGCGACCCGCGAGAGAGCCGCTAAGCTGGAGATAGGCTGCCTGTTTAAAAACAGTGCAAAGGCCAAGCTTTTTTGGAGACCCGTGAGAGAGCCGCTAAGCTCGAGATAGGCTGCCTGTTTGAGAACAGTACAGAGGCAGGTCACCACGTAGGGCGATCCGCGAGATGATTCATCCAAATGGAACATCCAAGAGAGAGAAAATCATCCCAAGAGAATGAGAAGAGTGTGCAAGTAGCTGTAATGATGGGTGCAGTAGAGAAAAAAAAAACAAACGAAGACCAGAGTGGTTGGCCGGACGTCGACGGACGTCGAGGATGCGGCATCAGGCGAACATGAATTGAATCCCGCTGCGGGCGCCCAACCCGAGGCAAGGTTGGGCGTGCCCTCCCCTCAGGCAAGCAGCTTCGGCGAGGGCTGGGCCTCGGGCGCCCAGCCCGAGGCTTCTCCATGCGTGGGCCCCCCTCGGGCGAGCAGCAGTGGCGAGGGCTGGGCCTCGGGCGCCCAGCCCGAGGCTTCTCCATGCGTGGGCCCCCCTCGGGCGAGCAGCAGTGGCGAGGGCTGGGCCTTGGGCGCCCAGCCCGAGGCTTCACATGGTGCTCCCCCCCCTTCAGGCGAGCAGCAGTGGCGGAGGCCCCCCTTGGGCGAGCAGCAGTGGCGAGGGGGCTGGTCGCCCGGGCGTCGGGCGAGAGGGTCGCCTCGCTGATGAGGGCGCAGGTCGCGTGGCTGCTGAGGGCGCCGGTCGTCTGGCTGGCGGCGAGGATGCTCGCCTCCTGGCGAGGGCGAAGGCAGGCTGCTCCCAGGCGAGGACAGCCTGCTCTCAGGCGAGGGCGAGGGCAGGCACGGGCTCGTCCCGGGCGACAGCGGCAAGAAGGAGGGATCCTCGCTGGGCGAGGGGATCCTGCGCTGAGGCCAGGCCGGAGAAAAACCAGTCCGGGCGAGGAGGTGCTGGCCGCGGGCGACCCCAGGCCTGTGGGCGAGGGAAGCGCAGGCGGCGTCGTGGGCCCCCCTTGGGCGAGCAGCCACGGCGAGGGAGGCTCGGGCGCGCTGGCAGCGGGCGAGGGGGGAGCGGGCCCCGCGGGTGGCGCGTTGGCAGCGCTGGGCGAGGGAGGCTCGGGCGAGGGAGGAGCGGGCCCCGCGGGCGCGCGCTGGCAGCGCTGGGCGAGGACGAGGGGCCCCCCTGGGCGAGCAGCAGCGGCGAGGGAGGCGCGGTGATGCCCCCTTGGGCGAGCAGCCCACGCAGTGAGGCCAGGTTGGGCGAGATCCCCCCTTGGGCGAGGAGAGAAGGACTTGGGCGCCCGGGGGAGTCCAGGGCGCCCGAGGGATGCTTTGGGCGCCAAGGGACTTGGGCGCCCGGGGGAGTCTGATCCCGTGGCGGACGTGTATTCCTTTTTTTCTTTTTTTTTTCTTTTTTTTTTCAGGGGCGCTGCCCCCTGGGCCCCCGCGAGCTGACCGGTCGGCTCGACCCCCGCCGGGGGACACCCCCGGACCCCCTCTGCGTAGGGCATGATATATCCCTTAACACATGTAAATTTCAAGACTCTGCCCCTCGGTAACTTCTAATGGGTCATCCCAGAAGAAGAAATGAGAGAGCTTCTCAAGCTGAGGAGAGGGCGTGCCAGCTAGGAGAGGGTTGCGCCAGCTGGAAGAACTTCCGTGGCTGATCTTTCCGCGGCCCGCGGGAGGGCGACCAGGCTTTAGACCGAACTCTTAGTAGCCTATGAGAGGGCGGCCAAGGCAGAGGCTGAGCTTGTACAGACCCGTGAGAGGGTGATGCTCAGAGAGACCGTTGTGGAGACAATGACTGGGGCGGTACATGAGAGAACTGCTTTCCCCAGATATTGTCCTCTTAGGCTTCGTGCTGACTGAGGGGCTTGATGATTGTAGTGGCAGCTCTTATATATGATGTCGATGGTGATGTGCTCCTCGACCCTGGGCGCCATGATGATGGGCGCCCAAGTGAGGTGCTCCTCTACCCTGGGCGCCATGGTGATGACGCCCGGTGAGGTGCTTCTCGCCATGGAGCATGCCTCAGCCAAACTGATGATGTCTATGGTGATGCCGAGGACAACTTTGAGAGTGATTAGAGGGCAGGGGACTCTATTTTTTTTTTTTAACTTGTAGCACTGATAAAAAATAATTTTATTAATCCATTGTTTAGTGCTACACAAAATTAACAAAACCAAGCCCCCAAACCCTCACTACTTTGACTCTCTTATGGTATTACTGGAAATTCATTTTTAACAGTTCCGCGTTCCCTGGCAATGTGTTCAACCACTGCATCGCGAGGAGTGAATGCTTGTCTGTCTCTCTGCGGAGCAGGACCGCGTTGGTCTCTGACAGGTAGCCTCTCTGTCCTGCTTCGCTTGTTGCTTCTATCCTTCCTTTCCTCTTTGTCTCGCCCCTTCCCGTTGTCGACTGCTCTGGAGGACTCCCCTCGCCTAGCCCTTGTGGTATCTTCAGCATTTATATATTTCTGAACCTTTGTTAGTAGCTCTGGCATGCTTTTTGGCGGGCGTTTCATCACTGAGAAATGGAATCTTGATGAACGGAGACCTCCGAGGAAGGCTGTCATGGACACCTTGTCGTCAGGCTCTTCAATTTGAAGTACCTCCTCGTTAAAACGAGTGAGGTAACTCCTGAGGCTTTCATTTGTATCCTGCTTTATGCTGAGCAGGTGTGTGGCAGGCTTCTGGTGGCGGCGTCCTCCGATGAAATGTAACAAGAAGGACCTGCTTAGTTCTTCGAAGGTGGCGATGGAAGCTGGGGCGAGATTGGAAAACCACTGTCGGGCGGAGCCCTTCAGTGTGGTCGGGAATGCTCTGCACATGATCTCATCAGCGATATTGTGCAACTGCATCACGGTCTTGTAAGTTTCCAGGTGATCCAGTGGATCCTTCCTTCCATCGAAGGTCTCCATGGATGGCATTTTGAACCTCCGAGGAAGGGGGTAGTTTACTACATCAGACTTGAACGGGGTGTTCGTTCGTCTGACGAGATAATCTACCGTCTCTGGGGCCTGCGCCCTCACAGCATCGAAGACGTCCCCGATTTGATTCTGCATCTCCTTAATTTTTTCCTCCCATTGATTATGGGGCTCTCTGGAAGGACCAGGGAGACTGCTTTCCTTCCCCACTGTATTATTTTCACTTCCCCCTTCTTGGAAGTGGGGATCATCAGCCTGATGTTCTGGAAACTGGGCTCCACCTGGAGGTGGAGGCACTACATGATAAGCATGACCTTGAGGACCAACCAGGCTCGGGCCAGGTGGGGGTTCCAAGGGAGCGCCGGCAGAGGCATCCTGATTGCGATGGAACTGCATCATCGGGGGAACTCCTCGACCCTGGGCGCCATAGGGATGGGCGCCCAGGTGATGGAGAATGGGCTGGGCGCCCATAGGAAGTCCTCTGCCCTGGGCGCCCAGGGGATGGGCGCCCGGGTGAGGCGCTCCATTTCGCGGAGCAGTCGTGCCCCGCGCGTGCGTCGCCTCTTGCTGCTGTATCCCACCGAATGTCGCTCCTCCTTGCCCTGCTAGCATAAGCTGGAGGATTTGCTGGTTTTGAGTCACCAGCTGCTGCATGGTCTCCATCATCTGCTGTGGAGAGGGAGTAGGAGCGGGAGTAATCGGGACAGGATTACCCGGTGGAGGGGCGTTCTCTCCCTGTCTGGGAGAGTTTGGTTGAACGGTAGGGCCCGGACCCGTAGTTAGGCCAGGGTTATCCTCTCGCCTTACAGACCTCGTGCTGATCACCATGATTCTAATAAGGGGTTTGAATTTTTTTTTTTTTTTCGTTTCCCACAGACGGCGCCAAACTGATGTTGCCAAAATAGGTTTCGGACACCACCGGTCAAGTAATAAATGCTAGGTGAAAATGTAGTAAATAAATGAGAGAGAGAGAGAGGGAATTTATAGTGGTTCGGTCTGTATGACCTACGTCCACTTTGAATATGGTGATCTTTGATTGATAAGGTGGATTACAAGCGAGAGAGAGAGTAAGATGTTCATCCCCCTTAGTGATAAGAGGGCTCCTCTATTTATAGTCCTCCCCTAACAGATGGGGACGACTTCTCTTTGGAGCCTCAGAGCTGTCCTCGAGGGACGGGCCAGGTGGAGGCATGTGAGATATTCTCCGCAGGAATTGGTAGAAGCGGGACTGCTTCCAAAGCGACGTAGATGCCTGCCTTGACTTGGTCACTCCGTGGATCTGGACCTGGGCTTCCCTGGTGGATTTGGATCTGGCTCATCATATTCTAGGCCACTTGGGCCTGACTCATCATCAACTAATACATGCAGTATGGTTAACACCAAGGTAGAAGAAGTTGTCGCAATCGCCGGGTTGAAGCTTCACGTTATGATTTCCAAGAAATTTTGAGTTTCCTAAGAATTCTAAAACTTATTTTTATGAAAGTGGTCAAAGATTAAAAAGCAAAGGGAATTATTTTAAAATGACCATCAAATTATCTCTCATTTAATTAGAAAAATGAATTAAGGGGATGGAAAATGAATACTCCGCCATCACCTAATAATTCAAATCTTGGA
Source organism: Litsea cubeba (assembly GCA_012931725.1). NCBI lineage: Eukaryota > Viridiplantae > Streptophyta > Magnoliopsida > Laurales > Lauraceae > Litsea > Litsea cubeba. The sequence goes on along the minus strand of CM022954.1, from coordinate 18,051,397 downwards.
GGTCAAAATATCATCTACATCTCTATTTTATATCCTTCACCTTCTTTTTAGTAATTTTTTTTGAGCTCATTTGACGATGAACTCCTATGTATTTAATTCCATGCAAACAAATGGATATATAAAATTGAGGAGGGGACAACTGCCTCCATCCAAAAACAAAAACTTTATGATTAGGTCATTTGATGGTTAGAGTCAATACATGCAATTGCGCCCACCCCCAGAATCAATCAGTTGGCATACATGCCATTAGTACATAGGTGATTATCGTAGCCTTGAGCATGTGAACACCTCTCATTATATTGGACTTGTATATATTATACTAAACTTTCAAGCCACTTGCCACATGTCTTTTGGCTTGTGAAAAAATGCCCATCGCATCCGATTTGTAAATACTATAATAAAGCCTAAAATAGTAGTACTGCTAAACAAAGAAAATAACAAGAGCCGTGCTACATAGCCTGATGCCAGGCCCGATAAGTGGCCTGATACCAGACCTGTAGCTATTGGATCTCATTTCAAATAGACTTTTTGAAATGATAGTTTAATTTAATTTTTCGACTAAACCACTTTATGCTGGAAATTTTTTTGATAACTTTCCATATAAGGGGTGGACATTTATTTTAAGTGGTTTTCATTTTCAATAGATGTTCCATTTTCCACTCCCCCTCAACATCCTGACTCCAGTCTTTTTTCCAATTTTTCTATATCTTTTTTATTTATTGGGCCTTTAAATCTCCCTTCTTATCCAAATTCAGTCGATCTTTCACTTTTACAAAGAATTTATAGATTTATTATTATTATTATTATTATTTGTCATTGTTAATTGAAAACTAAGTATGGTAAGGAAGTAACTGACATCATCTATTGACCATTGATCAACCCAAAAATAAAACTCAAAACTCTCATTTTTAAACAAAGGGTGTCAGACAGGTAGGTTTTAGATGGAAATAAAACCTTGTAACATGATAGTATGAAATAAAAATTAAATAGTTCGAGTGTATATTAGTCTCAATTCCAAAGATCAATACAAAATAGTCATGTTTTTAAGTTTTGTGACGACTTTAATTGAAATATGCCCCCTAATGGGATTCTTCCATATATAGTTTTTTTAAGAAAAAAGTATTACATTAAGAGGAAACCTAACAACTACAAGACATATATAGAGACCCTTACATCAACGGGAAATAAAAGATCCTCAACAGCAGAAACAAAAACACCTCCACGCATCATCCTATCCTATGCAAGTTGCCCTTTATTGTGTACAGAATTTTTGTCAATTAAGTCTCCCATATATGCATAGGAAAGAAAGCAATGGAACACAATCTCATGAGCTGGGACTAGGGGTGTGCATCGGTCGGTCGGTTCGGTTATTGACATATTTTTAACCTAACCAAAATTTTTCGGTTAATTTCAACCATTTAACCAAACCAAAATTTTTTAGAGGATTAACCATCGGTTCGGTTAACCTAAAATATCGGTTTGGATTTCGGTCGGTTCGGTTAATTCCAATTATTTTGGGCCAAAGTCAAAGCCCAAAAGCTAAGTTCACAAAAGCCTTATATTTTCATTATTTTGGGCCAAAGCCCAAAGACCACTCTATACACATGCAACCATGCAACCATTAATTGTAAAGGAATTGAAAACATTAGTTCTACAATGGTTCAAGTGCACATACAAATACCACCATCTAACAAGTCAAGTGCAGTTCAAAACAGCAAAGGAAATAAGGAATTACATCTCATTTAAAGTGACAAGCATTAATTTATCTAAAGCAAAGGCACTAAAAGGAAAAAAAAAAGATAAATACAAATTACTCTTCCATGGCATTAGATGGCTCCTCCCCCACTGTCATCTTACGAATACCTAATAATCACAAAGAATTGAGAATAAATCAAATACAAATCAAATTGAAACTACATTAATGGATATAAGGTTTACTGTTTAAGAATAAATTACAAAAGATAAATACCTTTCTCAATTTTTTCGATATCTTCCAATTTTTCTTCAACATTCACTGGTTCACGTGAGCCTCGTAACCAATCTTGGGTGCAAACCAGATTTTCTACGATTGCAGGAGTTAAAGAACTCCTAAATGGATCTAGGACACGTCCGCCCGTGCTAAAAGCAGACTCCGAAGCCACAGTTGAAATTGGGAAAGCTAACACATCACGTGCCATGTTTGCTACAATGGGAAACCTATTACCATTGTCTTTCCACCACTTCAAAATGTTAAATCCTTGATGATCATCCTCAACCTCCTCTCCAAGGTACTTGTCCAACTCTGATTTTGCATCTTCACCATCAATTTAAGATCTGAATTTTTTGTATCTAGAAACCATCAGCATTTTCATTTTTTCAGCAGGTTGTTGGTTGACATTCTCCTCACTAGTAGCACCACCCATAGTATCCTTGGATTTAGAAGCACTTCCATCTTGAGGTTCAACCATTTTTCTATATTCTTCAAACATTCTACTTGTCAAATCTTGCACCTTTTTCTTCATTTGCACACCAACTTCACCAGGATACATTTGCTCTAATGAGGTGCAACGCAGCAACGCCCTTGTCACATGAGGTGCAACGCAGCAACGCCGCAACTTGCAAGCCCTAAACCACGACAGTGCCTCTTCTTCACGCTGCCTCCCCTGTTTCATCCTCACCTTATCAAATGTCAATGGCTAATAACGATGGTCATAATAAAATGTGTGAAGATGTACACATTTTATTATATATATTATATATTTATATAGTATGCTAATTTCGGTTCGGTTCGGTTAATTTGGTTAATTTTTTATGTTAACCGAACCGTTAACCGAAAACCGAAATACTCAAACATCTTTAACCGAACCGTTCGATCGGTTAAGATTAACCGGTAAATTCGGTTAACGGTCGGTCGGTTCGGTTCGGTTAATCGGTTTTAACCAAACTGTGCACACCCCTAGCTGGGACCAAATTCGCTAGTTGATCTACCACTACATTTGTTGATCTTCGGTGAGGCCCGATTGATAACTTTATTTGTCAAGTAAAGTTAAGCATCAAATTAAAAGCACTTAAATTCAAACTCCCTCCACATTTTTCAGAAAAAAATAAAAAATAACTACCTTTATTGACTAAGAGACAAAAAAAACTCCATTTTCCCATACAAAAAGTCAAAAATATTTCATCTCAAACAACTAAAAATACAATACCATCATAACCCACTTATATTTTATTCCCTCTTTTATCCCACCTCACTCCACTTTATTTTAAAAGTAAAATGCCAAACTGTAAGAGTTTATCGATTTACTACCAACTTAACATCAAATGCCAAGGAACTGTATAGAATTCTTTCATGTAACTAAGGATGTCAATGGACCTTTTATTAGTTGGAGGACACTGCCAGTTAGTTAGGCCTGATTTATAATCATGATATCCATTTCGAAGTCAAGTTTGTTCTCTAATATCCAAGTATAATACACATGCGATAATAATTCTTCCATCTAGAATGGAATACTTGTTGGATCTAGTGTGATAACTTTTTTTTATTTAAAACTATTAAACTTGTGGGCCACAGATAAAGATGTTAGGGTCAGTGGATTGACTGATTTCATATCTAGATTGGTCCCACCTGGATCTTTCAATCGCCACCTCTCCCATGATTTGTGGGGGCATCAGGTGGGCCCTAGCAGTTGTCTCGCACATGAGCACTCCTATATATGTATGCATATAAATACTAAGAAAAAAGCCAATGGTACACGTAGAAACACTTTCAACCGGGAACGCTCATGATAAATTCCATATAGCAAGCTTACCTATGATTAATCTAAACCATCCCACACAAATATACCCGAGTGAGTAGTTATTTATCACAAGTTCATAATGACCCAACAAGTAAAAATAGAAAAAAACTTATAAAACCAATAAGGGGGCGTTTGGAAATGGTTGAAATGAGTAGAAAACGGTATGTTTTAGAAAGAAAAAAAAAACATCTTCAATTTTATTCATAAAAATTACTAAACTAAGAAATCCTTTGAAAAACAAAGGATTCCTAACTATAAGGTACTCCCGAATATCTTATTTCTATCTATTATAATCTTCTATTTCACAGGTTTAACATTTTTAAACTACAGATTACCCATTTCTTCTTACTACTTCACATCTTCAAATGTCTACGTACCTTCTCCCTACCTTACATCCCTTCCTCCTTATGTCTTGCAAAAGGCTTATCCTTGATTTTCACCAAGTTTTATGGATGAAACTCTTACTTTAAGATATTAATTTCTCACACTCCTAATTTTTAATATTGATAGTTTCTATAGGAGTCCTATTATGACTCTCAATATTAGATGAGCCCTTCAATGTTTATAAATTTTATGTGGGTCCTATAGTCTTATTATAATTACATAGTTCCTTTGTTAATTACTAATATTAGGTGGGTCATACAAATATCACATTAGGTTTCTTCTAACATGATTAACAATATTAAGTGGGTCCCGTACTACCAACATTAGATGGTTCTCATATTAATAGTCAATATTGGATTGTGTGACTAATTATTAGTTTTCCATTATTAAATGAGTTCCATTGTTTAATGGCCCCCCGGTGATTACTATAATTAGCTTGGTTAATATGACGATTAACATTAGATGGGTCCCACATTCCCACATTGAGTTTTCATAAATGGGTTACTTAATGATGTCTAACACTCGATAGAGCCCTTCGTTATAATCACCTTTGAATGTATTAAATTGTGGTTATCAATATTTGGTAGACACACATTGATTAAATAACATTGCTCGTGATTTCTAACATTTAGTTTAATGATTTTCTAATGAGAGTTGCTAATGCCACAACCCAAACTTCTTTGAGCACATCCCTTCTTCGTACAAACCTCAAACCCCACAAGTCTAAGCGGCCCTGCCTGCTGCCCTCTCTTCCTATCCCTGTCTCTCCCTCTCTCCCTCCTCGCCTCCGCTCGTCGCCGCCCTCTCTCCATCTCCTTGTCTCTCTCCCTCTCCTTGCCCTCCGCCACCCGCCGCCGCCGCCCACTCTCCCTCTTTCTCTCCCTTTCCCCTCCGCCGGTGCTGCTGGGGGAGTTGGTGGTGGGCGGTGGTGGCTGGGTTGGGGTGGGGGTTAGTGAGTGTAGAGAGAAATTGGGTGATGTATGAAACTATGAATGATGTTCATTTTGGTAATTTTACACCCGAGTATATTGGTCTTAAAATAAATGAATGTGCTTTGAGAAGTTTGGGATGTGGCATTAGCAGCTCTTTTTCTAATTAGATGAGCAATACCATGGTTCCCAATATTAAATCACGTGCATGACTTCTAGTTAGTGGGTTGACTATTCATTTTTTGTTTCGGTGATCATTTAATGGAAATTTCATAAATTGCCAAACACTTTAAAGGTATATTGAAATTTGTATAAATCTTCAAACACCATAAGTGATACAATGTTATAATATGACACTATTTTATTCTGTGATAATAAAATTAAATCTTACAATATTCAAATTAAGTGATATTATATTCCCCAAATACCCTCTAAACTTGAGGCAAAGAATTAGCATGATTGGGAAAAGTGAAAATTGGTCAACTCCTAATCCACACAATACTCTTCTTATTTTACCTATCTATTTAATTGGCATTTGTCCTTGTGGGTCGCATACAATGAGATGTGCTTTTATGGAGCATACCTAGTGCAGCATGTACCCATTGGTATGCGGGCATGGATCCAAGAAAATTTTTAAAATACAAAAAAAACAACATACTGGAACTGGATAATTCACAAGAATAAAATATTAAAATTATTTATTTATTAAACTAAATAATAAGTCTATCAATGCCACGATGATCCTGGATGGATGCAACTTTCTCTTCTTTGTAGTACTGGAGGGAATCTGAGTTTTATCATGAGTATTTTAGCCTTATGCTCTTTGCCCTTCCTAAACTTTATTTCATTTGTAGTTTGACCCATCAACTTTTTTTTTTCCCTCTTGTTAAAGATTATAACTTTCAAAATACATCAGGACAATGTTGTCTTTTGGAGGGCACCGTTGTCTTTTACTTCTATCCATTCTTACCAAAATTCTTCAGTATTAGCGAAGGTAGCATAAAAACTTTTTAATACTCTTATTTGGGTGGAGCCCACTCTTTAACACTTCCTCTCTAGTGGAACCCGGTTGCCGCACTTTGGTGACGTATTTTTTTTATAGCGCCAAGTCGTTTCCTAGGATTCGAACTCGCGACCAGCTGATTCTAATGCTATATTAAATTTCCTCCACTAATTATTTTCATTCTTATCATAACCTCGAGGTATTAGTAGAGGTCACATAAATATTTTTTAACACTCCCCCTCGAGTGGAGCTCATTCCTCAACACTCGGCGCACTTTTAGCGACACATCTTTTTAGTTTTGAGTCTTTCCACTTGGAATTCGAACTTGCGATTGGTTAGTTGTAATACCACATCAAATCACCTTAGCTAACCATGCCTTGAAGCGTTAGTAGAGACAACAAAAAAACTTTTTCAATAGGACCTTACTTTAGCACTTAAAAAACCATGTAGGGGACTACACCAGACAAAAAGACTCATAATTCCTCTAGCCAAATAAGCTTGAAGAGAATAAGGGCATGTTGTTTACATGTATTTTTGACGAGAATTGTGAGTGTCCAAATGCTCTTCTTTTATTCTTTAAATTTTGAATCCCAACGCTCTTCAAAAAGTTTCATTTAGCGTTCTGGATTTTCGAAAAGTTCACCTTTCGGAATGTTAAACTAGATAAAAGCATTTGAAATTACATACGAGGGACAACACTTGGAGAATTCTAAATTCTCATTCTAAATTCTCTATGACAATAATTGTCAAAAATCTTGCAAATAAATAGTCCCTAAAGGATGCTGAGTGTGGCGTCGGAGAATTCTCAAAGCCCATTCCTGTGATTCCAACAGCAAGCTCTACATTTGAAATCCAAGCTCTCAAAGTCTGACCATAATAAAGAACTCTTTGAGCCCAACTCTATACTTTTAACATTAGCACTCACAATATTAGAAATTGAGACTAGCTAGTCAAAGTCACAACCTCCTCATTTATTAGTTTTCACCTGAACTTCATTCAAATCTCATTTCATCAGCCAAACTGTCTCTCATTGAACGCTTGTTTAAAAGAACATGGAAGTTCAAGTTACATCTGTGTTTTATGCATAATCAAGCAGTGGGACCAATTTTCATTGAAATGAAGTTTGGGTCAGACCCATAAGAAGTGGGGACGGTGATATTGAGGGGCCCCACTGGTGAAATTTAAAAAGATGGGTATGATAAAATGACAGATTCCAACCCACCCCCCTACTGCCTCTACCCCCAGCACACACCCAACTCCAAATTCCAATCACACCCCACCATCTTATGTTCTCTTTGACATGTGACCAGCTCTACACAAGTTGGACCAGTGGGATCAGATCATGACATGTATCTCTTCCATCATCATTGGTGAATAAGCACTTCACTGACATAATAAAAATCAAGTAAAACTTTTATTTTTCAGACAAAATATCACATCAAAAATATTTTATTTCAAACCGTACTCCATCTTTTTTTAAAAAATAATTAACTTTATCCATTAAAATATAAAAAAAACTCCACCTTTTTCGTACCAAATAGTTAAAAAAAATTTATAACGATAAAAAGTAAAATACCATCATAATCTATTTATATTTTATTTAAAATTAACTTTACTTCACATTACTCTATTTAGTAAAGTTGCCAAACTTACTCTATGTAATTGAACTAGTAAGTGGCCGAGATTGCCTTCCGTCAACCACATCACTAACTGCCTAAATATCAAACAACTTATACAGTGAGAAGTGACATCCCAGTCAAAGATCCTTCTGTCATCAGTACACATTAGCAAACTCCCATGGCAGTCAGCACTTGCCGACGCACAACATAAATGGTTCAATTCTGTGTGCAGCTTACTAATGACAAATAGTCAAAGATCCAATGTGCAGGTGAGAGATAAGGTTTTCAACCAATTCAAGAACCTTTATTTTATATATATTTTCTATAAAATTTTACTTTAATTGAAGATTATGATACATCTCTGAGCATTTTATAACATCTTATTCATAACATATATTTTATGAATCACAGTTTGACATTAAAAATATTTTTTTTTGGAGTCAAATATGATTCAATCTGCGAACACGCTCATAGTTGAATGGTGTTGGAACCAACAAACATTCATTTCAGCGATTTAAATTTATTTTGGTGACTCCTCTCTAAGGAGTTTCATGAATTTATCATGAAGTCTGAGCCTAAAAGGATCTAGACTCCACCCAGAACGCATATACTTTATAAAATTAATGAAAATAAGTCCCAACTTTCTAACAAGTAGGCAGATAAATCATGATCTTTCACTTTTATGGATACTTGGTAAAAAGCCACTGAGATGCCATCCAATATTTAAAAAGTCAATAGAAGTCTGAAACATAAGGATTGAGGAAAGTGACAGTGGCGAGACCCCACATAGCCAATCCTTTAAAAATAATCATCATCAAACAAACAATATGACAAAAGATACAAGACCTTTTGTCAACAGATGCCATCCAGGAAATGGTGGAGGACGCACATAGGAACCTTTCCTTGAAACGAAAGTTTTAGAAGATGGTCGGCAGCAGCTGGAATACCGAATTCCTCTGTTTTGTGACAACAGAAAAAGTAACATGTAATGGTAGATGGAAGGAGAGGTCATCAATTATAGGTGGGGCCCACTTTCGTAGATCTTGATTGTTGCCAGGTGGATCTCACTATTAATCGATCATCATGCAAAACATTTCATCCAGCAGTCTTAGTCGTACGTTTTATTACCTGAAATGGACATCTAACCCCAAAGGCCCAAAAACCTATTGATTTCTGACAGATATTTTGATTGATTCAAAATGAGCTCCATTTGAATGGTTATGATTTCATTATGCCCATCTGCAATGTACTTAACTCTTTTTTTGGGGATTTTCAAGGTATGAGTGCCGCCCTCATGAGAATTGAAATTTAAATATTTCCCAATTGCGCGTACAATATCACACTATGATGCTTGTAATATCATATGGTCCTATGTTAGAGTACGAACAAATTTATAAAAAATACTTAAACTTTGATAACTTTGATCACTGGTGAGCAAATGTCACGCCTAAAGACAGTATTCTATTTTTTTTTTTTTGTACACACCTACCCACACACTCATGGTGTCCAAGCCTCTATCCAACAAACCTGGTGGTTGATTTGAAGAGGATTATGTTTTCGATGCTTCACCACTTGGGTTACAAGTTCGATTGACAATGTATTTAATTAACTTCAAATCACCAATTTAAAATTTCCTTTTACACCTTCAGAGTCATCTGCATGGCAAATGAAGCTATGTGATACATTATGGTATAATTCAAATTAAAATTGAAAAAAATGGCTTCAAAAGATTTGATCCTGACAAATGTTAGATATAAATACATTTTGTAAAACCCATTTTCTTATTAAAAATATTTGAGGGAAATCTTGGCATTTTAAGTTTTTGTGCATTTGTGTTGAAGGCTTTTGGTGTTGAAGGTGCATACTTTCTAAATCATTTTAAATACAATCTCCAAAACTTGGCATGCAAATGAGTTTTATATAAGTTTGTCTTTAAGCTTTTAATATTATTTAAATTTAACATATTACATGCAAGTTTATATAAACGTATATAGGATGTTTCCTTAAAACAACTCTATTATTTTTATGTTAAATCTATATAATAAGGGGGGATAGTGTTTGAATTCATGGACTCTTTCCCCACCCTTGGATTTATATACATATTTTTGTACATAAATCCTAGGGCTGTGAAGGGATTCAAGATCCTTAGTACCTTGGTAAGTTTGTAATTATTTAAAAATAAAGGGGCAGTAAGATCCTTAGTTAGTTGGTAATGTTGTAATTATTTGAAAACAAAGGGGTAGTAAGATCCTTAGTACCTTGGTAATTTTATGATTATTTGAAAACAAAGGGGCACTAAGATCCTTAGTACGTTGGTAATTTTGTAATTATTTGAAAACAAAGGGGTCGTAAGATCCTTAGTACGTTAGTAGTTAGTAATTTTGTAATTATTTGAAAACAAGGGGGCAGTAATATCCTTATGGTCCATTAGTATTGGCCCAGTCCAAAATCACAATAACAAAACATCAAGATGGTTTTCGACCATTGATCACATTTTTGCTTGCTTTCAATTTTAGTGCATTTAAGCACAGGCAATCACTAATGTTTGTAAAATTAGTGATAACTAATTGCTGACAATCACGGGCAATCAATTTTAGTGCCTTCAGGCACGGGCAATGACTAGTTCTCGTATGTAATGTGGTTTTCTTTTAAAAATAACTCAAGTTTAATCTTATGTTTTGGAAGATATGACTCTAGATCTAGGCGAGCCTATGAATTTCAATTTTCTTTTTAAAAAGAACTCAAGTGTTTAAATTGTACTACTGGAAAAAAAAAGAGAGGCCAATTCTCTCTTTTCTTTAAGCCACGTCATTATATTCACAATCTCAATTATTTTAGGAACATCCGGCCTCTTCTACATCTGGGCGAGCCTATGAATGAATAATTCTACCATCCGACCTTATTTGAAACCCACTACATTTTACACATCCACCCAATTAACCACACATGTGAAACTCCCTTAGTAAAATATCAAACTATCCATCAATTCAACTGTTGTATCATGAGTCTCGGGGTCTTAGTCCATTCGCTGGATTACCAAAAAGATTTGACCATCGTGTTGATTTTTAAGGACCTCACTTGCTCCAACCTAGCCAAGGAGCCAGGTGAGAACTATTGAATAGATGGACTATTTAATAACCCATTATGCATGACCCATTACATCTAAGATATCTACCCAACCAATAACATGCGTTAAACCTACATTATTAAATTACCCATCAATCCAATATTGTGTTCCATTACATCTAAGATATCTACCCAACCAATAATATGCGTTAAACGTACAATATTAAATTACCCATCAAACCAATATTGTGTTGTTCTATGTGGACCTCACTTGCTTGAACCCAGCAACTAGTTTAGGTGAGAACTAAGACCTCCTAGATAAGGGATCATACACATCTTAAATTATTTACATGGGACCACAAGATTAACTATTGATTGATGACCTGCTACATAGAACTACTAGATGAGGAGGCTACTATCCACTTATAGACCCATCTTTTTGCTATTTGAGACCCACTAGATGAACATCTTGTACATGTTACCTTTACCTACATGGGATATGCAATAAGCAACTCACCCCTTTTTCCATCACATCCAGTCATCCAATCATCCCTTCTTCTTTTGGACGCACTATTTATAAATCTTACAAATGGATCTCATAAGTATATAGATTAGTAAATGTATAGATTAGTTGGATCTAATATATCATGTGGGTCCAGTGTTATTTAAGAGGCTTTACTATCATTATACAATATACATGATCCCATAATAATTATGTTATTTGGGTAGGCAAACGTTAAGATTTAATCTGATTTTCAGTCAAAAGGATATTTTGATAATTCGAGAGGCATTAATTTGATTTTCAGTCAAAAGGATATTTTGATAATTCAAAAGTCATTTTATAGGTAGGATGTGCAAGTGAACATTTAACTAAAGAAACTCAAAAAATCTATTCCTTTTGTGAAATATTTAACTAAAAACAGAAATAGTTTGAGTTGGAAGAATCCCAAATTAATTTACAAATGTTTAACTAAATGCATAAATATTATGAGTTGGATCAATTATTTTATAAAATAAGTTTATGGATTATACAAATGGATTTATGGTTCACTCAATTTATATGTTTTTATTAAATAATACTTAGTTTAAATATTAATTTTAATTTATCATTCAATGGGTATAAGAATTAATTAACCTAATCCCATGGACTTTGTGCTGGTTTTAATTAATTAATTAATTGATAATGAATGAACATAATATTGAGTAAAGGCAGGCCCCACAATAACATGGAAAGGCTCAGAGAATTTTCTTAGCTCCACAGTCAGTCAAATCGGTTTCTTGAACTTAGAGGACACCGTTTGGCTGTTGAGATTGAAATCCATATCTGAATTCATGTGAATGTAATAGTCAACCAGATCAAAAGGCCAAATCTTCCAAGTCTTCCTTTTTTTTTTTAATCTCCGTGCGTCTCTCCTGTGTATGAGTGGAGCCCATATCTGGTCCTCTGCTTTGCTGGCCTCAAGCTCTACCCTGTTGGTCTTTTATGGCCTTTGTCTGCTGAGAATTATAAGGAAGAGAAATGAGAATGGGATCCCTCAACCTCTATTCGACCTCGCTTTAACAGAAAGACCTTTGATTTATATATTCTCTTTCCCTCTCCCTAGCAAAAGAAACTAGAAGGGAAAACATAGAAAGGAGAGAAAGAAGGCCAAAACTTTCATCTTCTTTAACCCATATGATTTGATGGGTACCCAGATCTAAATCTATCAATATCACCTGCTCTGCTGCTTTCTCAGATTGCCACTTCCATCATCTGCATAAGCAAACAGCTATTCAGGTGATTTGGAAAGAAGGGGGAGGAGAAGAGGAAGAAAGGTTGGATCTTTCCCACTTTTTTGCATTCCTTTGCCGTGAATTATCTCATTTGCTACAGCTCTTTTGTTAATTCTGTTTTCTGGGGCTTTTGCAGTGAGAGAAAAGGGAAGAGGGTTTCTGGGTTTTGGGTCTTCTTGGAGTTGGAACGGTTGACCAGCCAGTCTTCTGAAGAAAAGCCAAAGAAAAGGTGGGTTTGTCTCTCTTTTCCTCCTCTTTATTTCTGTTGATTTGTGCTTCTGTTTACTATCTTGGGTTTTCGGCTTTCTGGGTGTTTCTCATTACAGAAGATATGTGGGGTTTTATGCCTTTTTTCAGCACTTTTTCTTGTTTCTGTTGCTTGATTTATCTTTTATGATAGGATTTATTCTCTAGGATTTTCCCATCATGGGAGAGGGGAGGTGAGTTATGTTGTGTTTTTTGTAGAATGCAAAAACAGAAAAGAAAGAAGCAGTTTTCCCTCCTTTGTTTGCAACACATGCTATTTCAGTTTCTGAATTTTGTTTGGTTGCTGGGTTTTTTTTGTTGTTTTCAGTGTGTGAAAGGGTATGCCTTTTGTAAGGTTTTGCATCTTAATGAACTCTTCTGGATGTGGAGCAATGAGAGGTTGGTTTGGGTGAGATGAGGGATGTTATCAGGATTGATGAACCTTCTCAGAGCCTGTTGGCGCCCATCGTCAGACCGTTATGTTCATACAGGTTCTGATGCTGTGGGGCGCCATGATGGGCTTCTATGGTACAAGGATACTGGGCAGCATTTGCACGGCGAGTTCTCCATGGCTGTGGTTCAGGCCAACAACTTGCTTGAAGATCAAAGTCAGTTAGAGTCAGGGCCCTTGAGTTCACTTGAGTCTGGACCTTATGGTACCTTTGTTGGAGTATACGACGGGCACGGTGGGCCTGAGACATCACGCTACATCAATCAGAATCTATTCCAAAACCTTAAGAGTAAGAATTCAAAACTCCAGGCTCTCACTTCACTATTTAAGGTTGTATTATCTGGAGTAAAATGTCGCTTGAATGTGCTGTTTTAAGCCTATGAAATGGGTTTTCTGTTCTAATCGTGGATGTTACTACAATTGCAAAATAAAATTTAAGATACTGTCATCATACTCATTATCATCTTAGTCTTATCCCATAGATTTGGGGTATTGCGTATCCAATATTTAGTGGTCAGTATGGGACTCTATTTGCATATGCTTTGTTAAAATGACACTGTAGATGAACTTGTTAGCATGGGCATATTTATATGTAATCCAATTTGCAGTTGGTTTGTATATTTTGGAGGAATTGATGTTTATCCATTTTGCTTTGCATTTGGGATGGCGTGAAAATATAATATTACATAAGGTGGGATGTGCATATTAATTAGCCCTAAGTAAATATCAACAATTGGCACTGAATACAGATAAAATGATTGTATCATATAATTTGAGTGTGTGTATTTCCTTAGTTTCTGCCCATCTCAAAAGTGAAGTGGATTCATTTTTTTTTAAAAGGGCAGTGGATGGATAACTATCGGTTATGAAGTTACCGTTTGAAAAGGAAAAAAAAGGAAAACTATCAGTTGTGTGAAATATTCAAACCACATGTTACTCTTATACATAGGTATCAATGAGAATCTCATTAATAATTTCTCATGCTCAGAGCAAGGCTGCTGCAATTTTCTTTAGACTGAAGTGGGTATTTTCTTTTCTGGATATTTGGTTTGTTGACGTTAATTTTTTTGACCGAGATGCTTCATCAATTAGTTAGTTTGGGAGCATTGGGTTTAATCAGCATCAACAATTTGACATGCCACTGTATTGCGTGTCGATTCATCCTTGTTTTATGTTCCTCTCTCTACAGACTTTCAGCCCCAAGTTTCTGTTTTGCCATTGTGGTGCTATTTATGGATTTATATTGTTACTGAGCCATATCAGCTAGTATAAGTAATGAAAAAAGTTATCTCAATTGGCATATGTTATGAGGTTGGCTGTTTTACTTTGCAGGGTTTACATCAGAGCAACAGTTGATGTCAGCAGAGGTTATAAGGAAGGCATTTCAAGCAACAGAAGAAGGATTTTTATCTGTGGTCACCAAACAATGGCCTGAAAAACCACAGATTGCTGCAGTTGGATCTTGTTGTCTGGTTGGTGTGATCTCCAGTGGAGCTTTATACATTGCGAACCTCGGAGACTCCCGTGCTGTCTTAGGGAGACTTGTCAAGGCAACTGGAGAAGTTCTGGCTGTTCAGTTGTCAGCAGAGCACAATGCCAGCATCGAGTCTGTGAGACAGGAACTATTCTCAATGCATCCAGATGACTCACGGATTGTGGTCTTAAAGCATAATGTCTGGCGTGTAAAAGGCCTGATACAGGTAAAACTTCCTTTGTCCAGATGATTTTGTTTGGTATTCATTTTTAATCTGCTATGTCAAGTCAAATGGTCTTAAATGTCATGCACCTTTAAATTATACATTTGTTATATTGGAAATAACGTAACGGCCGTTTTTTTTAAACGATGCTTATAGGCTGTGGTGCCTTCATGGAATGTAAAATAACTATTGCAATGAGCCTATCAAAAGAAAACTACTGTGATATTGGTAAATGAAATTGTAATTTATGTGGCAAAGAGAGTTTGCGAGGAACCTTCCCTTTCTTTGCATGGCTTTGGTGAACCTTACTTGTACCATATTTTGGTTAATTTGGGAAGAAAAATGATTGAATTTTCAGCAATTCCCTTGTTTCTTCGTTTAATGTCCTGGACTGATTAAGCTGGTTTTGTTAGTAAATAGTTTGAAGAAATCAATTCTTTTTAGTTCTGTAGAGATTACTAGATTAGAAAGTAATGCTGGAAACTGCTTTGGCAAAAAGATTAAAAGAATGGTGGGAAAATTGCCTGTCACTGGAAGCAAGATGTACGGTGCTGATCAAGGGTAATTCAGGTTCATGTGGAATCAATGGGGTTACTACAGATGAAAGTGGCATTATAAGGATGACTGTCTTGAGATTGAATAGGTGGGATAATTCAAGGGGAGGTGAAAGTGCTATGATAGAAGTTGAAGATTTGTTTATAAATGTGGCATGACAATCTTATCGTGGAGCTTCAAACAAGCATTTTGTCACATGGAATGTTACAGGTTGTATGCATGAATATCTGGGAGCATGAACAAATAACTTCCATGCAACTTGAGCACAGTGGTTGCAATTCTTGATTCAACCGGACTCGAATTTGACCTGGCAATTAGGGCTTAGGGTTGATTTGACTCGAACTTGACCTGGTAATTAAGGGCTGGTGGGCATGCCAATAAAAAATCATCAGGGTTGAAATTTCCAAATCTGTTAATAAAGAGCATGGGTCTTGGGACCTTCACCTAACTCATTCCACTCCCAACCCGAACTCAGCCTATGGTGGATGTGCTTAGATCTTACAAGGAACCCTGGATCTAGTGGTGGTTCTAGGCTTAGAGGTGCCTTGGTGGGGCTGATCTTCACTGAATAGGGCATCAGATCAACTATTTTAGTGGGTTCCTCTGCTACCTCCACACCCTTCATACAAGCGGCCAAAATCCAAGCGTCACAATCAAGGCTCTGTAGCCTAACTGGAACCCATAGTTGCAGAATGCATATCAGATATAGCCACTGCCGTAGGGTTGTGACAAAAAAAGGGTAAGGTTCAATGCCTAATCCTCTCTTAGGTGTGATTGATGGGAAGTTAATTGTTTCCAATCCATCACTGCTGTAAAGAGGAAAATTACTACTAGGATGACACTGAGTACCTAGACAAGCATATTGAGTTGGAGCAGGCTATATGGAGCATGTGCCACAATTAGAGGAACCTTCTACTGACACTGTTGTCAGTCTAAGACTGAGGATCCTACACTTCTCCTATACTGACTCCTAGGGGTGTACACGGGCCCAATCCGTCACCAATCCGTTACCTACGGATTGACGGATTTGGAATCCGTCACCAATCCGTGGCTGTTAAAATCCGATCCAATCCGTGGAGGACCGGATCGGATCGGATTAATCCGTTCAGTCCGTGCCTGTACATTACATGTAAAAAAAAGAAGAAGAAAAAAACCCATGAATTCTTCCTCTGAAGCCACTGAAGCAGCTTCTTTAGCTTTATTTTCTGATTTCTGCACCTCCACTCTCAAACTTTTGACCTGGTGGATGATCAGTACATTGGTAAGAACAAATTATATTAAAGGGAGAGCGACAAAACAACCAGCCGTGTTACAAGAATTAAAGGGGCATGAGTTGAGAGCTGTATGCCCTTCACCAAATCAATACAAATGTATGACTGAGCATAAAATTAGGAAAAGAAATTCTTGTACTTGCCTGGGATTGTAACTTTAAAACTTCTTGGTTCAAAAGATCATTTGTCTTCTTTAGGCTGTCAACAATTCCTCTAGAGAATACAGGACTTGTATATGACCAAAGAAAAAACATTTACCAGAATAAGAGGGTGCATCATCAATCACATGCTGCAAATCAAAATTGATACCCCTGATGTGGGGATACTTGGACACAATGAGATTGATGAGTAACACCATCAATAGACCACTGTCCAGAAAATTGGACAGATCAAACAATCACACCAATCCAATAGGAATGGGTCAATATTTTCCATTACATCCCAACAGGCAAATATTTTTCTCAAACACCCCACTTTATAAATCCTTTCCAATCACATATATTTTACAACCATGGCCAATGCAAGGTATGGGTCACCCCATAAACGATCAGGAATACAATTGAGGAGTGGAGGGATGAGGAGATGGGAGTGGAAGGAGCGGAGGTGGTGGAGGAAGAGAGGGTCTGGGATGGCTTGGGAGGGCTAAGAGAGGGCGTAGGAGATGTGGAGTGGGGGATATGTGGGATTGGAGATGAGGTTGGAGAAGCAGAGGAGGCAGATGCTCCACCCTCCTTGTCCGTAGCTGCTCTGCAACTCTTCCGAAGACTGACGATTTGAGGGAAGGTTTTTTCTTGGGAGATGAAGAAAACACGCGAGATAGAGAGATGCCTGGCGTCCAAGAAAGAACCCCCTGCAGCAAAGAAGAAGCCACGAATGTGAGATATAAGAGATGGGAGATGAAGGTCTGCCGCTGGGACGGGTTTGGGAGATGAAGCCACGAATGGGGGTAGGGTTTTGGCCTTTTGGGGATAAAGGTTCGTAGGGAATTACATTTTGATCCCTTACATTTTTTTCTTATTTTATATTTAGACATCTTAATTTATATTTAGACCCCTTATATTTTTTTATTTATATTTAACGACAACGGATCGGATCGGATTGAATCCGCGGATTGAGGGTGAAATCCGCCACCGATCTATTGCTAATGGATTATAAAAATTTCAATCCGTCACTAATCCGTTTGCCTTCGGATCGGATAAAAATCCGCAGATCGGATCGAATTTATGGATCGATGGATTTTTTGTGCACCCTTACTGACTCCTTACCACAATAGAAAAGAAGCTAAAGATTGGTGATTGACCATCATATTTTGTACAAAGGTGAAGTTCCAAGACAAGCCATGCAACATGATCAACGATGGCAGCAATGCGATGTATATTGTCACACAAGAGGTGATTAATAAGTTGAAGGTGCTGACTAA
The DNA here is from genome assembly GCA_012931725.1 of Litsea cubeba. Lineage (NCBI taxonomy): Eukaryota > Viridiplantae > Streptophyta > Magnoliopsida > Laurales > Lauraceae > Litsea > Litsea cubeba. Next base: position 18,033,207 of record CM022954.1, on the reverse strand, counting down.
AAAGGACTCCAAACAATATACAGTTGCATTGGTTGATGACACGACGCTACCATAGGTGCTTGATTTCTTTCAATATCAGCGTATGCAAGGATGAAAGGTTAATATGATGTGATTTCAGTGAACTTCGTATGCATCTTCTTGGTCGACCATGAAATCAGGTTCATCTGATGGGTTCTTCTGAGTAATGAGTCTAAGTTATGGTGCATTTTCCTGACAAGGTGTAGCCTAGTTACAAATTTTGTTTTGTTTTGCATTTCCAAAGTTGAATCTTATACATATATTTGTGATTCTGTTTTCTTTTCAACATTCATTTTCACATTACTACTGCTATTATTATTAGAATTATTATTATTTTGCTCTGGTACAACGCACACCCACTCACACACTTCCCAAGTCCCTAGACATCAGCGCTATGGCCAGGGCAACCCTGCCGTTTTTGTGGACAAGGAGGTGCCTCATCATTGAGCTAACAATGGATTGGCATTTTTACATTAATAAAGATTATTTTACCTTTCCCTCCCTTCCATGATGGATATGCTTAGATCCGAGGACAAACCTTAGATATAGTTGTGGTGCTTAAGCTAGGATTGAAGGTGCCTTGATTGGGCTGATCTTGTCAATCAATTTGTTGGTATTTAGGGTTCAGGATATTCCTAATCCTATTAAAAAACAGACGAATGGTTTATACTTATTGCTGGCTGAAGTCGTCAATCTATCCTGAGCCTAAGCCAATGTGAGTAATTACTGTGCAAATTATCAATCATGCAGTGAACAGCTGGCAAAAACTATAATTTAGATCAAGTTTATGTATATTAATTTGATGCAAACTTTTGTTACGCATACACTAACTTGCACGAGTATTGGTGCATGTGTTGGACCCTGATAACAGTTTGAGGTGTCCAATTCCGCATATCTCAAAATATAGGATTCACAGATTCGACAGAATATTCTAGTGAAACTAAGAAATTTTTTATTTCAAAATAAAGTTAATTTCAAAATTGAAACTAATAAAAGGTTATGTATGATTCTTACTCTAAATAGTCGTGTAATAAACATTTCAGTGTTCTAGTTAGATTCATGGATCAAAATAGTATGTATCGGCCACTATATTGGGCGTAGCAGTCTACAAACAATTTCTTGCTGCTGGCAAATGTAGCGGCCGCTAGAGTCCTGCTACAGACCGCTATAGGACCCACTGCGGAATGTGACTGACATCTACTTTGCATAATTTTTTTAAAACACATGGCAGAGCTTCTTTCTTCTTTTCTTCTCTCCAAGCAACATTTTTATGCAACTCTTTTACCCTTCCATGCTTAAAAGAGCACTAAAAACACAAGATTTCGCCGAATTGAAGCCAATACATAGAGTTTCTCTCAAGGGCTCTTCTCTAGGTATATCTTGATAGACACCCTCTTTGGTATTAGTGGAGGAATTCTTTTCTCAACTCTCAACAAAAGTACGTTGTTTGTATTTAATGGAAGTTAATTCGTCATTTGGTTTGAACTTTAAGCTTTTATTTAAGCATTACTTTATAATTTATTTATCCTGTGTTATGTACAGTTATGCTAAATTGTTTATGAATTGTCAATGCATAATAGTTTCTAACTTAGATTAATTAACATGAAAACATGTGAAAAATAGATAATTTTTGTTGTTTTATAATCATTTAGCAGTACAGAATCTCTATGCACCGAAGGGACCACTACATCCCCCCTATCTTACAGGAAAAAAGCATCAAATTCTAACATTTTCCAATATTCTGGATTTATTGGATTTTTAAAAATAAAAATTGCCACCTTTTTTTTGTTCACACCGCTACCCAGCTATGTATCGTCCGCTACTTAGCGTTTTGGCTGTCAGCAGCTACACACACCAACCCCCCCCCCCCCCACCGCCCCGCTACTGCTAGATTTTAGAAGAAGAGAACATGCGATAATATTTTTAGTGTTATCAACTAAAACCAATGCTTAAATTATTAGTAGAAGAATCTGTGAATAATCCAAGAAAGTGTCATTTCGACATGTGTCCGACTTGAGTGGTTGCTCAGTTTGAAGAATCCATACAGCAGAATGAAAGTTGCAATTCAAACTGTTTCTAGACGTGAAGAACCAATAAAGAAAAAGTTACTGCATATTTCTTTAACATTAATATCCGGAGTGAAGGATGTTGAAAGTTGAGGCAGATTGTCTTATTGAAGGTTTCAGTGGACTTCTCAATTCTAGTGTAGGGGAGTTGTGAGAGATAATGATGATTGTGGTCTATATCTTTCATATTCATTGTGGTGAATCTTCAATGCCTCAACTTTATGTTTTGTTGGTTTTGGTTGGGATTTATTTTACATCACACACATCATTTCAGTATTTATGTATTACACTGAAGTGATCATCATGCTTTATTATATTTCTTTTCATTTTCAAAATGAGTTTTCCGATTAAAAAGATGTTGATTACAGATCAGATTGGAACCTATTGGCATACTACTTCTTAAAGTTTAATAAGAGTTTCAAATCCTGTTTTTCACCTTACATGTGCATTTTCTCCATTCCTCTCATTTGAGAACCAGACTATTAAATAATCTGAATTCTTTCACTTGCAATATATTGGACCTGTGCCGAAGTTCTAGTTGGGGATGTCAACAATCTGAGCCAGCTTTTGGACCAGCTCGCCTCGGCTCATTTGGTTTTTGTATTAGTATTGTATAATTGTACTATTATTATGTATTATGCATTATATTATGCACAATAGTATCTTCAAGTGGAGCACACATGATAAATGATAATATTTTATATATGTTTAATCTCCTACCCTCCCTCCCTCCTCCTCTTCTTTCCTCCTCTCTCCTCTCCTCTCTGCTGAGCTCCGGTGCTCACCTTATGCTGAGCACCAATCCTTGCGGGGCCCACTTGAGGACCCACCTGGGGATGGGATTTGAACCCAGGCTCAAATCATCATCCTAACCACTTGATCAATGGTCGACAAGTTTCACCTTCCAAAATGAGTAAGCACTCGATCCAATAGTCCAGTCCTTTTGGATGGGTGCCAAACGCAACATCGGTGTCCATCAGGGGGTTCCCTATTTTATGATCCGCTTGGATGGATCATAAAGTAGGCTTAACTAATACTCAATGCACATGTTGTATATAGAAATAAGAAAGAATCATGTCAAGCTCAAGATTGGTTGGCTTGGCTACTTAGGGTCTAGCCAAACTTGACATTTGCTTACTTGATGCAAGCTCGAGCCTCGAGTGGCTTGTCTCCACTTGCTCGTTTACATCCCTAGTTCTAGCTTGCTCATGTGAACTAGTAGTTATTTTTGAGGTCCTAAATTAGTTTATGTTGGAGCTTTGCAGAAATCTTTTTAAACAGATAAATCACAAAAGATGATAAGACTATATAAGATTGGAATGAATTTGGGTGTCCCTCCAATGAGCGAGAGCATCCCTTTGTATATCCATTGTATAAATCACTTGGATCAATTACAACCCTAGGAATCCTCTTAATTGGGGTATAGATAAGTATAAATATGTGTCAAGGTGTATTGAATTGAGTTGTCTTCAAGTATGGTAGTCTGCAGGAGTATCTTAATATTTAAAACTATTTTGTACAAGTTCAACAGTGCTATCTATGAGAGGTTCAAGATGCAAACAAGCCCCATAGATTAGTTTTACAGGTACACATTGTGGTAAAGTTTTGTTTGAGTGATTTGGCTGAATATGCACAGGCCATATCATTAATCCTACAGTTTGGTAGTTTGCTTTTCGGATCTTAGTTTTATTAAATTCTAGTAAGAGCCCAACCTTGTTAGGACAGTGTCTTAGGAGCATCCAATTTCTCTTTTTAATTAGGAGTCCAACTTATGCGGGTATTAAGAATAGTTTTTCTATTGAAGATTTTGGCGGTTTTTAATAGTGATTTTGCATTAGTTTTGTTCTCTTGATTGGTGAAGACGGCCCAAGTTCTTGGTGACTCCAAGAAAAGTAGTGTGATGATAGCTATAATTTATCTTGCATCAACAGCCATATGTATATTAGCTTGGCTTTTTAGAAAGCAGAAAAATGAAGTTGAGTTGAATCAGGTAGTACATGATGCTCTTCTTCCATTTGAAGTGCATGTTCTCCTTTCTGATTATTGTTGCCGGCAGTAACAATTTAAGCAAGATGGAGATCATTCTCTTCTCAGCAGATCTTGTGTATTATTGTGGGTCTTCACGTTGTGTGATACCTTTTTTCTTAATTGGTGAACACTCTTAACTGTAGAAGGTGATGACTCTATGTTTTAGGTGTTGACTCAGCCCCAGGGTGATGAGTTGAGTTTAATGTTCTCATGATGCCCTTGTACCACCTGAAGAGCAAGTACGTTCTCTTTTCTGAATATTGCAGTTTACGCAAGATGGAGATCATTTTACTTTTCAGGAGGTACTGGGCATTGACAATTATTATGTAGGACTTCATGTTGTAAGATTGTCTATAAATGATATTGAGCTTCAATGAGGAGAATTTCTCTAAAATTTCTAGGTACGTAAACACGGTTAGGAAAACCCAGAATTCGATGTCTCCCTTTATAAGAGACTCCTTTGAGATTACACTATGCTATCCAGAGTCTGTAACACTGGAATAATAGTTTGGTGAGAGTTGTAGGAGCTTGAACTATCTGCAATGTTATTTTATCTATTGTTCCAGCATACAAGTTTAATTTTTGTTTTTTTTCCAAAGGCATCCAATCTTCAATGCATAATATAGCTGTTGATTAGGTCTTGCATGCAATGTCCTTTTTTAGTGACCGGGATTATTGATTTGATGGGCCTCTCTGGATGAACTTCAACCTTAAAATCACAGAGATAAAAGATACTATCATCCACTATTATTTTACTCTTCTTATAAAATGTGGCAAATGTGTTTTACCCTCTCTTTCTTTTGCCAACAACCTATTTGCAAGCTACCTTATTAAAAAAAAATGATTTGCACTTTGTAATTGAAGAATTATCTTAATATACACGGTTTAATGATCCAATTATTACTGGATGCAGGACTTTTTGTGAGGTTTTGATTGCTTGTGGCATGATTTGGAATAGGTGTCAATTATTTGTGATCAGATTGTCAAAAACTGCTGCTTGGTCTTGCAGATTACTAGATCTATTGGTGATGTCTACCTAAAGAAGGCCGAATTCAACAGAGAACCTTTGTATGCTAGATTTCGCCTTCGCGAACCTTTCCGAAGGCCAGTACTGAGTAGCGAACCATCAATTTCTGTACACCCTCTGCAACCACATGATCAGTTCGTTATATTTGCATCGGATGGGCTTTGGGAGCAACTTAGCAATCAGGAAGCAGTTGACATTGTTCAAAATCATCCACACAATGTAAGCTCTCCAATCATTATTAATTCAACACTAACCCCAAGCTGAATTACTGATTCTCTTTTTTGGAAGCATGTTGAAATGTTCACAATATTTTAGAGTAGGTTGCTGCGGCTCCCCATTCAGTGCTTTCTGCAGACGTGTATCTTCTTTATCTGATTTGTTATTTAGATAAGCTCATTTCCAAACTTAGCGTTTTAAAACTCTTTTAGTACACAAGTTTTCCCTTGGCTAGCTGATTGAGATCGAGATCCTGATCAGGAGGATCAGCTCTCTCTCTCTCTCTCTCTCTCTCTCCCTCCCCCTGTTTTTTGCAACCTGTTGGGGTCTGTTCTTTGCTAATATTTTATATATTGCTTCATAATATGTTATTGTTATGTTTGGTCGGTTTTTGGCTGCTTCTCTTAACCATCTATATGAATAAAAGAAAGATAAAAAAATCCCTAAAAGAAGTTGTTTTGGTTCTTTTTGGCATCGGCAATCAGATCATTTGTCACAAATGTGCAATTTATTACCCTACATCAAGTAGTTGTGCGCTGGGGTTTGTAGGCTGGCAAACCTGTACTCTTCACTTGTAATAAATACATTCCGGTTTTGGCGTTCAACCTTTAGCAAAGGGAAAAGCAAGAAAGGAAGATGACTGAAAAGAGATGCTGATCAGTTATCTGAATACTTCACATAACCCTCCATTTGAGTAAATGAAATGTGGTTCCATTATTTTGAAGGATCCTGGTTGCACACAGTCGAGTGTACAGTAACTTTTTAATATGTAAATTGGACCCCAAAATTCATGAAACTGTAGTAGGTTAGCTTTTTTTTTTTTTTTTTTCCCCCTTTCCTATTCTTTTATTTAATCCATACCATTATAGCAATATCCACATTTTACATGAATCTTTACGGAGATATGTTTTGTTAAGCAGGTGTGTTTTATTACTCAGTTGCGCAGGTTCTTTAGTTTAAGATACCTGCTGATTTTATGTTTGATCACTTTTCATAGACATTAATGTTCATCAATTGCGCTTAGAGACAGTTTTTTTTTTTTTTTTTTTTACGTTAACTGATGATGTGTAATATGAATACCTTCAAGTTTTTTACATGCCAGTAGCACTGGTGGAATGTGCTCACTTTTGCAACGATGAGGTTGCGGGTTCAAGTCCTGCTAACAAACCCCACCACTCCTCCCATCCCCGAGCCATGCACCCCCACACCCAAAGAAATTAAATAAATAAATAAAATCTGTCAATGTATTTGAAGAATGTTAAGGAATTATTTTTTTTATTCTGTTGTTGATGGCAGGGAAGCGCTCGGAGGCTTGTAAAAGCTGCACTGCTAACAGCAGCAAAGAAAAGAGAAGTGAGGTACTCAGACTTAAAGAAGATCGACCGTGGGGTCCGTCGGCATTTCCACGATGACATCACTGTTATTGTTGTCTTTCTTGATTCGAATCTTGTAAGCAGGACCAGCTTTAGTAGGTCTCCTGCACTGTCCGTAAGAGGGGGTGGGATCAACCTACCTGCAAAATCCCTTGCCCCTTGTGCCACACCAATGGAACTTGGTACCTCCTTGTGAAGACAGTTCCCATTCTCACTGTTCTACTAATCATGACCCAGCAGGGTGTCCTCGACTCTTCTGTCCCCATTGCACCGTCGGTTTCAATTGAAAAAAGATGGGAAGCCTTCAATTCTTTTAGTGTACACTGTAACATTGATATGCCGAAAACTCCCCTTCCTCATGCAAGTAATTAGGAAAAGCTTCTTAAGTTCATATGAGCATCCAAGAAAGAGCTTCCAAGGTACTAAGATAATCTTCTAGGACCAACCATTCCTACTTGTTTAATTATCTTTTTCCTCTTCAGGTCTTGGCTTTGTACATTGTGTGAAACGCGGTGTCAATCTGAGTTCCTTGCTTATCGGTTTAGCTTGCGTGTTCTTTTAGGTTCTGATCAATTACATTACTGATATGGATGTTTAGGGATGTGTTCCACTTCCAGGTCCTTCAATGTAGATAGATGGTGATGAGACACACAGCCCAGGAGAAAGTCTTACCAGAGCAGTGCTTAAAACGTTCACATGACATTGCTAGACATGATTTCTCATTGTTGTTGTTATTATTATTGTTTCATATTTCTTTTATGCTGTTCATGTTTTGGTATTGCTTCCTCTCCCCGCATGTGTATAATAATCCTGTGTTCTTTCTATTGCATATTGCAAACCCTGAGATGGTGTGTTTGGCGGGTCAAAATTGTAACTGAATCTTCCCGCGGATTTGAGAACAATGTCTACTCTAAACAACTGGCATGGCATCTTTGTATCTCATCCTTTTTAGTAGTAAATCTTTTAAATCTTTTAGTAATGGATTTTCTACACAGCCTGATTCTGTTGTTCGTCACAATATCTTTCTGTATGGGAAAAGACAACTTTCTGAGCTCATCTTAAAAAAGAAAAAAACTGAAACCTGTCAAGAGTTGAAGAGCTGACCATAAAAAATAAATAGGGGAGATGGAAAATGGATACCCAGCCGGTATCTTAGGGAAGCTAGGGACCCAGCTACATTTTCACCTTGTATGGTCCACTCTTCAGCTAGGAATGGATATGGGTCAGTCCCAGGCCAGAACCATATCAAACCTGGAAATGGAACTGTTTCTAAATGACGGCTCCAATTTTGATTTGTAACCTATTTTGTTGGTTCTAGACCTGATTCCAATAAGAGGACCCATACCCGATTCCTGAATTGTTTCTCACCGGAGGACCGAGATCTAGTTTCAAAATTGGTTTGACTTCTTTTTCATTCTTGTTGGGATCAAAATAAGGATATCATTTACCTTTGTGAATGTCTATTACCTCTACGATTAAACGTAAAAATTCCGAACCCAAGTTGATTTTGAGCTATACTTTGTAACATTAAATGGAAACCTAAAACAAGTTCCAAACCCTGATTTTTTTACGGGTTAGAACCTCCAAATAATCGGAGAATTGAATATCCATATGCATCCCTACCTTCACCTCTTTAATGTTTTAAGGATGGGTATTGGCTTGTACTTCTTTGTAATGTTTTAAGGATGGTTATTGGCTTGTACTTCTTTGTGATTAACTGTGGGAGTATTTTTTTTGGAACTCTAAAGTCTTTGTTCTTATTTTATTTTTACTACCCTTCTTTATTTTAGTCTCTTTTTCAACCAACATAAATGAGAATTAGAATTCCTCCAAGTCCTACCTATCGAGATTCTAGGCCATTTAAATGCATATTTTTCTCGTGTAAGATTTGACAAATTTTACTCCAATATGAGTAGACCTACAACCCACCATGTGACTGATTTTGTATAAAATATGAGAATATTAAAAGGATTAATGTGTTTTACATATTGGGGGCTCAATACTTCGAACATGCAAACCAAGTATAATCTGTTACAATCCAAAACATTAAAATCATGGAGCCCAAATTTTTAGAGGCTGAAAAAGAAGCTCTAAATGAAGTCTAAAAGGTTGCTTTTCTTTCAATTAATGTTGATGTTACAGTTTTCAATTTAAGAAAAGTCTAAAAACTAAAATTATATTGAAACACAATCATTATTCCTTTTTTTTTTTACTCTCTTCTCAGTTTTTTTGTCCAATTATTTAAAATTAATTAATCATTTAACACAAAATCAAGTTTTCATTTGAATATAATTAGACTTTTGTATTTTAGTATAAAAACCAACTTTAAAAATTTAATTTTTACTCAAATCAAGCCTAGTTACATTTAAATTAACATTGTCTTTTTATGTAGATCAGATAACTTGAATTAAAGCGTGTTTGGACAAATCTAATTTCACAATCTTTGAAGTTTGATTTTTATTCTGATTCAAGACTATTTTGTTCCAAACTCACATAAACAAATTAAAATGGGTAAAAACTCGGACATACAAATCTTTAACTTATTTATAATTAATGAATGGTTATTTGCCATCTAAGCTACTGTATGTATAAACAAATATCAAGTGACAAATATCTGCTTGTATCTTCATATAGAAATCAAACCACTCAATAGTCTGGAGCATATCAGGGAATCCTATCTGATAAAAGAATAATCATTCATTAATTCTAAATAAGAGGGATTAGGATTTATGTCTCGTCTTTTGACCCATTTTAATTTTGTTTATGTGAATTGAACAAAAAACCAAGTTTCAATTTGAATAAAAATCAAATCTTGTATTGGGTAGGATATTAGATCGGGATCAGAAACATTGTATTGACCTAAAAATTGCTTTTTAATTGGTAGTCTTGAACGGTGGTCTCAAATATTTAAAAAACTCAAATGGAGGAATTAGATTTGCATCTAATATTGGTGTCATTTTAATTTGAGTTAGGTAGTCATAAATAAAATATCAAATTTGCATTTCAATAAAATTATTTACCCTCCTTGACATATACAAATCCTCAATTCAAAACGAAGATTCAGGAATTCCACCCGAAGGGACAATAGAAGAAGGTTTTCCATATTCTCCACAAAATCGTGGAAAACTCAGTTCACTTGTCTGTTTTTTTTTTTTTTAATTGTAGAAAAGGGGTCGTACCAAACATCCACAAAGTTGGACCCTAATCTTTTACAACCACTCTTTTCTCTGTGGGAGAATGTTGACAGGTTGCCCACACAGAACTGTTAACAGAATCTGCTAATCAATTTGTTTTAAAAGATGGGAGACATGAAATTAAACTGATTGGGGTTGTGAACGGGCTAATCTTGGGCCATTGGGCTTCTGGGCTTAGCCAGTTACCGGCCAGGATGTGGTCACAATGTTTAGGCCTGTGGACCTCCTAGCTCTACTTTTATCTTCAACATATTGATGGGCTGAGCCTGTGAGATCAGACCAAGCTCAGAGAACTCTTTTTGTTTGGTCTCAGCCAATCATCTGGCTTCTATGTCTAGATTGGTTTGGTGGTTTCTCTTAGGGCAGGACTTCAAAACCTGTTGTATAATTTCAGGCCTGGCTCAGGGCAGGATGTCAGGCAAACAAACAGAAGGACCAGACCCAGAGACCAGCCATTTGACAACCCCACTTGGGACCAATACAACTTTATCACCAACCTAGTGGTGGCATTGGCTAAAAGAGAACAACATAGCGACAATTTTATTTTTTCTTGGATATATCCATCCAATATTCTTCTCTTTTGCAGTCTGTAAATGTTTGGAAAGAGAAGCCAATGAGGAGTCTGATTCTAGCATGTTGCAAGCTCTACATATCTGAAAGCCAAAATAGTGCTGCACTGGAATTGATTTCTGGGGCTGCCAAGCAATACCCAGAAGCTGCCATCATCAACAAATTCCAAGATGAAGCTTACAATCGAGTTGGGTACACTCTTGTCTCTCATTTCTCTCCTACCCCATCACCATCATCAGATGGAGGTCCTTGAGAAAAGCTGTGTTTTCCATGGTCAAAGCAGCAATTGATTCCATCAATCTTGAAGTTCATTGTGGGACTCATCCCAGGCTGGGAGTTGTTGATCATATCTGCTTCCACCCATTGGCTCAAGCTTCTCTTGACCAAGTGGCTGCCCTTGCAAAGTTGGTGGCATCTGATATTGGCTACAATCTCCAAGGTACATGTTTCCTTCCCTTTTGTACTTGATATTACAACACATTTTTTTATTATGAGAAAAGAACATTGTTGTTTCTCTGCCAAATAGTTACTACATTGAACCCCTTTTTCTTCACTGAATTTCTGATGTAATGCACTCAAAAGTCCTCAACAAAATTACAATGGTAAAAGTTGTATGTACCTAGATCAGATCTCAATTCCTTGCCCTTTGCTGAAGCATCTGCTTCAGCATTCCACTCTCCAGGAATATGGACAAAGGAAACTGCAACAATTAGATAGGAGCATCCTTGTTTCAGTGCTATATCTGCATGGTGGCGAAGACGAGCTTTGTTCCCACCCATTGGGCAATTTTAGAATCAGCCTCAATTTGTAAAGGTCATAAGAAATATCTCAAAAACAGCTTTACTTGCTCAATTGGGATGATTTTGATCTCTATTTGAGTCTCCAATAGCAGCTAAGCCAGAAAATGCAATCAAATGTTCTCTTGTATCGCTCTTACTGGTCTATCCACCAATTGTGGTCTTGGTTTTCCTAGGACTTCCATTTGTATTTGAACACAACATTGTCCTGAAGAAAGATAATTTGTGGTCTTGGTGCTGATCTTATTTTGGGTTCCTTCTCATTTTAATAACCATTTTTTATGCTCTTTCTAAATCCAAAATTGATGCCCCTAAATTGTTCATCTTTAAGACCCCATCAACAAATCCACAATTTGTTTCTTTATAACGTTTATCTTTAAGATCCCATCGACGAATTCACAAATTGTTTCTTTATAACCAGAGATTGTGACAGGGAACATTTGCCTTAAAAAGTCCTTGCTTTTCTTTTTTCCATATTCCCAGTCTACTGCCAAGGTAATATTATCAAGGCATTTGGCCCCTACTCCATAAAACACCCATGGACCAACCTTCAAAAAGGCTATGGTGCCTAGATACGGGATGCAGGGACATGGATCATACACATAAAAAATGAAGCATGGGTTATAACACAATAAAATATGTTGCCTATGTTGAACTATCAGGGTATCATAGCAAAAATGTTCCTAAAAGAAGAAGGGAAGAGGAAAAACACACCCAAACAACTGATTTACAAGTTCCTTGTCCTGCCAACACATAAAGCAAAAATTAGGACGGGCAAAATTTTGACATTTAAGGTCATCACAAGTTAAGAGTATTGTTGGAAACTGCCATCCAACAAAAATGCATTAACCCAAGGAATTAATAACAAAATTCCAAATTTTTTAGAAATCTCAATGGTGAGAGCTTGGGGTAGGCTTTTACTCAGAGAAGACCCAAGGGAAACTGGCTTCCAATTTTTTCCTATTCACCCCCCTCCAATGAAATTAATATCCATTCCAAAACATCCAAAAGTCTTGCTAACATAACATTTATACTTCTGAAGCTTTTTTCTAAAAGTTACCATCCATTATTTTTGTCCACTCACTCCTTTTTTTTTTTTTTGAAATGTAACTTGTATTGATCAAAAGCTTTACAGTATAAAAGGGCTATACCGAGAAGCGGCCGGGAAAGAACCCTAGAAATACAGCCACTGCCCAAAAAAAGGAGAAGCTATACAAGGAGGCTAAAGGCCTCGGACAAATGGAAAAAAGAGCCAAATCAAAAAGATATGATTTCCCTCCAGTTGAACAATAATGCATCAAGGGTTATGCCCCAAAAGCCTGGAAGAAAGGAGACCCAAGAGGCTACACTGAATTTCATTTTGAGGATTAGGTCTTCTTGGGAGGAAGAGGTCCACTCACCCCTTCTTAAACACAATCTTTGACTAAAGCTCCGTTGTAATTAGAGATCACATGCAATCTTGTAAATCTTGTAGCTAATTATGTGTTCCCTACACTATAGACACATCTTCCCAAAACTGATTACAGATCCCATCTCCTACTAGTAATCCCTGCTACTCTCTTATTCCCCATATATTGAAGCCATCACCTTGCTCTATATGTCCTCTCTTCATCTCCAAGTCTCCTCCCTTTTCTTGATTGGAGAGACCATTTTTTTTTCTTTTTTTCAAATGTTTCTTAGGCTTAGTCCCCTATTCTCCTTAGACCTTTACGTTGTCTTCATCATATAGAATTCTTTTCTTATCCCTTTTCCCATCCCAAAAAATAGTCCCTTTGTATCTTTCCGAGTTTTTTCACCACTTTTTTTGGAATTTGGAACAAAGACAATAATAGAAATGAATTAGAATTATTCTACCCCCAAAAGAAATGTGACCTTTTTTTTTCGTTTTTTCAGATGACAAGTTCTTTTACAAACCTCTCAATAATGGAGTCCCACAAGGAAAATGCATACGTTGAACTGTGAGAAGAGCCAAGATAGCTAATAAAAAATGCACGTACCTTTTGACATCCTACAGACAAAAGTGCTAGGACTTCGTCCAGTGCCACCACCCTTGAAATCAAGCTCTTATGAAAAGCACTATGTCGTAACTCCTAATACTTCCTCGAGTCATCTTTAAATAGAAAGGAGATTTTTGAGATGCTCCTTTGCATTGCAAAAAATCATAGTATCTAATGCAAGATGAAAAATGAAAAATCTCCAAACCACCCTAACCAAAGTCTCTAAAAAGGTTTGTTTCTGTTGGGTTTTCTAGCTATCCACTCAAGACTTGTAGGGATCTCCTTGACTTAAGCCTCTTTTTCCTTTTCTTTTCTTCTTTTTTTATTTATCTTTTATTTTTTTTATTATAATTTTTTTATGATGTTGGTATCCCTGTGGTCTTTGACCTAATAAGAGTAATCCCCCAGGCCTGCTAAACTCACACAAATGCACACTGGGCATATTTGGGGCGATTTCGAACATAAAACGTGGGGACGCCTTACGCCACCTGTGCTACCAAAATACTCTTGTGGGGATCATTAGTAAGAATGGAGAACTATATTGTTGTGGAGATGTCCTCATTCATTCAATTCTGCCACTTATCCCCTAACCCCATTCTTTTTGTCATATATTTAAGGATCAAGGAATGATGAGTCCACTCAATCATGTGCTTTCTCCATGTCAAATTTGAACACCAGCTCTAGCATCCTACTCTGGTCTCTTGAGTCAATACATTCATTTGCTATCAAGATACGACACAAAATTTGCCTTCCCTGGAGAAAAGTGTCTTCATGGCAAAGAATATAAAATCCATCACTTCCTTGATCTCTTTGCTAACGCCTTGGTAATCAACTTGCATGAACTTCCCTCTAATGCTATTAGGCCTGAAGTTTGTCACCTCATCTGCCCCTTCAGTTTTTGGATGTAAGGCTATGAATGTCGTATTCTTACTTTTGTTTAACCTTGCCTTGAGAAGATACTTGTAAAAGGTCCTTTATACTATCCCAACAAGATTGATACCATGAAAAAGTGAAGCCGTTTGAACCAGGTCCCTTCTTCCTATTCATTGAGAATACAACTTCTTAATTTTTCCTTTTCACTATATTGGCATTCTAACCATGACTTACATTTGATTCAAGGGGAAAGCGTCCAAGAATAACCCATCTAAACTTGGCCTTTGGAAGTCCTTACTTGTCTACGGCTTAGTGAAAAGCCAATTGACTCATTCTCGATTTCCCCCCTATTTCTAAATCGCACTTTACTGATTTTCATAGTTGCTATAATGTGTGCCCAAGAATAAATCATCTAAACATGGTCTTTGGAAGTCCTTACTTGTCTACAACTTAGTGAAAAATCAATCAACTCATTCTCAAATCTCCCCTTGTTTCTAAATCGCACTCCACGGATTTTCAGAGTTGCTATAATGTTTCTTTATATTCCTCCACTTGCCAACCTATGGAAGGATGTATTTCTATCTCCATGGGTAAGCCACAACGGGCCTCAAGTGTTGCCTCCATAAAATCTCCTCCCTTCTGAATAAATCATTAAGATCTCCCTCAAATGATTTTCTTTTTGCACATTCATCATTTGAATAGGGGTGAAGTTTCCTCTCTTTTTTTCACCATAACACCCTTTTCTTCTCTCTCATCCTGTTGAAGTCCTCTTTTTTCCACTCCATCACCTAAGGTTTTCTTTTTTCTTTTTTCCTGAGAACAGGAGTCTAGCCCCTCCATGGTTTGAGCTTCATTGCACCACTCTTTATTAGATTTGGGAGACTTTTTTTGTTCAAATCAACATTTTCAAATCTGAAAGGAATAAGACCTTTCTTAGTAGCTCTGCAGAATCTAACTAGATGGGAATCTGATCAGACAAGGATCTAGGAACACCAACCTCAATGCTAGAGAGAAATGAGAATCCCATTAGTCAGGTAAAAAAAACCAATCCATTTTAAGAAAAAAAGAAAATAAAAATTATCCATTTTGCACATTACCTCATGATGATGCTTGCTTTCATACCAATAAAAAAAATGATGCTTGCTTTCATGGTAATGGTGAACTTACTTCCATGGAACTCTGGATCAATTAGATTTAGCATCCCAATCAGATCTGAAGCCTTCCCATTTGGTAATTTTGTAGCTGTCTAACTTCTCATTAGGAAAAGTCAATTGTATTAAATCTCCTCCTAGTACCCAAGGGACCACACATTTTTGAGAAAGGTATGTGATTTCAACCCACGACTCCTATAATTCATCAGACATAGTTGTTGGTTGTGTACCAGTTGGATCCATCTTGTGGAATTTCATAGTACATGATACTGAAAATTCTGCAATCCAAATGGTCCTCGTGTTTTATGGAAGCATTTTTCCCCGATGCCAACACCAAGTCTTTTTATCCATTTGAACCCCCAACAAGTCATCCTGAATAACTAACTATCATTGCACAATCTTCAAAATCATTAAATGATCATTTTACCAAAAAGATCATAGACAATTGAAATGCAACAAAATTCTCAGAAGTCAGAACAAGGATCGCATTTTCAGAATGCATGCATGGAACAGAGCTTACGTCGTGTTTGGTTGCATTGCTGATCACGCCAAGTAGTGCACATCATTCTAGCTTATTATGTTTGGACATCAAGCCGCATTTGGACATTCATTTATGGCAGATTCATTGAACTTGCTGACGTTTATTGCCACAGAAATCATTTTAGTATGAATACAAATATGATCTGTATTGAATTGGAGGCAAAATTTTGTTAAAACCATTATGCCTTGGGAGATGCTAGGAATGCTTCCTGCTTCTTGTGATCTAGTTCTAGACCTTTTGTTTTATCTAGCAGGGATCCTCTAGAGGGGCCCAAATGTAAATATAAAAAAGGTCACATTTTAACAGCTACCTGCAGATGATGATTGTACAACATAAAAAGAGTCACATTTTAACAGTTATCCATAGGGGCCTACTAACATTCCTTTACATTTAACTGAAGAATTTGCATTTTTGAAGCATGCCAATGTTTCTTCAGAAAATGGTCTGCTCTTTCTGTAGTTTTTTTATGTTATGCCCCCCATTTGCCCAAAAATGTTATAGGGTAAAATGTTTTCTTTTTTTATCTTATGAAGCTGATGATAACTTTGATTCTTTTTAGCTTCTAATTTCAGTGTTTGGTTTCACACTTTATTTTCAGTTGCTTTTCTAATGATCTTTTAACACAAAAGCATGCAGTTCCCACATTTCTATATGGAGCAGCCCATGAAGGAGGGAGGACCCTTGATTCAATTAGAAGAGAGATGGGTTATTTCAAGCCTAATTCCTTGGGAATCCAATGGGCAGGTGGGCCTGAGTCAGAGTCCTTGAGACTACAACCAGATATGGGTCCAGCCCAAGTGGCTCGTGCCACAGGAGTGGTGGTTGTTGGTGCAACACGCTGGGTTGACAACTACAATGTGCCCATCACATCCAAAGATATTGCAGCTGTCCGTAGGATTGCTAAACGGGTGAGTGGCCGTGGAGGTGGGCTCAAAACTGTGCAAGCCATGGCACTTGCCCATGGTGAGGACTCAACTGAGGTGGCTTGTAATTTGTTGGACCCAAATTTGGTTGGAGCAGATAAAGTCCAACTCGAAATCGAGCGACTCGCCGGAGAAGAGGGGATGGCTGTAGGGAAGGGTTATTTTACTGATCTTTCACAGGAAGAGATTGTTGAGAATTATATGAAATTGGGTTTTTGTTGATTTTGACATACTGTTATGATGTTGATAAACAGAGATTTCAGAGCATAATTACAATTTTCCAATGCAAATTCCTATGCCTTTTTTGCTTCCTTCTCCCCTTTATTAAACATGCATATATGGTAGAACCAAATCCCACAAATGAGGCATTCCAAACTTTTGTTTAGACAAGGAAAATCCCTATCCCCATAATTCAGTTTTTTGTATTGAGTGGGAGTTTCTCATATTCTAGCAAATTCATAAGAGATTTCACCATTGCAACATTGTATTCTTAATTTCTGCTTGCACTGGAATTTGTAGAATGCAGATATCATCATTCATTCTGCCAATTTGTCTCAATATTCCCATATTCTATTCTAGGTATGCCTAGAATTCCTCTTAGCATAACTGTTATTATCATCATGATCACATCATCTTCAGCAGCTGCTACTTGAATCTCTGTGTTTAGTAATATAGTACTTTTAAGTAATTTCAAAATTAAGGACAGACCGGTAACTTGCCATTCTCACAGTCACTCATAAGGCTTCAAGGCTCAACCAGATACATGGGTCAGCCTATTTTAGGCCAATCTGTTAGGCGTGGGATTTTCTTTTTCAGGAGTAAATGAGATATCGAAGGTTGGGTTGGATCATATTTCATAATCATGCAATTTCCATGTAGAAATTGTGTTGAAAATCCCATGCATAACAACCCTTTGGAGGAGTCATTTCTTGTTTGAGAACTTGCATGGGAATATTTATGTGCATCCAGTGTTCACGTAAACTTGCATAGGATTCATTTCTCTCTCTTTACTCTCTTTATTTTTCTTCCAAAGTACTTGTTATGGATTCTTAGATTACATTGTGCATCCTTGGTGTTGTTAAATTTCTGCGAAAAAAGTTGAGGAAAAGTAGGACGCTCGTCACGCCCTGCAGAGAAGATTTTTCATCGTTCCATGGGGAAAATTGCAAGAAAATGAGCTTTATTTTTCTTTTTTCTGTGATCTCCCCCGGGGCCATCATAGGAATTTATTTTACAAGGAATCACAGAAAGATTAATCCATTTTTGTGTTTTTCTGTAAGGAAAAGTAGTTGTACCAAATAGATTTTACTACAACGCAGAAAATTATTTCTACAATCCTCACTTGTTTTTCATAGAAAACCGGCTACAAAAATGATGTCCTTAAAGTATGAGGTGAGGAATTCGTAACAAATTCTTAGATTTAAGGATTCCTCATTGCCTTCGGAATAGGGATTCCTCGATGAGGATTTGTATAGTTGAGGATTTCCTGTTGATATTGTTGCGTATCAATGCATATAGCTAAGAAAATTGTTTTTGGTATGCAAATCTGCAAAAGTGAAGATTTTCAGATCCTATGAGGTGAGGTCAAACTTGAAATCCTCAAAATGAGAATTTCCTTTGGTCGAGAATTCCTCGAGAATTTATAATTGCCAAACATGGTTTTTCCACGATTGTGGAAAGCGAAAATCTTTTTTACAAGGATTTGGTTGCCTAACATAATCTAAATGATTCATATAGAGGGGGAAAGTTCCGGGTCTCCTTACAGGGGTGAACCCATGTTAATTTGACCTGGGGCGGTCGCCCCAGGTCAAATTAAAAAATCATTAAAGAGTTGAATGGGCTTTGGCCCATGCCCTGTGTAAATTAAAAAAATCACCCCACCTCATTGACTCTTTTCTTCTCTTCCTTGGTGGAAAGGAACCAAAAAGAAAAAAAAAAAAAAAAAAACCTCTTTTCCTTCAATCTTTGCGGGGGAGTAAGATCATGCAACTTGTATCCATTCTATGACTGGAGGAAGATGAAGACTCTTGTTTGCTCTTTTCTGTCTTTTATGTGATCTTGGACTTGTTTTCTTAGATGTTGTCTATCTTTTTATTGGTTTTTATCATCTGGGTTGTCTCCAAATCTACCACTGCAGAAGCTATTGAGGGAAGCTATGGTGGAGCTTGGAGTCGGCGGCAGCGGCGCAGGAGAAGGGGTTGAAAGAACAACTATGTGTGGTTTTTCTCTCTTGCCTTACATGAGTGATGGGTTTCTTTGTAGAGATGAGAGATATAGCAATGTTTAACCTTCATTTGCTCGAGACATAGGCAAGGAAAAGAAGGTGTCTAGTAAGGCTTAGCTTCTTTTTCTCTCCAAAGAATATTAATGGAACTCTAGATTTGGATCAATGGAATTTAAAAAATTAGGGCTAAATCCGAACTCTTAATCTCTAAATTATAATTCCAAACTTAAATCCCCAAATCCTAAATGAAATCCTAAGCCCTAAATCACCAAATCTTATATATATGCAAACCCTAATCCCTAATTCCCTAAATTCCCTTTCTTCGTAAGCCCTAATCCCGCAGAGCCCCCTAATTCATAATCCCTAATTCCCTAGTTTCTCAGTTTTGAAATTTTTTTCTTGGGCCATAATATGATTTTATGATTATTCTGATAATGTTCATTTGCAAATATAGGTGGGTTTCATGTGATACATGAACTATTAGGAGCTTAAGGAAAGGATAAAGACTAAGAAGATACTAATTTTCACAATATAATGATTACTACTTTTTTAGGGTACTCTGGAGTTTTTTTTTAGTATTGTTGTAATATGATTGCTAATTGATGATCTAATTTCTTGAGTAGTAGAAAAGGCTTATTTATGAATTTGGTGTTAGTAGTAGGATTCCTCACAAAAAGAAAAACTAGTTGAAAATCATGTCTTTAACCTATTATATAAATGGAGATTGTTGGTAGTCGGCAATAATTTTGACGCAATTGACTTTATCTTTAAATTAGATATGGAAAGATATATATCAAAAAGATCAAAACTGCTAATCTATTTAAACGCAATACTTTTCTCCTTTTCTATTGTTAATGTGAAAAAAATCCAATAAAAAAAATATTGATATGTTCAATTGACCATTATCCGCCCCACCCAAACTAAAATCCTAGGTCCGCCACTGTCTCCTTAACAAGTGATACTAGAATCATTCTCTAGACAGAGCGTGTAAGGGTGGATCATTTATTCTTTTGGGTCCATTTTCCTAAGTGATACTAGAATCATTCTCTAGACAGAGCGTGTAAGGGTGGATCATTTATTCTTTTGGGTCCATTTTCCTAAATGATTCATATTGGGTTTAAGGCTTGAGTAAAATGCATCACTAACATGTGTGAGTGTAGAAAAAGTTAAAAATTATATTATCTTCAACTATTCATAACAAACAAGCAACAAGAGAGTTGTAGAGAGCGTTGGAGAGAAGCCCACACCAAGGTGACTTCTTGATTGTGGTTGAGAAAGTGAGATCTTGCTCTCTTCTCTTTGGATAAAAAAGTGAAAAGCGGGTGCGGTTATTCGCTTGTAAACTCCTATTTTGCAAAGTAAATTTGATTAATGGCTCCATTATATTTTCCTCTTTTAGAGGTTTCCACATAAATTGGTGTGCAACTTGAGTTTTTTTTTCTCTCTCTCTCTCTCTCTCTTTTAGAACGTGTTCCATATAAATTAGTTGTGCCATTTAATTTTTCTTACAAAGTACTAGTTGTAGTTGCTTAAATTAGATTGTTTTTTTTTTTTCCCTAGATTTCGGGGATTCACATGGAGGGGAAAGGATGTTGCATGAATTCCTAATCTACAATCTCCAACCCTTCTCCAAGTATTCAACTTTTTTCATTCTTCCCATTTTCAGTCATAGAACCAGTAATATCTCTCTTCTGGTAACTCAGTTGGCCTAGGAGCACGATTTGTACTCCACCCATTTATGATATTAATGAAGCAAATTTACTGAATAGCACAAAGGCAAAGCATCTCCCCACCCATAAAGGGATCAACAATCCTTACATCCTTGGATAGAGACTTGGGTAGAGTGATACAATAGCAGGGAAAAAAGTAACAGTAAAATATGATTAACCTTTTTTTTTTTTGAAAGTTGAGCATTTTTTGTATATTAATAAATAACATAAAAATATGTGTTAGTTTCTACTTTCTAATAAGTTGTTCTACGTGGTTTCTAATAAGTTGTTTGTTGGCAAAAAAAATTATAGAATTTATAATGGCCAATATCATGAGATGACTGTGGATAAGAAGACGACAAAAGTTAACTGTAACTATTGTGATAAAGTTGTGTTTATAGAAATCAATAGGTTCGCTGGATTTTCAATAAATGTTGTGGCTCACAATAAAGTTCTAGGAATTCTTTTAAGAAAAGATATAAGTTACTTAGAAACATATTCAAAGAATAAGCAACAATGCTTGGATGAGGAAGCCACAAATAGAGTCATTGGATTTTGACATGTCACACTTTAAAGATGATAGTGAATAGGGGTGTTTATGGGCCGAGCTAAGGAACATCCAGGTCCGGCCCAGGCCTGAAGCAGGCCTTAACTAGCTGGCCTAAGCCCAGTACGCCCAAACAGCATGAAGCCCGAGCCCAGCCCGTGTTATGTTTGTAATTTAAAACCTGGGTTATTTAGATTGTCCCGGTCATTCACTTGTATGTTAACTTTCTAGTGTTTGAATCCCTACATCACTTTTTTTTTTGCTAACACCATTGTTATATTGGGGCTGGGCCAGGCTTCGGGCTCTCTACTCTCTACAACTGAATCCAAGACCACCCATATATTAAATGGGCATATATTAAAAAACCGAGCCCAGCCCTAATACTATAATCGAAGGACCAAGCCCAGCCCAAAGAGCACCCCTAATAATGACAAGTTATTTCAATAAAAAAAAAAATAGAGATATTCGATCAATAGAGGGCCAAAGATTGAATATCGCTTCGCGTTTGGAAATTGTCAATCAATTTTTATGATGGCATTAAACTTTGACGATGATAATGATGATATAAATGACGGTGCTGATTACTATGAATAAGAGAGTTTGCATCACTGCCGTTTGAACAAAATAATATTGTGAAGCTGTTCTTCCTCTGCTTTTCTGGACTAAGTTGAGAGATTACCATTCATAAGTTCAGTCACAGTAAAATGTTTTTTTTCTAATAGAGGCAAAATTTTATTAAGGCAAAAGGCACCAAGGAATACAAAAAATAAAAATAAAAATAAAAAATAAAAAAAATAAAACACACAAAGGCACAACACCTAAAAGAAACTAAACATCAAAATAAATACTAATAACCATTCATAAGTTCGTTAATAGTAAAATGTTTCACCAGTAAAAATAACACTCTGATTTCATGTCGGTTCTGCAAGTTCAGTTCAACATTTGCTAAAACAGAAATAAGTAGTATTTAGGCCAACAGTCATTTGGTACAATCTAACTCTCATCTTTTAAAATATATAGATTTTGTATGTAACTTACTCCGCACAAAAATCAGTACAAGGAAGTCCCATTTTACTGCACTCATCTGATGTGTCAATGATCAAGTCTGCTAAATTGCATTTCAGGTCTTCATCCAATTTGCATCAGGCTATAACCAGCACGTCAATCCAGGTTACCTATTTCAACCAAAGGAAAAAAAAAAATCTAGTTATTTACCATCAAGCTTCACTCACCTTCTATTAAAACTTGTGACGCTTTTCTGCATCAAACTATCCAAGTAAAGCTCCGAAATGCAGCAATAGTACCAATCTAATGAAAAATCAATAACAGCCAGCTTCTCAAAAATCATATGAGTGTTTGAAGAACAATAAAAACAAATGGAGGTAAAAAATTAAACTATTTTCAATGGTGACCGCTGACCCTACTGCAATTAAGCATCCAACAAAGTACAAAATCAACCACATCATACTAAAGGGCCATCTAATGTACGTAAAACGCTTTATGTACATAAGCAGCCTATCTGATGGCAACTTTGATCAGCTACATGATTTAATGTAATGGATCATTATTGAAACCAACAATGTAGCTCATGTAGCTCAAACGTGTAACTTAGCCGAAGATTTGGCTCAAGATAGATCGAAATAGAGAAACATAATTCATGTAGCCGACCCCAACAAAGTCGGGACAAGGCTTTGATGACGATGATCACCATCATCCTTATTGAAACCAGTACAATGGTGGGAGTTATAATATTGATCTGAAAGAAGGGGGCACACAAGACTACTTGCTCAAATAAAAAGACCCATCGAATACTGAGAGAGAGAGAGAGAGTAAGAGAGCTATGACATCGACTAAGGCATTCAAATAATAAGATAGATAGATTAGATAAGGATAAAAGGATGGTGATGGCATCACTCCTTGAGTGCCTCACGCACACGTAGAAAGAGCGAACCTCGCGAACATCTTCACATCGCTTTTTACAAGTAAAATGAAAAAAAATATAATCAATGTAACCATTAAAAATAATAAGCTAAGTCCCAAACATCCAACTATAATAAAAATAAAGAATGAACAAAATATCCCTAAATTCATAACTCTCCTACACCCTGCCAAAAAATTGGAAATAACTTTATTGGTGTCAAAACTGCACAAACTTGGACTCGATGGCGGGGCTAATTGATTATGCTACCCAATGGATTCAGCTTCAAAGTCAACATCACTTGATAAATGAGAGCTGGCCATCATTAAAAAAGATGAAAAATCATTTAAATGAAGTTGCAACTAGACCACCCCATTCATTATGGCTTCAGGTCAATTGGTTGCAATATGGGCACAGTTTTATGAAGACAAGTTTGCAAGGAAAAATAAAAATATATCTTCATACATTTTTAAGTGTAAACCACCTTTTCTAATGGAAAAAAGAAATTTATTACAGAAACTTACATAAGATGAATGGAAGATGGCCCTGAAATAGCAGAAACTCTCTGGGCCCGCTGGGCTTCAGACCTGTAAAGTCCCTTCATTTCCTTCTTTACCCGCCGTGCTTCCCGTTTTTCCTCTTTTACAGCAGACTGATTAAGAAGCCCAAAATCAACAAACTCAATATTTAAACAATATGCAAGAAATCGAAATACATTACAAAGCTAATCATAAACATTAAAATGAAACCTTGAATAGCTTTTGGCAAAAAAAAAAAAAAACAATGGTCTAGATCCTGAATAATCAAAATGGTGGGGCTGATAGCTGATAAAAGTAGAACAAAGATAGCGAGAAATCATTTGCCACTTAAACGCACGCATGCACACGCCTTCCCCTCATCTCCTCCCAGTATGACTTGGCACTCATTCAAGATTCCAATTGGAGTTCACCCCAACATTGAATTAATCACAAGTAAACACGTGATATATTCCATCGGAATTGATCTTTATATTCCTCCTCTTCTTTTTTTCACAGAAGACTTGAACTCATGCACCCATACACACTACACCATGTCTCTAACCAATTGAGCAACAAGCAATGAAAAGTTAATCATGAAAAGTTATTCATGTATTGTAGTTGTGGTCACTATGATGGCTCGATCTAATTGAAGTTTATGGTGTCTATATATTATAGTTGTCAATTTCAGTTTGATTCGCCAAAATGGCTGAACAATTTCAATTTGGACCACTGGCCAAACCGAACTACACATGTAAAAGATTTTGTTGCGGGTTTCAGTCCATTTCAGTCGATTTTGGTCCATTTCAACATTTTAGTCTTTGTGGCCATTTCAGCCAAAAGAAAATTTTCAAAATAAAAATAAAAATTGAAAGAATAACTAAAGAGCACGGTTGTTTTTGTGATACTTTCATAAAAATATATACAAAGCCTCCAATTGTATGCAAACTTTAAAATAATTATGAGTTGAGATGTAAGAAATAAGACTGCATGTCTAATCTAGCATTGTCACATAAACAGATTATAAACTTACATTTGGCATGTATAAATAAATTGCATCATCTACTAATTAAATGTATATAATTTATACATTTTTTTTTTAATTTAAACATTTTTTACAATTTTATACATTTATATATTTTCATTTTTTTATATTTTTCAAAATTGAACTTAAAATGTATTACAAAAATTCTAAATCATCCAAAATATTTAAATTTAGGGACAAAGTGAAAAGGGGTCCCAAACGTAAACATTGGACCCAATACACAGGTTTTATAAAAGTGGAATATCTCCCACTTTTACACTGGAAGCAAGCTCTATGGACTCCACTTTTGAAGTACATAAGCTTGGAGGATTGGTACATAGAATATACTGTGTACATGCAAACAGTCGCAAATGTTTCAACAATTACCTTCCGATCTTTCTTTTCCTCTTTTGACTCCTCGCCATGTAGTCTCTTCTTTTGCTGGTCAGCACCCACGCTGGTGACTTTCTTGGTCTTCTCCGCAGGTTTTTTGTTGTGTGGCAGAAAATCCACAGGAAGTTTTTCTTTTCCTCGAAGAGAAATTATATTACCATTGTTATTCAAAGCTGCAGAAATAGTGGGAACAAGTTTCTTTCTAGGTTTCATTGGAGCTTGTATTTTTCCAGGGTGGTTATCAAGATTTGAATATGTAGAAACAATAGTCTCACAGTCCCACACCTCAGATTCATCAATACTTTCTTGCACCACTACCAAATCCTCATTATAATTATTCTCATTGTTGTACATTTCAGCATACTCTGCACACTTGCGAATCACATCAATAGGAGGGTCCAGTTCTTTTCCTCGGATAGATCCTTCATCCCCATGTAAGAAATCACCAGGAACTTTATACTCTTTATTAAGATCAAGTTCATCCATTACATAGTCTTTAAGGGCATGATTGAGCTTAGCTTCTAAGGGTTCACCTTCACTCGCCATAGAACCAACATCATCACTTTCACTGTCACTGTCATATTCCCGAAGAGCAAGCTGTAATACCAACAGACACAAAAGATTGGTAATGTGTGTTAGAATAAGAGTAGACCAAAATACAAAATTGGAACATGATGTCTTGTAAAGGGTAGAGCTCCAGATGTTCTTCCTTTTTTTTTTTTTTTTTTCTTTTGAGAAATTGCAAAAATAAGGCACCTATGATACCAAGATCATCATCATAAATTCATAATCATCACAATCAACAACGCCCCATCCCATCAATCTGAGGTTTGCTAAATGAGTTCTGCCAATTATGTTGAAAAACAAGCCCTCAAGTCGTGAAATTCCAGAATCTAAATATGCACAATGATAAAAAAATAGACGGAGAGACTCAGATTAGGAAATAAAATGTAAAAATTATGGGCACCTGTGATAATTCTTCATTTTTTACATTAAATACGTGTCCTTGCCACATCTGTGAAATGCACAGAGGCTCAAAGACACAGAGGCTTTAAGTTAAAAAGATGATGCAAAAAAATAAAAAATAAAGAAAGAATAGTCATAGATACCTCAAAATAGATACCCACATATCTGATACAGTAATACTTCCATTTTATATATAAAATCTGTGTCCATGCCATATACGTGGCATGTCCTTGTCCATACAGGTATCTACGAATCATAGGTAGGCAAAGCAAACTCCACAAAATAAAAGTAAGCTCTAAAAACAATCATTTGGGCTTCATTCGGCTCATTTCTACTCAGGGACAGGCTTGGTAGATCTTTGAAATATAAAATTTCCATAAAGAGAACTTTTCTCGGCCCTAAAACAGCAATTATCAAATTCAGGAAGTTCTATATTTTCCTTCAACCAAGTCCAGACCTGGAACCTTTGAAACTACCATTTGAAAGAAATCATGATTTGGAGGGCCCTAAACCGATATCACCAGGGGGATTGCAAATAAGCAGGCCGGCACATTAAAAATGATTACAATGAAGAGGTTTTAATAATTCAAGAATGGTTTGTGATACCTTAATTGGGTTTCGACGCAAAAGATTGAGAAAACATAGAATATCCAAACTTTGAAACAAATGAGCAATGCATGAATTAATAAACCTACAAATACTAAAACATACGTTCAGAAACAGATTATGCCAATGTATTGAAAATATATCTTCTGACACAAAGTTAATAGAGACCAAACGTGCACTGATATCAAATTTTTGTATTGCCTCCGTGAGTTCTTTTCTTTTCAATAAATAGCATAACAAACAAAAGATGAAAGAGTGCTGCTAAATGCATACTGGTTTTTGCTCTCTGCAAACTGGTGCTTTCTGCACTCCTCTTACTTACTCCCTCCCTGCACACCCCATGTTGCCCAAAATGCCCCAACCTATGCTCTCTACAGTCTACACACCCCTTCTTCCCCCCTTCATTTTCAACGTTCTGTATCCAAAGAAGAACCACTCCCCTTACTCGCTCCCTGCACACCCCATGTTGCCCAAAATGCCCTAACCTATGCTCTCTACACACCCCTTCTTCCCCCTTCATTTTCAACGTTCTCTATCCAGGGAAGAAGAACAGCAGTCCACCGTCCCTCTCACACACTCAATCCAAAGAAGACATAGCAGCAGCCCACCGTCCCTCTCTCTTCTCTTACTCATCTCCTTTCTTCCTCACTCAAATCTCATTCTCCAGCCAAAGCTCTCCTAAGGAAAATCACTCTCCCTCATTCTCCCTATTTAAATCTTTCTTGTTTATTTGTAAGGCAATGGATGTCTGTTGGCCCCAACATTGGTTGTTTGGGCCTTCCCTTTCCCCCCATCTCTCCCTCCCTCTCTCCTCCTCCTATCTTTTTTTTTTTTTCTCAAGGCCGAACCAATCCCATTTCGGCCACTCAGGGAAAAACGGTCCTCCCGAGAAAAAGAAAAAAAAAAAAGAACGACAGGTATGAGTGGGAAGAAAAATGGGGGATAACTGGGAAGAAGAGTGGGAGATGAGTGTGGGAAGAATGGGAAGAGTTACAGAGGTAGAGATGTTGAGAGGTTGAGATGGGAGGGACTTGCAAGAAATGGGAGGGAAGCAGATGATTTAGAAGAAGGGTGTGTGTGTGTAGAGAGCAACTCAAAAATGCAAAGATTTTGAAATCTGTCCTTTTTCGTCATTTCCCTTATGTATGATGGTCAATGAAATATTAAGTGTGCAGAGAGGAAAAACCAGTGTGCATAATAAGCAGAGGACAAACTCACCATGTCAAACTGCTCGTCGAGAAGACGACGAACCCTTGGCTTCTCAGAAGAAAGCTCATTTTCTTCAGGCCCATAATTTTTTACTTCAGAACCAGAAATCAAGTCAACCTTCTGCATCTGTGCAGAGCAGTCAGTAGATTTTAACTTACTTAAGTTCTCATTGACTCCTATTTCTTCATCCCCTTCTTCCCCTTCTTCAGGTATATTAGCCTGAAGAACAAAATCTTCTTCCAATTCCTCCACATCTGATCCAAATCGCGATAAATCACCATCATCAAGCAAAGCTGCAACATCAGGATCCACAGCTTTCTGAATCTTCACACCAACAGTTTTTGACGCAACACTGGAGACTAAATTTGTATTTGGATCAGCATTAACTTCTTGACGGATCTGGAGCCTTGAAGCATCATAAGCCTGTAACAGTAAATCACAAAGAGAGGGTATAAACTTCAAACCAATCGCAATCTTCATCACCTACATGACTACAATGATGTTATATTTGTCGGAACCCAATACACTATGAGTTGTTCCATTTGGAAATCCCAAAACATATGACAACATGGATCCACATAAGATTTAGATATGCCTAAATAATGTCTGTTTTGAATATAAATAATATGCAAGAACAATACCAAGAAAACAAATGTACAATTATTACTCCAAAGAATCAAATAATAAAATCGCAATTATCACCATCGTCAACTTAGTGTAATCCCATCAGTCTGGTGCTAACTAGAAAAGTTCTACAAGTTAAGTAAGGAAAGGCTATGTCATCTTGTATCCTATCTATCTGTCTAACTGAGGTGCATGTAAGCAAAGTGTGTCTGTGTGTGTATAAGTGAATGAGTTCACAAGAGATTAGTTTGTGGGTGTCAGTACCCTAAAAAAGCATAAAGAAAGAACTCCATAAGTACTAACTGCAAACACACATCCCCTAAAAGTACATTACGTTATGCTCCCCTCAACTTTTAACCTTATTGAAGAAGCCTCATATGACACTGGTTACACTACTCACAGGCTAGTGACTTCTCAAACAAGAATCAACAACTTTACCTATAATGTAGCCCTTTCCCCATCATTTTGGGCCCCTTTGTTTCATGTAATTGAATTCCTAGGAATTTGAATACTCGTTTTTCCAAATATGGATAAAAATGGAAGAATAAAAGAGTGAATATCCAAAAATGACCATCAAATAATCTCCCCTTCAATAGAAAACAAATCAAGAAAAGGTGGGAAATGATTAATACCCATCCATCACCATAGTAATTCAAATCCAAGTTAAGTCAAGCTTGAATCTATATATCTATTTTCTACCTTGTATCCTTTATCCCTCACCTATCTAATAATCCTTTGTTGATTTGACCATAAATTCCTTTGCATTCAATTCCAAGCAAACAACGGGGTCCTTAGTTTCACAGACAAGTAATGTAAAACCCACATTACACTGGGTTAATAAAAGAGATTATTACAAGATAGAGAAGCAATAGAATTTGAGAAGATCACACTTCCAAGAGATGACTATCCTCATGACAACCCTCTCATTCATCTTACTCAGTTAATATGTAGAAATTATAGTCCATGCCTGTGGACCTGTGATGTTCAAAACATTAGCCCACTCATCAAGATTTAAAGCCCTAGTACTCTTCTTGGTAAGAAAAGGATCACTAAGGGCCCATTGTATCATGCAATTGAATTCTCACAAATTTTAAGACTTGTGTTTCTAATCCCCGATTTCTGCTTTTTCTATATGGCCAACTCCACAACCTAATATGTCTTTCCTTCCTACCTCGTCATCAATCAACAATTCAACATAGTAGTTGAATTTGAAAAATAAAAGCAAATAATACTCTATTTCCTAAAAATCGATGCTTAATGCTTTTGCTAGAAGAATCCATGAAAAGTTCAGTAAATTCAATCCTCAAGTCAACAAAAAAAAAATCCTACCTTTACATCCAGAGGAACTTGATCGAGCTTGGCCTTGCTGTTGTGATAGAAGGAAGACCCACCTCCACTGTTCTTGATCTCGCGCAAATGGAGAAGGTAGTTATAACCATCATCCGGAAACCCTAGCTCCAAAATCTCTCTCCTCAAACCGTCCGGAAGCGGTGCTGCTGATGATGATGATGTTTGTGTTCTTGTTGGAAAACTTGGGATTTCAAATCCTTCCTCGCTGTCGTCACCAAGAGCATCTGCAAAAATGGAATTGGGATCAGTGGCATCCAAACGGTTGGATTCCAGATCAGCATCGGCATCTTGTTCTTGTTCTTCTTCGTCTTCTAGAAATCCCTGGGTGGGGTAGGGGTTTCGATCGACTCGAATGAAAACTCGATCTACAGAGGATGGAGCGAGAGGATTGAAATCTGAAGTGTCTTTCGCTATCAATTGAAACGTTGCAGATTTCTTCTTGTCGATGAACTTCTTCTTCCCCATTTCAAGATATCGGAGATTAGGGTTTTAGGTTTTAGGGTTTTCTCGTTGGAGGTTCTGCAGTTTTGATGTGAGTGTTAAGACACTGAGCCGCTGGCCGCCGCTCCAACAGAGTTTTTATCATAAACCGCGGGTGAAAACGTCATCTGATTATGGGTCTACGTATTAAATCTGGTGTCATCTAATCTAAGCCGTTCATTCATTGTGGCCCGTAAGTTGAGTATTAGGCGATGTGCCTGTTTGTGGGTTGGATCGAATTGGATCCTTGTAGGTTCTGACCCAAGGACCCAGATACAAGATTGTGACAATCACATGTTAAAAAGAAAATATTAAGTTTAAGGATCTCAATAGCTTGAGTTATATTCATATTTGATAATTACTTTACTTTAATCACGTAACATTTGATAGCTACTTGTACATTTAAGTATATGTTTGGGAAGTATAATTTTTTCCTTTATTTTTCTAAAATAGATAGAGGTTTGAAAAAATAGAATGTTTGGCACCACCTTTCAGCCTCTACATATTTTATAGAAGTAGATGCAATGGTTGTACTTTTCCACAGCCCCCTTATGAGGTTATTGAGAAATAGAGGGAAAAAAAGAAGAGGCGGAGCTACAATGTTTATGCATAATCACACCTAGTCTCATTTTTCAAATTATTCTCCAAATCTGAGAGGCCCAATCAAGATCCAAACCATTGAAAATGTTCACAAGGTCAAACACAGCCATGTAACCAAATCTCAGCCGCTGAATCATCTCTAGTCTCGATATATGTGCCACAAATCATGAGCCATTGCATATAATTTGTTATGATCTGTGAGCCCCAAACACAAGATCAAAACCGTTGGATATGTTTGGGAGGTTGAAAACGGCCGTGTGGTCAATTTGGATTACATAATACCTTGTGAATCTTAAGATATATGCAAAACAAAAATAACCATTGATGTATTATGCTCAATATTGTATTTGTCCATGAGCAGTAAACTGTTTTAAATTTTTTTTATTATATAGAAGCATGTAAAACAAGATCTAAACCATTAGTAATTTTCACAATATCAAACATGACCATGAAACTAAATCTCACCTGTTGGATCATCATCAATCTCTAGGTATGTGCAAAAAAGTGAGCCATTTGGTATAATTTTGTGTATTATGCGGGCCCCAAACACAAGATCCCAACCGTGAGATCTCTTTGAAAGGGTAAGCACGTCCATATGGTCAATTTTCATGGCCTAATACCTTGTGAATCTCAAGAAATATTTAAAAAAGCTCTCAACCAATGATATAAAATTGTCTATTTAGCATAGACCCTTGTATTACCAAACACCTCATTTTAGAGTCTTTTTTCTATGACTCTTTTTTGTATAGGTCTATATTTAATGGTCTTTAAGAAATAGATTAGTGATCCCAAACATGGCCAAATCTCACTTTGCATGGGTGCGTAGAGCGCAATTGAGTATTTTCCCTCCACCTAGATTTTCAATGGAATCTACTTTTTAAGTTGACGTTAGATCCCAAGACAATGGATGGATTATGTGTTATCCGGGTCCAAATCTATCTTGGGTGTTTGGGCCAGATCCACTATAGTACCCACCAGATCTGAGTATTGACCC
Source organism: Litsea cubeba (assembly GCA_012931725.1). Lineage (NCBI taxonomy): Eukaryota > Viridiplantae > Streptophyta > Magnoliopsida > Laurales > Lauraceae > Litsea > Litsea cubeba. The sequence continues at coordinate 18,001,274 of CM022954.1, read as the reverse complement.
GTTTGCATCCTATCAACAAATCCTTACCTCTACCTTTGTGGGTCCATTGACCCACAGTGGCTCTCATCTAAACCCAAGCAGCAAATGGAAGGCTGCCAATCAGACACCCACAACAACCATATGAATATATGATATGATTAACCTCTCGCTCTTGCAGGGTTTGACAAAAGACAGAGAGAGAGAGAGAGAGGGCATGCATATGCATATCTGTTAGTGTTAACTATTGGCTGTCATAGAATTAACCATGTGGGCTAGTGGGATCCTTACACCTTGCCTGCCTTACTCAATCCACAGCAACTTTCGGTGCAGAGCAGAAGCTTTTGATGGCCATGGCCATAACAAAAAAGTTGTGGTCGTTGGCTCTGGTTGGGCTGGCCTAGGTGCAGCTCACCACCTCTCCAAACAGGTCCTATCTTCTTTCTATCTTTCTCTATTCAACCATCCATCTATGTCTATATATCTATCTGACTGTTGGGTGTTCTTCTTTTTCTTTTTTTTTTTTTTTTTATTCATTTCTATTTGCAAAATTCAATTTGGTTTGTTGAATTCAAACTGCCCTGATGAAAACCCAGTTATTATTAATTATTTTTTTTGTAATTCTATTTTTTTTAAATTTGTTGATTTTAATTTGACATGATATGAATATTCTGTAATTTGGCCTCAGGGCTTTGATGTCACTGTTCTGGAAACCAAGACTGGGTTGAATCCTGCATCTGGGTGCTCTTCTGAAGTAGGACTCCAAGGTAAACTTTAAAATGATCTTTTTTTTTTTCCTTCTTTAAACTTTTTTTAATCTGGGTTCTTTTAGCAGAAAAAGATCTGATTAGATGATGAATTGAGAAATAAAGGAATTGGAGAACATTAATGTAAAAGGAACAGCTCTAGCTCTATATTCACCGTCCCAGCGCATTGGATTGCTCGACTTTCAATTGTAGTGTTAAAACTTCATGAAGCCGAGTCACAGTAACTGTTGGTTTTGAGTGCTCTTGTTATCAGTGATTTTCTTGATAAACAGTTATTCAAGAGAAATTACAGGTTTTCCATGCATACTGCACTAAAAATTAAATATTTATTTTCAACCATTCACTTAATGCGCATGTTGATAGCAATTATTTTCTAGACTCGGTATTTTGTGACATTCCTAATTTTCTTAAATTTGCTGAACTTTTTACAATCAATACAAGGCGCCCTGTTGTTAAAATAAAGGGATTTTTTACGAAAGAATGAAGCTTAAACTTTAATTAAAAGACTTTATGAAGAAAAATCATAAAATGATGAAAAAGTTGTTCGTGATTTTTTTTTTTGGCGAAATTACCCCAATTGACGATATCGTCAACTTCTGGTGCAAAAAGCTATTCTGGTTCATCTTCTTCCACCCTATGATTGAAGAAGCCGATGAATCTCTCTTCTAAATCCTATTTTTCAAATGCAAAATCTTTCACTCTTCTCTTCCTTTCACTAATATTGCTCTAAACCCTTCCATCAAAACCTATTTCTTTCATCCTACTCTTTTTCCTTAAAACCTTATTTTCCCCTTTCAAACAACTTTCTTAGACTCGTCTCATCTTGACTTTTCAATCTAAGATTTCAAAATGGCTTAAAGCAAGTGATTGGATCGAAAGGCCTTTTAGATTGGCCAAAGGCCATGTTTAGGAACTTGAACTATGGAAGCTACTTGCTTCGCCATGTCATTCTCTTCAATGCCCATTTCTATTTAACTCTACCAAAAACTTCCCATCTCTGTTTAACTCTTCCAAAGACTTCTTATTGGTTGCTTTTAGATATCGATTTCATCCTTTCGTTAAACTGAATTAGTCTTTAGCTTTCTTAGTTGCTCAATTCTTGGTATCCATTGGAATGATGGTAAGACTCTTGGAAGAAAGTTGGAAAATTGATATAGGCGAAGTTGAAATTTTGATATAGGCAAAGGTCATCACTTCATATACATCTTTTTTAAGAACTTCATATTCAAGCTCTAATCGGAGTAGTTGGATTGAGAATTCAAGATGAGATGGATCTAAGAGAGTTGTAAGAGAGAAAAATCGAAGAAGATGAATTGCAGGTTGATGATATCGTCAACTGAATTAATTTCGTCCAAAAAAAAAAATATGTATGAACGACTCTACCATCATTTTATAGTTTTTCTTCATAAAGTCGTTTAATTAAAATCTAAGCTTAATTTTTTCGTAAAAATCCCTAAAATAAATTGCCTTCCCTGATTGGATTTTGTATGTAACTAAAAATTATTTGGAGTCATTACTATTATTTTATTTTTATTTGAGATCAGTTTGAGTAATCAAGCTAATTAAGTACTTAAAGTAATCTGTGTAACTGTGTTTGGCATATCACTCATAACTCATAAGCCCATAAAGCGTACTTAATTAATATGCACAATGGGTGCTTATACTTATTGAAATCTAGTCCTCATTTATTGCTAGACTTATGGATTATTACATAATGATTTGGGTCTTTTAAAAAATAATCAAACATAGATTTCTCGCCTTTCAGTTTTTTATGTTGTAAGTTGTAACTTACTTTTCAGTGTTTTACATTTTAATCTTACTTTTTGGTGTTGAATGTACTCTGTATTTTTTTTTTCTGTTTGATCATAAAGGCTTATATAAACATCCTTTTAACATCAGTAAGCTTTTAGTTGGTGTCCGGCATAATGTTCTCTCAGCCATGTAGGTTATCTTTATGGAATTCAAATATGGTGTCTCTGGTGCTGGAAGGTGTACTCTACTTTATATGCATATTGTGTTAACTTTAACCTTTTCTCTTTCCACATAAATATGTTCTTGTAGATCCTATAAAGATGCATTGTTGATCATACTATTTATCTTACACCATGTACATTAGCCCCCCTGCTTACTGCCACTGGCAGGGAATGTGTAAGTCCTCCAGAGATAGGAAGGGTAGCTAGGTTGAAGCATTGGTTGGAACAGGGAGGTCTTATCTGGTAGCGCACTTAATGAAAATAGTTTAGATAGGGACGATTAGGATCACAAAAAAAAAAAAAAAAATTTTGTGTCTATTTAGTTATAGAAGATGTATTTATTAGCTATGAAAACATTTGTTCTAATTCTATGATGCATACATGCAGGTTTCTGGTACCCATACCGAAATATATTTTCTATTGTTGATGAGCTAGGTCTCAGTCCTTTCACAAACTGGACAAGATCAGCACAATATTCACCAGAAGGTCTAGAGGTATGTCCTAAAGACTCAGTGGTTATCCCATATTCCAGTAAGAAGTAGTTATAGTACCCAAACAATTGAAAATTAGTGCATACTTATGTTAATCTAATCATCACTGCAACCCCACCTTCCTATTGATATTTTTACCATGTCTTCGTATCATAGAAGATTACTTTTAAAGTCTTGCAAAAATCAGATTTCAAGAGATAGGATTTTTAGATTCAGTGGTATAGATTCAATAGATCTCAGAAGTGTTAATATTCTAATTACATTAAGGTTATAGTTACTTCTATATTTAAGATGGGTCATATAAAAGTAAAATCACATTTTCCTTCTAAAATTTTCTATTGGAATGGGTGGGACACCAACTTCTAGTAAATGTAAGTCCACATTATTTAAAATTAGGATAAAAATGAACATAAAAGTCCAAAAATGTTGTCAAAGAATTGATAGATTGTTGGAATCTGAACTAGTTTGTAATAGGCACTAATTCGTTCAGAAGGATCAGTGCAACATTTTAACTTGCACTGCTTATTGCTATTCAACTAAGAATTCTTATTTGTACAACTAAGTTGGAGACTTCTATGCAGGTTGAAGTTCCAATATTTCAAGATCTACCTCGCTTGCCAGCACCTTTGGGAGCGTTGTATTACACCCAAGTGAGTCTTGCAGTACCTCTTACCTCCTCTATATCAACAAAAATTTATAGGGCTAAACTTGCAAGAGTATCTTAATCTTCCTGTTTTCATCCCCACTGATAACATTATATTTTCGTTCATTTCTGCAGTTCCGTCGTCTGCCTCTGGTGGATCTTCTTACATCACTTCCTCTTATGGCTGCAGGTTAGCTTCTTCTCGTCTTTTTTTTTTTTTTTTGGGTGGGCAGGGGGGATTCTATATTTGGGTGGATGGTGGATTACTTTGATAGTTCCAACGTCATTCCTGAATCCTGAACAAAGCTTAATTGGGTCACTGCTGACTTTAGAATGCCTTTTTATTTACACTCTTTTGCATTTATTGATCTGATATGTCATTCTGCTCTGCAGTCATCGACTTTGACAACACTGACACTGCCTGGAGAAAATATGATGCGAGTGAGAAGAATCTCAAGACCACCTGTGCCATGTGAAAAGTTTTTAATTTATAAGATTAAACTACATTGCAGACATCATGGTAGCTACTAGTTGAAGTATATAGAATGGTAAAAAGTTCTATAGTTTTATTTTAGAACTTTTCAATGGCAGTGACTGCAAGGGAGCTTTTCAAACAGTGTGGCATCTCAGAAAGGCTTTATAGGACTGCTTTTAATCCAATTCTTCAAGTTGGCTTGTTTGCTTCAGCAGAGCAGTGTAGTGCAGCTGCGACATTGGGAATGCTTTACTATTTCTTACTTGCTCATCAGGTTTAGTGCTATGCCTTTCTGATGGCAAGAAAATTCAAAAATCACATGAAATGATACTCTCTTTATGTCTTGTTTTACCTCACATCGCTATCGACACCTATTTTTTTGTATTGGAGCTGAGAAGTTAGGAAAAAAAATATTTCCCAAAGAAAAACTTCTCATTACCTTTTGGCCCCAGTTGAAGGATAACAATTATACTTTGCCAAAATATTCTAACTGATTGCAATTCTGGTACATCCAAATGCACCCTGAATTATCATATTGTTTATAAGGATCATCCATAAATCGTACCATGATGTCTTGAGATTCACTTTATTAAAGATCCTATTTATTCATCAGATGTTAAAATACTCATTTTTTGCAGATGTTTTCTTGCATGTTTCCAGATTCTCCCTTAACTTTATAGTGGGGTCTTCTCTTGTTTTTTCTGCAGCAAGACTTTGATGTTGTCTGGTGCCGTGGGAAAGTCAGCGAAAAGATTTTTATGCCATGGAGGGAAACGATGCAATTCAAAGGCTGCAAGTTTCGTGAGAATAAAAGGGTAATTGATTTTCTGTTAGAAGAGGAGACTGGATGCATTTCGGCAGTAGTTTGTGAAGGTGAGACATATTCAGCTGACGCAGTTGTTTTAGCTATTGGAATCTCCCCATTGCAATCCCTTGTCATGAGCAGGTATCTTTCAAAAACCCAAATTCACATATGTTCTGTCATGTATGTATCAAAATGTGCTAGCTCTGTTAGTCTTTTACCTTCTGTTACAATAGGTATCTTCCCGAATTCTGTCTATTCAATTGTCCAACTATCCAGCCACCGTAGATAATTATTGCCCATATTCAAGTAAAGAATTTCAAACTTTCTCATTTTGTCGACCCCTTACTGACACATCAGAAAATTCATCGACATATGCAAAATGAGAAAATTGAATGTCTTGTGAACTTGCAAAAAGAAAAAAAAAAGGTTTTGGTATATATTTATCTGGATGTGTTGTTGAGTGTCCATTGAGTCAGGAAATTTTTTAAATGCATTTGGAATTTCAATCCTTGCCATTTGGGTGCCAAGTAAAATTCATCGCTGAATTTTGAACTTCTGAACTTTTGATAACTATACTGTGAGCAGATTGCTTATTTTCTTGTTTCCCGAGAAGGCAAGGACTGCATCATATTTTCTATTTACTATAACTTGACAACTAGGTTTAACAAGAGCCTGTAGCACAATTGGGAGGTGCTCATTGTCACAACCATGAGATTGTAATTCATGGGTTCAACTCAAGTTTCCAAAACGAAAAAGAAGTCTTCTGCGAGCAGTTATGAAATTTAGCATTTTCCCTTGTTCTTATTCTCAACCCTTGTTTTCGTCGGTCGGATCAAGGCCAGAGCCTTCCAACTTTCGAAACCAGTAAAGCCGTGGTCTGATCAGTTTTGGAACCAGTTTTGACCATGAGATTTTTGTAAAAAATTAGTGGCTCTTCGGTTTTCTGGAACGATGAACTGTGGGTTGATCGCATGGTCAAAACCAGTGTGGACATACCTGGCCCCTCTGCTTGTTTGTTTCTAAAAATACTGCTTTGCTGGCCTTTCATTTTTCCCTAATGATTGACTGCATGTAGTTCAGTGCTCCAAACAAAAGAAGAGTTTCTGAATGTTCTCCATTTGGCTTCAATTGATGTGCTTTCTATTAAACTGCAGTTGGATAAAAAGGTGAGTACGACGACATGATAACCTTGTTGTTACTTAAATAAGCATTTGACATTTTGAACAGCCACACTTCCTATGTACATAGGTTAATATTCCAAAGGCAAGCAACGCTTGCTTTGGTTTTGATGATTCAACTGGGTGGACTTTCTTTGATCTGAATTCCATTTATGAAGAGTATAAAGATGAACCTGTAACAGTATTAGAGGCTGTCTTTGTAAGTATTTTATTCTCTAAGCAGTTGAATTATATTCTTCGTGCAAACAACCCCAAAATATTGCAATTGCTTTGAATATTTTGGAAAAAACTCATGGTTCTGCATTCCACTGTGTTTAGGGAAGAATGTGAACCAACACTATATGAATTGCAATTGTGAAGCTGCTTTGTCCAGCCAAAATCATTGTCAGCAACTATTGCTGACAATAGAAAAGTCGGAAAAAAATAATGTCCAACAAATGTCTGTTCCATCTGTTAACACCACCCAAGGCACAAAGCAGAATGGTTTATCATGCAAGTTTCCAAAGTATTCAAATTGATATCTTGGGGTATGTCCAAATGTATCCTTATTAATTAGAAGGCCTAAATATCTCCTAAATTATGTGCTCTTCAAATCAATGCAGTATCATGCCAACCAGCTGTTGCCACTAAAAGATGAGCAAATAGTTGCAAAAGTGATGTCATACCTTCCCAAATGTATTAAAGATTTTGAGGAGGCTCAGGTTTTAGAGTATGTTGTTACCAGATTTCCAAAATCAGTAACTCATTACTTTCCAGGTAATGCTGAGTTGCTAGAATCCTAGGTTAGCTTTTATTGGTGCAAGTTTTATGGATGGAAATGCTTATTAGTATTTGAGTGGGTATAGTCTAACCTTTCTGGTTCAAGTTATATGGACCTGAATGCTTATTAAGATGAAAATTAGGATACTCAATAGCAATGCTTCTATTATTTTGAGGAAAATAAGAACAGAGGAAAGGGTAAATTGATTTAGTGTCTTAAGCCAGTTTAGCTCCTTCACAATTCCCAGCTGAGAAAATTATCTCTTGATTTTTGTGTATTATATTGATCCTAGAATCAGCAAGAGAGAAATTCATTCATTCTTTTATTTATTTATCTATTTATTTTTGCTAGATTGAGTCAGTTATACAGTACTCGTGGGACAACCTACCTGCCCAGGGATTGATCCCTGGGCAGCTGTGTGAGATGAGACCCTTGGTTTACATTCGAAAACCCCATGGGTTTGAAACCTCTCTAAGGTAGCATTGAATTATGATATTTGTGCTGGTAGCACATTTTTGTAGGTGGGAACTAAAAATATATGATATGATGGCGTGGCTTTATAATATTTTTAATTGCACTGTAATTTTTAAAAATCTAAAATGAATATCGAAGGAGAATCCTCCTTGTTTCGTTCCAAAAGCCCAGTTGACCCATATGCTTCCTTGAGATAAAAGGAAACTTAAAACAACACACTTAATATTAAGATAGTTTTTTCCTATTAGCAACTGTTACTTGCAGTTTAATTTTCAGTTATCATATCATAATTCATGTCAACTCTCACAGGCTTTGAATAATAGTATTTTCTGACCTAATAGTATCATAGAATGTACTAAACTAATTCATGATATGTAAATGGAATTATAGTCTTGCATTTTCAGGTCGCTTATTTTTGCATCTCTGCTTCTGCAGGTTCCTACAAATACATGATGCGCGGTTCAACGTCTTTTCCAAACTTGTTTATGGCTGGAGAGTGGATAATAAATCGCCATGGATCATGGTCACAGGTAAGGGGGGAAAGTCATATAATTGAATCCTGTTACATGAATAATGCAAGTACAACAAACTAACAAATTCATTGTTTTTATTATCCTGTAGGAAAAAGCATATGTTACAGGTCTAGAAGCTGCCAATAGGGTGGTGGACTATGTCGGGGAGGGGAATTTTGCTAAAATAACAGCAGTGGAGGAAGATGAACCCCATGTTCAGGCCCTGCGTAGTCTCAATAGAAATGTTAATGAGATAAGGGCGCAACTCCCTCTCTCTGATTTTTTTCTGTCATAACATCTTATTACAATATATTGAGCATCTAGAATTTAAGCAAACTAGCCATTCTCTAGGCTGCTGCTTATTCTTTTGCTTGCAGGGACTCCAACATTCCCTTGTTGTAGCCATGTGTATGATGATTTGAGCATATGTATTTATTGGAGGAAACAAAATAAACAAAACAACTGTATACAGAATCTAAGCTTAAATTGGTCATTCTCCAGCCTTTTCTTATTCATTTGCTTGCCAGGATTCCAACATTCCTGTGTTTGAGACGATTGCACCTTTTGTGGAAACAAAATAAATCAGTCTTAAGAATGTGAATGAAATTCATCATCATCATCATCATCATCATCATCATCATCATCATCATCATAATATGAGTATTGCTTTAGCCATTTGCGAAAGGCTCAAGACCGCCCATGTCCCACCCCCTAGTTTTAGAGTACAGAGAAAAGATTAACTTACATCTGAATTGTAAGGCCACTCAGAAACTGATAAATTTGCAATTCCAAATTATATGGTGACAAGAACTCTGCATGCTGACTCTATGGAAAGTGGAAACCTCCATGAAGTGTACGTGGCCTAATTGGCCATACAGTGCCACACAGGAGCAGATGTGGATATCAGCCATTGGACTAAACTCTGCCATGCGGTTTTGTTGGTCCAAACTACTATTTCAAACAAGATATTGCGACAATAGATGAAGGTTTTGAAACAGGAGATGACAATCATGTAACATACAAGTTGAAACGATCTATATATTGGCTCAAATTAGTCTCCTAACAAAGATAAATCATAACCCCAAGGGGTAGCTCAGTTGGCCTAGAACCACGGTTTGCACCCGGAGGTTGTAGGGTCGAAATTGCACTACCACACTGGGGCTACAGGGGAGTTTACCCGGCTTCCCTCTAAGCCCGGAGGGATTAGTCCAGTCCAAAGAATTGAGAACCCTCCGATAGAAATATATATATATATATATATATATATATATATATATATATATAAACAAAGATAAATCATGTTTACACAATTTTAGGTCTGTGAACTGTTGATCTTGTTGAAAAGGAAAAGTGTAGAAAGACTAGGAAAAATTAGATGAAATTTGAAAATATTTGAAATTAAAGTACTGTATCAGAAGGAAATTTGATAGAAAGCTGAAGCATGCTCTAAAAACATCTTCTGCAGACAGTGTTGACCACGCTATCAGTACAAATTGTTTCATGGGTGCACAGCCCAGGATGTCAGCTTACTGTTGGATATGTTTCACAGAATGCACACTTGAATGGTGAAGATTACACTGTAAAGATATAGGTCAGCTCGACCTAATGGGTCAGCCTTGAGTTGTGGGCTGGCCCAATGCATGGGTTGTGGGCTGACCCATTAGGTCGAGCTGACCTCAGGGCCGTCTCAGACAATATGTGGCCCCAGGCGAAAGTATAAACGAGGCCCCTAACTTCTATGTGTAACATGAGAAAACCCTCGTCCTTAATCCGGACTTGGGACCGACAATGTACACTATGAGTAGTACATTGGCGGACTTAAAAAAAAATTTGGGTTTTTTTTTTTATTTTGGGTTTTTGTTTTTTTTAGAGCTTGTTGAGGGATTTATTTATTTTAAGTGAATTTAACATTTCTTGCCTTTTGTGATGCAAACTTATTGATCAAGTTTTTGTATTCAAGGTTTTCTAAAATTTTCTTCTTAATAGATAAAATGGTTAACCCGCTTAATCTCTCTTCTAACATAGTTGATCATAAATAAGATTTTATTAACTTTAATTTCGAAAAACTTCTTTCGGTGGAAGCAACTGTAACAGGTACTGTTAATAGTATTCAATAAGCAATATATGAGTTTGGAAAAGACTCAATAGTATCCTAATTAGTGGACCCTATGAGTCAAGGTTGATTTGAAATGCCATTTTATGAAAAACAGGGTTTTTTTTTTATAAAAAAAGGACTTATTTGTAATTCTGATTTTATGAAATTTTGCAATGATGGAATTTTTTCGATGATTTTAGTTTCATTAGAAAACGGGTCAAATTGTGATCAATTTTCTCTTCTAACTCGAGTTCATTTGAATTCATTTCAGATGATTCCCAGCGAGATTTGATACCTTTAAAAACGTACTTATTATTTTAGAATATTATGTACCATGATTTTCTCTTTTAACATTATCATATTAATGTTACTACTCCAACAAAATTATGAGGCCCTCTCATGATGAGGCCCCCACCACTTGCTTCACCTGCCTATATGGTGAGCCGGCCCTGGCTGACCTATATCTTTACATACACGACCATAGAAGTCTTTCTGATATTGCCCAAAGAGAAAAAAGGGAAGAAATTTTCTTTGAGATGTGCAGAAGAAATGAGACGAAGAAAGATATTTAAAAAAGTATTGAAATCAAAGAAGGTTTGGTGTGTATATCTCTCTCTAAAGAACTGTTACAATCCACAATTTACTCTTTATTATTATTATTTTGATAGGTAGCAGATAACTTTCATTATAGGGGAATATATAAATGGAAACCAGAAAAAAAAAAAAAAACGAAGATATAGGTAGAAGAGCATTGTACCCACACCAAAAAAAAAAAAAAAAAACCCACCCTACATAATAGAAGCAAACAAAGCAACATTCCTAACAACCCCTTGCTTTGCTAAAGAGTTCCACCATGCCATTTACTGATCCGCCAACATGCTGAAACACCACTCGAATAGAAGAGTATAAGCTTTTAATCTCATTCAAATAGAACTTGAATTTCCATGGTGTCCAAAGAAGACACCCAAGCAATAACATTGAGTGAATTGCTCTCTATAATCAAACTACTTTGGAAGGAACGCTTGAAAATTCATAAACTGCCAAGCTGGCCTGACCACTTTCATAGCTGCACATGAAGAATGAGCTTCTAACAATGAGTCAGAGACAAGATAAAAAGAATTGTGGAAAACTTCCTGATAGGAGATGGTTTCCAAATAAGAGTATCAGCCCCTTCCCTGCATAAAAACTTGTCGAACCTGTTAGAACCTGGAGCCTTATCACTTGCTTACTGCGAAAGTTGTACTGATTTTCTCAAATTCTCTAGCCAAGACAGAAGATTCAAAGAAATTGAAGGGAAGCGAACGCCTTCTAAAGTGGGCTTGGAACATTCTCACCTGAATACTAATCTTCAATGAATCTATCAATCTCTTCTTTAACCTTTTCTGGGTTTTTGGTGAAACCGCGGCCTCTTCTAATTATGCCGATCTAATTGGTTCTTCTTAATCTTGTGTTGGTCATACAGTGAAAAATTTTGGTGTTTCTATCACCCTCCTTAATCCACAATGTCCTGGATTTTTTATGCCAAAATACCTCTTCTATTGGACAAAGATTTTCCTAGTCACCTCTCCTCTTGGCAAATTCTAGTCATGAGATAGTACTCTTTCTTCCTCAATACGGTCTCACCACCTCTTGATTTTATTTATCATGCCGTCTTGAAGAGTCAAATCTCCTTAACACCACCCTATTCCAAGCTTTGATTCCTCCCTTGTGCCCCTGAAGCTTTTTAGAAATTTTGACACATTCATAACCTTGAATTTTCATCTGAACCACCAGAAGGAAATTCTTGTGTAGAAGCCAACAATTCTTTGAGATTTTTTGTACATCCTCCTTTCTGATGACATCTTCATTCTGTATAGAAATTAGACCTCCTAATGCACCTTCCGAAGGAACCCAATTATCCCATCCAGACCTTAAGCCCGAAACATTGAAAACCACAAGACCAATTATCTCTATTCGCCTTTAATTCCTGAATGAACAAGAGACCAACCCTATGCTTCCTCAAATAATTTTCTTACAACCACACTCTCTTCTAAGGTTTTCCCAAACACTTACATTCCAACTTACAATTATAATGGAGAAAAATAACACAAAACTTCCCTTGTGAAACCTCCAGTTAGCCCATTGAGAAAAATCCAAAACTTATTAACCGACGATTGTTAGAAAAAACATATTGGAAAACTTGTAAGAAAATTGAATAAAATGGGCTGCTGCAAAATCTAAAATGTTGCAACTCATAGCTGCTGCAGAGAGCTTCAAAAACTTTCTAATACTAGGAATGAAACATTAACCATATAAAAACCTGTGATTATTTGAAATGAAAAAAAAAAAAAAAAACCATCATCATGCAAGAAAATTGATTTTGAAATAACCAAAGTTCAGTTTTTTTACTTATATATAGGGAAACATATCTTCTTTATAGCATCATATGTTAGTAATTTCTACTCATTAGAAACAAACTTTAAGAGTCTTCTCAGGGAGACAAATCAACTCCCTTCAAAACATTTTTAGTATTAAGACCATGACAGAGGCATTCTTTGTTCTTGAAATTGAGGTTCATCAGGACAAATCACAGTTTAAATAAACCTAAACACATAATTTGAAAGATTGAATATACAAAATTGTGAGAACTGATTTATGTGAATAATCAATTCTCCCCATTTCTTGAGAGGGCCTTGTATATTCCTCTTATAATTTGTACCCAATCACAACCAGCTCATGTAACAACCAAGAATCAACACAACATAATTTTCAAAAACTCCCATAGCAGTCAATTTCGGATTCTTTGGGGTGAATAAGCCAAGACTATTCTAACCAAATCAAACAATCTAATTGTGAGAATTTTGGTCCAAATTTTGGACTTGTACAAACTTGCTCAACTATTTCAGTCCAGATTTTGGCTGCACAAGGATAGTAATGCAATTTTTTGTGTAAACGCAATTTGTTTAATCATTTTTTACACGAAGAATCCTTTAATATTGATCTGGGTACTAGTTTGCCCTGCTATAATATAGTAATTATGTGAATGTATTTATTTTATGTTATTCTTTGCTATGAACTGTTATAAAAAAAAAAAAAAAAATCTCTGCTATGAACTGATAATTTTACATGAAAGCTTAGAATTGACATCTAATTTCACATAAGTCAGAACACATGTGGTTCATACATTGTTAAATTGGCACGTAGAAATATCATTAAAAATATATAGTATATATAAAAGGGGTGGGCCGAATAGGACATGATGGAAGTAGCAAGGATAGATATGAAGGAGTGCAACTTATCCGAGGATTTGGCTAAGATAGATCAGAATGGAGAAACAACATTCATATAGCCGATTCCAACATAGTTGGAATAAGTCTTTGGTGGTGGTGGTGGTGGTGATGATATTAGTTTTATTTTTCTTATACTATTTTCTAATTATATAATTTTTTATTTTTTTATAATCTTACTGAAATTGAACTTCGAAATGAAACACTAGGATGCCAAATTGCCCAAAACATTTCAATTTGGAGTGACACCTATGAAAACTATGGACTCAGATCAATACTTATCATCCTGATTCCTGAGATATCTTTTCATTTATGCACCTAAAAGTTCACCATTTAGTAAAAGACTATGACTTAACAATTCATGTTATTGTAAGAAACAGAGGATCAAATATTCAATTGATTAGGATGGAAAGAAGAGGCTTCTAGTCTAACAAAGTATAATAAACAAGGCAGTGGAATGAACCCTTAAAACTACTTCTTGAACTTTTCCTGTGAGACCCAAATGGATGAATAACACGTTAGCAGAGTAAGCATTGATTGAGAGAGGGATTGCCTACCCTATTCAAACATGTCATTATTTCACCTAAGTCACCACCACCTAGCATGTGACTGATTTGAAAGAGTTCCAAGTCTTGGGAGAGATCATGAATGAATGGAATTGGCCGCGTGTCCATTTTTTAGTTGTATGTATGTGGGTGGAGCCGTGTGTTTCAAGGACTCTTTTGTGGTGCTACTATGCACCAAAACCCCTTGGAGATATCATGTCACCTTAATGGGGTTTTATTTGCATTTGCATATCTAATTTCATTATTGGAAGCTGTCTCCTTCTGGGTTGATATCTTTTATTAGTCACATGCCTCATCATCTAATTATTACTGATATGGATGAATGAATGTAGAAGATATTTGATATAATTTCTACTATAGTAATTCTTTCAATGATCCCTTTCCAAAAAACTAGTCCAGTATTTGTTGTTTCCATTAAGTGCATGACAGCATAAATTAGGAGGGTTAGGATCAAACAAGCATCAACAAGCATCTGGTATTAGAAAATTTTTAAACCAAATTTTCAGTCTACCTGCCAGTAATGAATTTCAATGTGTACACATTTCTTGGAGGGATAAAAGGTCCCCCCATTGGAGCATTTTTCATGAATAAATAACATTATCTTGAATGGCCAGTGTGGATAAGTTTAGATATGGATTAAGGGTAGGCACAATGTCGAAACTTTTGGATGATCTTATCCTTACTTTTAAGTCTTCAAGCTTAAAGGCTATACGAGGGTTGCTCTTGGGCCAGGTCAGCCCAGGCCCGACCCAAGCCCCCCATACTTAGGTTTTAGTGATCCGGCAAGGCTTGGATATAGAGTTGGGTCCGCTTAATATTTGGGTCGGGCTTGGATTATGTGATAGAAAAGCTTGAAACTAGGACAACCCTGCCTAAATATGCAGTGCTTGCAGTTTAGTGATCATTTGCCCAGACAAGTGGTGGAAAGCTCAAACAAGTGGAGAATGAGGGGTGGCACAGTTGGTTCGAAACCTTGCCTCTCATCCGGATCACCAGGGATGGATCCCCAAGTCTCTCTCTCCCTGCATGTGCGGGTGTCCTCTCCTCACATGTGTGAGTCTTCCCTCCCCGCATGTGTGGGTGCTTTCTCCTTGCTTGTGTGAGTAGTTTCATGGGTCCCAATCCCCTTGACAGGAACCCCAAGGGGTAGCTCAGTTGGCCTAGGACCACGGTTTGCACCCGGAGGTTGTAGGTTCAAAACTGCACTACCACACTGGGCTACAGGGGAGTTTACCCGGCTTCTCTCTGGGCCCGGAGAGATTAATCCAGTCCAAAGAGTTGGGAACCCTCCGATAGAAAAAATTTTTTTTTAAAAAAAATCCCGTTGGCAGGGGTACCAAAAAGGAAAAAAAATGATTGAAAACCCAGCTCAATTAATGAAATGGGCACGCTTGGGCATGAAATGTCTGAGGTGGGCCAGGCTTCGGCCATTCACTTTTGGCCCTTGTTAAGCTTGGGGCGGATATGGACTTGTGTCTCTAAAGCTGGCCAGGCCTGGATGTGCCTTACCACAGACTGACCTGGCCCATTGCTGTGATAAAATACAGTGGTGAGATTGTGTAAATCAATTTCAAATGAATTCCAGTGCCAATTCAAGAGGAATGCATATGTTTCAAGGAATTGGATTGAACATAGGGAAAAATATCAAAAAAGTCCCTGATCAAGGAGGTGGAGTTTTTTTTTAACGGTGGGCCACTTGGTGGAGTTTCATTATAGGTGAAGGCATTCCTCTACAGCCTTTTATATGGTCCAACCTCTATTGTGAAATCTATTGTGAAAACAATTCTATCCAATGATCTTATAATTTCATCTCATAATTTGCTTACTGTTATTGCTATTTACAGCCTAGTAATTTCTTGTATGAAGCTTCTTTTCTTTGATAACTAGAAATTAGCAAAATGGCTAAAGTCTTAATTGGATCCTTAACATAAATAAGAAAAGATAATAGTGTAAATGTGTAATATTATCTTGACAGAAGCCTGTAGCATAGTGGGCCGTAAGATGATAAAGTTTTTCATCCAAAACACAAAAAGTTGCACCTGTACTTTGTTTGTTTGCATAGAAACAAAACATTGGAACTAAATATATAAGAACTCATGGTCAAATGAATTCTGAAAAAAAAAATAGAAAGGAAAAAAGTGAAGTGTGAGGGATACGAGATGTAGATAGTGTCTTTAGTTTAGTTGGATTTAAATTATTAGAGTGATGGCAGGAGATCCGCCTCATCTCTCCTTGTTATTCATTTTCTATTAAAAGAGATATTATTTTTAAGACATTTACCTCGAGAGGAAAAGGTAATGCAAGGCACTCAAAAGGCTTTGGCCTACCCCGGGCTCGGACTACATATGTTGGGGCCGGCCCAGCCCTTTGACAACCCTACTTCCATCAGCCTTGAATAAGCACCACCATAAACATCCCTCTAGGGCCTCTGCACTCCTTTGATTGACTAAATTATAGCTCTAAAGTCAACAACATTAAAGTAAATGACATGGGAGATTTTATTATTCTAAGAAACCAATCAAGAGCCATTCAACCCTTCATTTCCCACCAAGTGGGAACCACAAGTATATCCAATTTTCTTAGAAAGTTTTGTCCCATCTGACACTTCAAACTAAGGTTGCAGATGGATATTCAATTATTATCCATAGTCTCATGTTTATAACAAAGTGGTATGCAACCTATTTTTGATTCAGGAGTTTGCATTCGACCCGAATCTAGATTCGAGGACGTAGGGTCGCAAATATATTAAAATTATATATAGATTTTAAGGGCCTACGTAGCTTGAGTCTTGTTCATATATATTTGAGAGTCTACCTAGCTTTAAATCAAATTCATTTTTTTATTAAAAAAAATATAAATTTAATAGCTCCACTTGTATATTTGAAAATTTTATTTTTAAGCTCTTTTGTCTAATTATATTAATGCACTCCACATCTTGTTTTGGATCCAAATATGAAGTTAATCCACTTTTAGCAGTGATCAAGCTATGACATATAGGTTTTGTGCTGGATGATGATAAAAATAAAAATCTATTCTATCATGACGGACTCAAGTCCGGGTCCACTATGGTTTGTATTGCATCCCCACCTGAAACCTCTCAAAATGGACCCCACATAGATGTCATGACCGTTTACATGCCATTTATCAGCTTTGAAACTTGAATGGGCACACTAATATTCCAATATCAATACAAAATGAAAACAGTTTTACTTTCTGATATTTGGTTTATAGTTTGGAAAAGAGTTTTCGAGTTCATCACACGTTCTGTTAACCTCCCACAAAAATTTATTAGGATTTGGTTATACAATTAGAGGATTCAATGGTCCATGGTTTCTGTTGCCTAGAGAAAGAAATTCGATGAAATTCGACGTTCCTCAAAATAATACTGCATTCTTACCCACTTATAGGAATTCGAGCCACTCTATCGAGAGAAATTAGTTATTTTTCTTTCTTTCCGTTGCAAAAATATACTAGGTAACATAAAAAATTAGAACAATCTTCTTCAATTGCATAATCTCGCACAAAAATGCACCCAATCTTCCCGTCTCATTTTATTATCTATCAAATAAGTCGGGTTTGGCTGAGGCATCGTAATCTTGGATTCATCTATTTTAAGACTTTCCGATTCTACCATAATCCTGCAACTAGCTTACATAGCTCTCAGGTTTTATATTTGATGTGGGAAGGAGAATCGGTCGACTGCAGTTCTATCAAACACAAGCAACGTTTGTTAGGCTTCTTCTCTATTTAAAAAACATCAAATGAAAATAATTCTAACAGATGTGTTTGTTTGTTTGCACTTGAGTAAAGTGAAAGTAAGTAAAATTGGTCACAACAATAAAAAATTCTATTTTTTCATGTATTTTGAATGGCCCAAAACTAACAAATAGTTTAAACATAGTGGATTTCTCTTTTATGGTATGTCCCTACTCGTACTTTGCACAAATAGCAAAATCAGAAAAGTAACACCTAAAAAATAGATACCTTGTCACAAAGGCCATGAGATGAGAACCTCTAAGGTCCTTGTATTCTGCCATGTAATTTCTTTAAACAACTTCTTGGGAAATTATTTTTAAGTGATCATCTGCCACCCTAATTTTATATCAGCGACATAACCTAATTTCCCATTTCTCCACCCCGAGAGATAGAAGATCGAAAAACCACGGGAGTAAATCCTAAGTGAGAGCAAAAAATAAAATGAATTTTACTCCATCTCTTTTTAAAACCTTCTATTTTTTTTCCTTTACATCAATCATCTAAACACATATAAAGCAACTCATTATTCGTTTAATTTAACTCACTTTGTCTCTTTTTTAACTTTATGGATAATGTGAAACCTTTTTTTAAATTGGTATGAATAATATGATACTTACCCACATTTTTACTATATCCCTCTTGCCAACAACGTTGAAAAACAAGTAACTTATCCTCTGTAAAACCATTTCTAATGAGAAGGTCCCACTCTTCCTACAAAGTTGCAAACCTTCGGCCGCAATATTTATATCGTGTCTCCACATCCAAAGACCTCACTCAATAAAGCTTTGCTAAAGTGAACAAAGCAAAATGCGGGGAAGGTAGATTTGTTGACTCGAATCCTGTATGTGATCTTCCATCTGTCTTGGCTTGCCTTCCACCCTTTACATTTTTTTTTTTTTTTTTAGGGTCAAGCTGCTATTCTTATTCTTCTTTTGTCCTTCCTCCTGCTCCTCAAGAAAATCGGAGAAAGTAACATTAATAGTTAATTTTTACCCATTATCATAAATTATAATAAATTAAAATCAAGGGTTTTGGCTTTAATTTTGACTATCGGTCCTGATTATGACCACAAGTTATACTACTTTATTTCAAACTCTTCATATTCTCTCACCACTTCCCAACTCCGCGATCTAACAACAACTCACTTTTGTATAGGGGAGTGCTATTGGCACCACAAAATTTTCTCTCCCCACCTCAATAAAAGACAAAATTTTTTTTTTCCTAAACTACCCCTCCCCTCCTCCCTCCCTCCCTCCTCTTCCCTTCCTCTCCCACCCTCCCACCCTCTTCCCTCATCTTCACCCCCCCCCCCCGCCCCCCCACCCCCCCCCCCCCCCCGCAATCTCCGGCGGGGAGGGAGCCCCGGCACCTCCCCCTCTCCCTCTTTCTTCCTCCCTCCCCTTCCATTTTCTTTCTCTCTTCTCCCTCTCCTTCCCTCCCCTACTCCCCCACTCCCCCTCCCAGTCGCCGACGGGAGGGAGATCGGGCTACTGCAGGCGGGCGGAAAAAACCAGTCCGCCTGCAGCAGCCCGATCTCCCTCCCGCTGGTGACTGGGAGGGGGAGGGGAGTAGGAGAGGGAATGAGAGGGAGAAGAGGAAGGAAAGGGAGAAGAGAGAAAGAAAATGGTAGGGGAGGGAGGAAGAAATAGGGAGAGGGGGAGGGAGACCGGCCAGCTGGCCGGAGCTCCCTCCCGTGGAGGTGGGAGAGGAAGGGAAGAGGAGGAGGGAGGAGGAGGAGGGAAGAGAGGGGAGGGGTAGTTTAGGAAAATTCTTTTTTTTTTTTTTTGCGGTGGGAAGAGAGATTTTCGTGGTGCCAATAGAGCCCCCCTTTATATAATTGCTCTTCTATCTTATCATTTATTTTAAGTGACCACGCATGTGTAATTAGTCTGCATTTGAAAGCTTTTGTGCTGGTTCTTTTCTAGAAAGATGTAATTTGAAAAGGTTTGAATTCTTCGCTTCCTCATTCCTCATTCAAATCAAAGAAATGTAGACCAAGATCAAGGGTACATTTTTTCCCCTAGAGTTTTTTTATTATTATTCCCTAGCATTCAGTTCTTGCAATTAAATTTTAAAAAAATTCTATTTACATAATTTCCTAGCAAATACATTCAAATGATATATTTAAATATCTTAAATCGCCAACTCTTGCTATAAATTTATGTTAATTAATTATTCTTATAATAACTTTTACATTTTTATTGCTTGTGCTAAGCATAGGCATGTTTTGCTAGTATGTTATTAGTAAGGAAGGATCGACATTTGTCCACTTCTTTTTAATCTTAAGAATTGGAAGGATTCTTACCAAACAACTAAACGGTTCAAAATCTTAATTTATCATTATTTAAAATGGGTGTTACCTTTTAGGTATTTTAAATTATTTCTAATGTTCTCGTTTTTCCTTTAAGTTTCTTTTCTTTATTCATTATTATAGAGACTTTTTTTTTTCATTACTTAAACTTTTAATGAATTTTACAACTAATGAGATAAAAACTTCTATTCATGAAACATATAAAAAAAATATTAAAAAGACAATGTTATAGTAAGTTAGGAAATAATTGCTTAAAAATTCTAGATATACATTTTTCCTATGCCATCCATTCCTGAAAAATACTTTATGACTGCAATTTATAAAAATAAGCAAATAAGTAATTTTATAATTTATCTAAAAATGAACTTATGATCATATAGGATGTTTAAAAAACACAAGGTAAAAAAATAAAATAATATCAATGTAGATAAAAAAGGGAAACAAACATAAAATATGAACAGATATAATCACATATCTTTTCATATTTGCCACCCATTCCCAATAAAATTGTATGATTGCAATTTAGAAAAAAAAATCAATATCTAAAATAATCTTTTCAATAGGTTCAATTGAATTTCAAAAATATATTCCATCAACCAGCCAAATTTGCGTCATTGTTTAAATTTTAGTATACGTGTTTGAAAAATGGAGAGGCCCAAGTCCCTCTTTTTTAAAGGCAATTAGTATACTTTAACTTGGATCTACGTTATAAGACCATAGCTAGATTGATTAAAAAGATACAAAAATATTTAATTCTATTACATATATATTATATGGGATGCTATTTTGTTAGTATATATATAATATAATGCATATATAAAAAGTAAATACTAGAAATAAAACCTTTAAAAGAACTCAAGTGGACTTCAACATGGACTTAGGTACCCCTTGGCTCAATTTGGTAAGGGTAATACAATAATATTAGATTTTCAAGAAAATAAAATAAAATATGAGTGAGGGATACAAATACTTGAAACATAAATAAGTGTTTAATTGAAATGAGAGAGCATGCACTATTTACAAACTAAGGGAGTCATAAATCATGGATGAGTGTCATTTATTCAATTGCTATAAAAATTTTTGATTCCAAATGTTAATTCATTTAAATCGTTATGCAAAAAAGATGATAACAAGTGTAGGAGAAAAATGATGGTTTAAAGATAGAGAGTCATGGATAACTCACAAGTGTCATCTATCTAATTGCTATAAAAAAGTTTGATTCCAAATGTCACTTATCTCACTATCACACCAAAAAAAAAAAAATTATGAAAAGAAAATGATAGTTTGAAGATAGAGAGATGAAATTGAATAGAGTGAACAATGCATGGTAGTGCATGTGCTCAATATGAACTTTATCCATCCATTGAGGCATTGACCATGATAAAGATGTCAGTACAAACCCACCTTCGAGATTGTAAGGGTTATTTTAATACTTAATTAATAAGTTGCATTCAAGTTGAGTTATTTGGGGGGTTTCAAGGAATGAGTTAAGTTAGGTTGGAAGGTTAGACATTAAGTGTCCATTGATTAATTGGGTTAGGAATGATAATTGAAACCTATTAAGGAATCTCCTTCACTATATTATATATTCAAGTTGATGATGTTGGTCAACCCAGTTTTCAGTTTTGACACTTCTTATCTCAATCTTGACCTTTAAATTAGAAATCTTACATTATTAATTACCCTAAAAACTAAGGAGGTGGTTTTCCAACTGGGCTCCCTAAAGTCACTGGGCCCAGGTGGCTTAGAAATCTTACATTATATTGTTGTCCATGAAGTGCTTCATCTTTTTTTTAAAAAGAAAAGAAATAAACCAATGGGCCTCAAACTTTTGACATGTCTATTGCCTATGATATAATGGAATGAGACTTTGTTGTTAATACCCTCCTAGCCTTTGGTTTCCACTCAGGTTTCAAGCATATTATCAAAGAACATATAACTTTGGTATCCTACTCCACTCTATTATATGGATCTCCTTTTGGACTATATAATATAACTCCTTCAAGAGGGTTTAGATAAGAGAATCATTTATCTCCGTACCTTTTTATCTTAGGTGTTGAAGTTTTATCTCGTATGTTTATCAAGACCAAGATGTGCGGTCTCTCGTTCATGGGGTTAAAGTAGCAAAGAGAGTATTTCTCATTTATTCTTCGCTAACAAAAGCTTTATCTTTTGTAATGTTGAAATTAGCAATGCTAGAGAAATTAAGGATACTTTAGATGATTATTGCGAGGCTTTTGGTCAATTAATTAATTTTAGTAAATCAGCTACCTATGTCAGCAATGGAGCATGTAAAAGTAGGTGTAATAGTCTGGTCAAAATTCTAGGAGTTAGATTGATGAATAAGAAAAAGGCTTCCAGTTTTGACTTCCTTATATATAAAAATAAAGGTAAAATATACTCGTAGAAGATCTTGCTTCTTTCTCTGACTGAAAGGAGTAACCTTATTAAATTAGTGGTCTCAACAGTTCCTACTTATAACATGGCAATTCTGAAACCTTATATATAGTAAGACGATATATACTACCCTTATAAAAGGAAAGAAACTACGTGCTTATTGCTTTCTCTAGACACCCAGATAGGCCCCACTGCATGGACCTAAATTGAGTGGTTTATCTGATAAATGACATGTGTTGGTACAATGATAAAAAAAAAAGGAAAAAAAAAAAGAAGGTTATCTTATACTGGCTGGTCCGACTGATTTGGTTACTTGTGTGTTAGTGAGATGATGTCATGAGTTCAAGTCCTGCTCTTCCTACATTTATTTTTACAATCAGGTCAGGCTGGGCTTGGGCTCTCTCCCACTCAATCCAAATCCAGTCTGACACCAAAAAATAATCCAAACCGGGCGGCCCAAGTGCTAAACCTTAAGGCCTAAGCCTGGGCCAAAGCAGTTTGGGGTGGGTTTGAGCTCGGGCCAACCCCTTAAACGTGTTATAAAAAAGTAAACAACTAGAGTGATATCACTCTTATCTAGTGAAGCACCTATATTCAATTGAAGTAAAATTTGTTGAAGCCCCTAAACCCAAGAGTAGCTACAAGTCAATATCTTTCCTAGTAAAAACCTAAGAGGCTTCTAATGGAGGGACTGGGATAACAAAAAGGAGCTACACACTATTAGGTGGAATGAGATTATAATTTGCAAATATATTGATGATGGAGGTCTGGGCATTAGAGATTCTAGATGTAAAAATCTAGCTTTATTAGCTAAGATATATATGTCGGATGTACTTAAGCAATAACCAACTTTATACTATGCTCTAGAGTTCTAAAATCTAAGTAACTCCCCTACAAATCTTTATGGGATTAAAGCTATAAGAGAGTAACTCATAGATTTGGAGAGGTCTTGTTGAAACTGTAAACTTAATTAAAATATTAGCTTGATAATTAAAAGGTGATGGAAAACTTATTTCGGTTTGGAATTGTACATGAGTTCTTTGTGAAAATGGTACTATGAGAAAATCTATGCCCAATTAAGATGTTGGGAGCTAATTTGCTAATTAAACACCTATGAAACTTGAATAAAGAATGGGCTGATGATATCATCAACGATGGTATTTTTATAAAAAAAAATAACACACGAACAAATCTCTTATCATTTTATTATATTTCTTCGTAAAATCGTTGAATTAAGATTTAAAATTAATTTTTTCATAAAAATCCCTTTTAATAATGCTATGAATGTTGAAGACATTTTAAAATATTATCAATCAGAATGGAGTAGAAGATAAGAGAGTATGGTTCTTTTCTAAAAACTTATTGGTTACTATAAATTCACCTTATAAGGTAATTACCAATAATAATTTAGCCGTAGTAAAATTAATTGAACGTCCTTTTGGATAATCCCATATTCCCAATGTCTCAAAGATTTTTCTATTTATTTTATTTTATTTTTTTTGTGTGTGTGGTGTGTGTTGGAAATGCTTAAAGAGAGCATACACAATATTTGTGAAGTCACAGAATAATCTATCAAGCATGCGCTTTTCTACTGCGATTATGCTCGAGTGGTTTGGTTCACGTCACAATTCGGGGTTCGTAATTATATATGGAATACTAGAATGGTGGAAGGAGTGTGTTGAATCAAATCGTTTTTAGGGGGATAGGAATGTGCCTCATGAAGTAAAAACATGGACCAGTACTACTTCAAAGACTATCAGTAATCTATAATAAAAAATGGTTTAAGATAGCCTTCACTAGAACTGTGGAAGGTATTAAAAAAATTATGTATCTCTCCAAGTTCTTTTCTTTTCTACTACCCTTATAAAAGAGAACATTGACCTGTTTAGATTTTCTCTACATCATTATGGGGATCACTCCTATTAAAATGCTCTTTTCTACCATCTATCTACTACCTTGGATTATGAAGGAAAGATAAGCTGAAAGTGGTAAGGGGACACCTGTTAATTTTACATGATAGGTGTGGAAGGAAAATGTTACCTTTGTTGATAGGAAGAGGACGATTATTTGAGGGATCCACCAATTTGGGTCGTACTCTTGTATTTTACAGCATATCTCATGGTATTTGGAGCCACGACTCTTTTATATGTTACCATAATGGATATGGATTTAATAGGAGGAATATCTACCTGGCTACCTGTACTGCCCTTACAAAATGGAACAGTGACTTGCTTAAATTTTTCTCTACAGTACTATGGTGCCCACTCCTACTGAAATATTCCAATTTGATTGCCAACTAAGCCATGTAAAAACTATGGTAAAGAGAGGTCAATATATTTCCTAACTAAAGTAGGAAATAACACAACCCAGAAAAAATTGACACGTCTACAGTGGGTCCTTTCGTACTAACATTCATCAGATATAGTGTTGTTTAATAAGAGCATTGCAATAAAAATAATGGCTTTGTTTGGATATGAGCTTCTGCTTGGTCTTTGCACAAACTTTTCAGCTCTCCGAGTTACAATGGGAAGAGTTATAGAAATAACAATGAAACCAATATGAGCATTAATGAAGGTGTAAGCAACTCTTCCCACATCAAATGATGTATAGAATTTTTGGTAATACGTCAGCTGAATGAACAGTTTAGTTTGATATGTGGTGTGTGCCTCCATTGGATCCTCATGTAGTATTGCGGCCATTATCAAGTTAAAATGCACCCTTGATTATTTGATTAAAACTCTTATTAGCGTCTAACAGAGATGTGTCACAATATATCAAGTCAACTGAAAGTACTCAAAGCAATGGTGGCAATGGTGACTGCATTCAACTCACGTGTGAACCGACTAAATGAAAGTGTACTCTTTTTTTTTTTTAAGCAGAATAAGATGCCAAACATGTTAACATTCTTTTTTTCCTGGGTTTTTTTCTACATTGTACTGAAATGTGGTATGTTTTTCTCTATATAGCAAGATGTCAAACAGGTTAACATCCTTTCTTTCCTGGGTTTTGATTTCATCATACTGAAATGTTTGTTCAATGTAATTCTCAGCCTTTAGATGATTGACAACATGACTCACAACTTGAATGGTTGGATGACACAAAAAAGGCCCACGTGTTTGAAAATCGAAGAGAATGAAATATTAAATCATATCTTGTATTCAAGTTAATTGGACTGGCTCATCAGTGGATTATTTAAGATCTAGGTTAAGAATAAGAATGTATTTTGGTCATTTGTACTCAAGTTTTTTAGATATATATATATATATATATTTTTTTTTTTTTTTTGCACCCCAAACAATGGGGCTGGGACTCTGAGATAGCCCATGTGGGAAGAGAGCTTGCATATATGGGGAATGGTTGGCAACATCTAAATCATTTATAGTAAAGCAACAATTACAATAACTTCTACCTCATCCTACAGTGGAGAAATTTAAAAGTATGATTAAAAATATAATGTGGATTGAGATTGCAGAATGAAGTAAATTTAAAAGAGGTATAAGCATCAAACAAAATATCCAAATCCACGTGCCGGGCTTCACTAGTAGAAGCTATATGGCATGAGAAATGGGTCGTTTAAACCCATTCTGTGATCATCATTTTTTCCTTGTTTGCAGCCTTTTCTAGACCTTACATTTGCTATGTCCTTTGGAAAGAAAGTACTGTAATTCAGGTTGTATCCTTTTCATGATTTAATTAATAAAACCTATTTTCTAAAAAAAGAAAAAAAATCACAACACATAAAAATGTTGATGATTTGTTAAACAACGACCAGAACATTCCTTCATATTTTTTTATTCATTACTCAAAAAATTCCTAAACCCTAAACCCTATTACTTCTCGTTGTTTTTTTTTATTATTAATAAAAACATTGTTCATTACTATTTTTCACAATAATATTTTTTTACCATAAATTTAAAAAATATTTTTTATTTTATTTTCTTCTAAGAATAATAACAGTGATTTGTTTTTCTATAATTTCAGTTATTATAATAATTTACTATATTTTTATTTGGAACAGCAACTTTTATTGCAAGTCATAATTAAAATTTAAACACCCCTTATTTTGGAAAGCCTGTACTCAAGTACTTCTATGGCACATGTGGATCACATGTGCTGTCAAAAGGACACCTCCTTACATACGTGTCCACCACCTGATTGTCCCATCACCAACCTTACTTTCCCAATGCTCATGACTCACCTTTGGGCCCCACACCTATCAACTCTCCATATCATCCACACACGTGTCACAATATTAATGGTAAAGATGAAAACTCAAAAAATGCCATTCCCAGTTCCATTTCCGTCCGTGTCCTTTTTAAGGACTCCTTGACGTCTCCCTCCAAATTCCCCAGCCCGCATCTGGACCGTCCGATCTTCCGACGTGGCACTTTATAAGCCGCACAAGTGGTGGTCGTTATCTCGTAGCTCACAACTTCGTTCGTCCTTTGTTTTTCTCTTTGGGAACAATACAGGGCAAGGTGTCTATTTTAGGAGCTGGCAGGGGGTTAACGTGGCAGAGAATGCGAAATTTGGTGAGGGTGGAGCCTACCATGCATTAATTATAATTATATGCCAGCTACACAGAGATCGAGTTAATAGGTGTCTTCGGACTTTACACGTGTCCCAGAGAAATTCAGATGGGACGTGTCGGATCATGACATCATGAGCAACGGAAGGACTCGCGAGATATTGTGAGATGAGACGGAGAGGAAATAGCTTATCGCCAGATGTTTTGGTGACGTGATTTTAGCGGCTTATTTCTCGTACTCGTGAGAATAAGGAAATGGTCACACGCATCACGCACGTGATGATGTTTTAGGTGTTGGGTTAAGGGTTTAAATAAGTAACGAATATTAGAACCGTATTAGTTTGACTATGGTTTCGATGTTATTAATTTTTTTTTTGACTAATACTCCTTGGTAGGCCTGCTAAATCCACAAGAAAACAAACACCAGACAAATCTCGGGAGATTTCGATTGATTGGGCCAGTTTTATGTTTTATGATATGGTTAAACGAGCCTTATTTTTAGTGTTTTAAGAAAAGTGCTTAATGTTTGTTTTAAACAAAGAGGAGTATGGTTTAAACCAATTTATGCCAATCATCTTAATCTTAAGGGTTGTTTGTTTGCACCATTTTACATATGTAAATGACCTACATGCGTAAGTGTTACGCACCATCACGTTTGGTTGCATTATATTTACGTATCACATATGTAAATTTCATATGAAAATGGTGTGAAAATGTGCTCATTTCTTTACATAATTTTTCACACCTCGATAGATGGTAAAAGGAACCACATCTAAAAGCATGTGTAATGAAGCCACACCAAAAAGGCGCCCGTTGGGGAGATTTGTCATTCCGTCAAAGGTGATCCCAGGTTCGAAATGTGCAAACCCCGTATTTTAATATTCATACTTTCTCTCCCAGCACATTTTCTCTCCCAGCACAAGTATCGGAGAAAATCTCCAAAACGAATGTCTCCTCTTCCTCTCCAACGCTCCAAACCCTACCAGTTCCCAGGTATGCTTCTCTTTCAGCTGATACTCTCTCCCCTATCACTTCTGATGTTGCATCTGTCTATCTCTCTCTCACCCCCATCTATTGATCTCCATTTTCCTTCTCTCCTCTCATGTCTCTCCCCTTTCTCCAATCTCTCTCTCATGTCTCTCTCCAAAACCCCTTTTCCAATTTTTGCTGCTATACATGAACCCAGACGACCCACTTGAGATGGACATCAATCTGCCAGAGGCAAAAGATGTAGCCCTTACACCCAAGTCACCCGACATTGAGAGTTTTCCACTAGACAGAGATTTGGATGCAGCACTCTAAAACTATTTAAACCCAATACCAAATGTAATGATGCTCAATCCACTCACGATTTTTGTGACCAGAATCAGATTTAATGATGCTCTTACTAGAACAAAAGTGATGATGAAGCATACCGGATGACCTCTTCAAGGAGATTGTGTTCATGGACAACAAACAGTAGATGACACCTTGGTGGAAAATTAATGTATCAATTTGAGAAAATGAAGTCATTAGGCTGGGTTTGCCATGGATTTGTGAATTGATGCAAAACAAACATAGGAGTCAACACATAGGCGTCAACACCTAGGGCTGCTTGCATACTTCTAAATCCAAAATCAGCAAACAAGCACAATAAAAGATTTATAAGTCTCTCACAAAAAAAAAAAGAAAAGCCATGAGACTTGACTACCAACACTTTCACATATAAAATTAAACCCCAATAGGAAGTTTTTTACATAGTCCAAATAAATTTATAGCAAGTAGTACATGGTGTCTGATTAGCAACATATTATATGCTTAAAATAATTGATGAGTGATATTTTGTAGGTCCAGAGTGGTAGCTTTTTAGTTGTTTCAAATTTTAAATATAAACACCAAAAATATTTTGCATGCATTTATATATGTTTTTGAAACAAACGTGGTAAAATGATTCACATGCGTAAATCATGTGAAAATGGTGTTAATTGCCAAACAACGTAAACAGAAACACATGTGTAACGCTTACATACTCGACATTTACATATTTAACGTTTACATATGTAATTTGCATTTACGCATCCCATGCGTAAATGCCAAACAACCCCTTAAGGTATGAATCACATCAACTTTGGGTGGACTGGCCAATTTTTTTTTTTTTTTTGCTATCCAACTTAGGGGGTGGACCCTGCGCTCTGGTAAAGGAAGTAGACCTTGAGAGAGATGAAGAGGCTCTCAGGTAAGAGAAGAAGACCTCTGGTGAGGTAGGACTCAGGTGAGGAAAGGGGTTTACCTAGGTTTGAGTCTTGGGCAACCAACTTAGATCCCACGCCTATTACCATTCGAGTAAGATGTTGTTATTCAGTATGCCAAGACAAAGCAACTAGCGAGTAAACATGGCTAAATAGAGTAAAATTAAGGTTTTTTAATTCGTTTTTGTGGCATTTACTCAGAGAGAGAGAGAGAGAGAGAGATTCCTCCTGTTTAATATTTTGATTGGTAGATGGGTTGACTGAGTAGATGAACCAATCAATGAATGAGTTTAAAGCGGAGATGATGAATCCTACAATCCAGCAACGCATTGAATGGGTACATGTGTTTGCCGGAGAACTACAATCCAGCAACGCATTGAGCATCAATGCAAACTGTTGATGTATGAATATACTAAAACCAACTTCAGCAACCATTGTATTGATTGTATCTAAATATACTAAAACCAACTTCAGTGGGCAATGGTTCAATTGAGGGTTTCACATATAATGGTTCCATCTTTTTTTTTTTTTTTTTTCCAAAGAAAGAAAGAGAAGCAAAGGAAGTTGATCATGTGTTCAAGATGTAAGTAAATTCAATGGTGGTTCTCTCTCATTTGAAAGTATTTTTATCGGTTGTTTATTATAATTATATAAGAGGTGTTATAGGTATATCAACAATTTAAATTTTTTATAAGTGGGCTCCACTGTACCTCGAGGTGCTGCACTGAAGCTTATTAATATAGCAGTGCTGCATTGTAGTTCTTTTGTTTGTTTTTAAATTAAGTTGATGAATAATCTTTGAGAAGACTTATAGTATGTGGATCGGACGCTGTTCCCATTGCTAATTTCATACTAGATTACATTTAGGGTTTGACGGAGGAAATTGATCTTGGGGGTTCTATGTAAAAGAAATATTTGTGGAAGGGACAAATGCAAATTTTTTAAAATAATTTCTAGAATTTATAGTGGGTTTTTAAAAACTTTAACCTCTTCTCAGGTGCCCCCACCCCCTTATACAAGCCCCCAGTCCCGGGGTCCGGCCCTGATTGCATTGGATGGAGTTCCCATAGCTATTTTCACCCTGCATTGCATTGAATGAAGTTCCCTACTTCATAGGTGGATGAAGTATGACTGTATGAATGCTTTTGTATGCATTACATTATTGAGCAGAATAATAAATGGATAATGGATTGCGTGCAATTTTCATGGAATGGAGTATCGGATTTCATGGGCATACAAAAGTTCCTCTTAATGTTGTTTGCATGGAGCAAACAACTGGATGGTTAGCTTCGGGAAAGAGTGATTTATAAAAGTTAACCATCATATCATTAAGCAAGGTCAATCAAAGATAACTTGTGGAGTCTGCCTGTCAAAGATGGATGGAATTCTTCTCCAAAGAGAATAATATCAACTACTTAGATTGCTACGCCTGTTTTTTTGTTTAAAATCTCTTACATGAGTGCAGATGGTGTCTCCCTGAAATTTCAAATGCCTCGTCTAATTGAGAAGAATTCTTCAAAGCGATAGAAATTTCAAAAGACAGTTCTGCCATGTGGATTTCTTACATGCCCACCTTTTGGAATTCTAATCTCCAGAATTTCAATTGGGGGGATGTACCATTAAGTGGACCATAATGAGTAGATGTTGTCAAATGAATGAGTCCCGATCCTCTGAATCTCTGGCTGAAAGAATTCAGGAGTGAAACTCTATAGTGAGGCCCACTTATTAAAAATTTAATCCGCTCAAGACGAACAACCTCATTGTACATGAGATTTTTTTAAATTTTACTTTTATAAGAGTTAGTTCCACCATATGATTGACCATATTCAATAAAGGGAGATGCTCTTATGAGAGATATCCCTCACCTTATATGAGAGATAGAGGTGGGGGCCCTTACATTTAAGTTGTTGGCATTGGATATGAATATGAGGGCCCCACCCTATCTCTCATATAAAGTGAGGTATCTCTTATAGGAGCATCTCCTTTCAATAAATATGATCTAATTATTCATTGTATGATCAATCTTACAAGTTGGGAACATCGGATGCACAATAACGGCCTTCATTTTGAGTAGCTTGAATTTTCAATAGGTGGGCTTATTGTGGAGTTTCACTCGTTCAATTCCAAAATTTAGCTGTCAAAGAGTCGTGAGGATTCAGACTGCAAGGAAGCCATCAATAAAGGTGCCAACATCAGGGGGAAGCGTTATTACCCTAGTTGCAAAGGAATCTCATTGTATTCAGACTCCTCAAATGCTAAGCCAACAAAGTTGACTCGATAACCATCTAAGACCATATTTGGTTACAACCTTTCTAGGATTTCTCGTCTTGGAGCATTTGGAGAATTCCAAATGTTGTCCCATGAAGTGGAGTTCTTGAATGCCCAGGGTTATTTAATATTATACTGGATATATGATATATAAATCTATATGGCAAAAATATCTTTTGGAATTCTAGTTAAGAGAATTCTCCCCTGTCAAACAAGACATTTAGGATTTCCATTAAGACACTATCAAGAACTCCAAACAAAGGTAAATGTGATTAGAAATATTTTAACCAAAAAGGCTCTTACTCTTGCATTCTTACAGTAACATATTATATATGTATATAATAGAAAAAAATAACTTGTTGCATTACTTTTAATAATTTGATGTATTACCACACTAAAGGAAATAAGAAAAATTGGATTGTGGCATAGATGTTTGTTTGGTGTGCTTTGAAACCTATGATTGTGGGTTCGAACCTTTTAAGTCAAGTTCGAGCCCTTGATTCCACCAAACGTGGGTCTAAGTCTACATCAACACGGGTCTAAATCCATGGTAGACCTACGGGATTTGAATTATATGTTTGGTGCTGAAACAGAATCTCACAAGGGGTTGTTCGCCTTTTATGCACATGATAGGAAAATAGGTTTTACATATGTAAGATTTGTACATATAAATGCTACATACGCAAGTGTTTCACATGTGTAGCATACTATTATCTTTGTCATAGACATCATTTTTTAATGAGTATATCCAACAATTTTCGCTTTATTTTTTTCTTGGGCTTTTTTCATAAATCTCTCGAAGCCGGCCATGAAGAATGACAATATGAAACTGTTTGTTGACCAGTTTAGATCATTAATTGTGAACTAACAAAAGTATACAGAAATTAGATTTATAGGTTGAAACTTTTTCACAAATTACTCAAAAATCTATAAAGAAATGATATAAGTACGTACCTTCAAGGTCCTGAAGTTTATTAGTCAAATGAGCAAATTGTATAGTCTTGATTATAAATATGGAGCCCATTGGAATGAAAAAAAAAAAAATAGCTGATGGGGCCCACAAGGGAAAAAATACCATGTAAAATAGTATACTAGTGCCGCACACTTTAGCACACGTGCACATGTGAGAATTTGAATGTGTAAATTGCCTCATCTTTCTACTTTCACACATCGTTTATATACCTTTATATACCTCATTCGTGAATCGGTGTGAATAAATATCAAAATGCATAACCAAACATCACGATGCATAACCATTATACATGTAAAGCATTTGTATATAATCCCTAACCAGTGACAATTCCTAATATCATTTTGGAATCTTCTCTCTTTTACTTATTTTAGCCCAAATCCGAAATATATTCTCTCCACTGCAACAAATTCCATTCCCCTTATCCTCCCAATTTCTCCAAATGGGCTCAAGGAAAACCAAAATAATGTCATTCTTCACATCTACCAACTCCAAAACAATCTTCCAATTATTCTCCCTTTTTTCTTCCCCTCTGTAACAAAATGTGAAAATGTTTACTCTACCCCACAACAAATTCTACTCTCATCAATCAGGCTAAATGGGTTGAAAATCCCATTCAAGATGGATGGCTAGGATCTTGTGTCTTGACATCTTATAAACCTATAACTTCTCGTATTCGATATATTGCCCACCACTCGACAAATGTTATAGCTTACTCCACGCGAGACGAAACGGGAAATAGAAGAGAAACTCCCGATAAAGAATCCGATATTAAGTTAGTCCAAATCATCAAACTGCTTTAGAAAAATATGTCAGATTGGTTGGTTACTCCCTTCCTAATAACCACATGTGGTTCAGTGCTATTGGCCCATCTGGATTCATATCCTCTGCAGGAATCTCCAACACAAGCCTGAGTCTGGATCCCCTCAGTGTCATCCTCTGGTTTCCCATGAGTGGAAGAATGAACTCAATATAGACCCTACATGTAGAGCCCACGTATTGAATATCTGAATCGTTCGAATTTCTAATATCTTATTTGTGTTATCTTATTTTCAAATTTGATCCCCACATCAGTCCATCCCACCGTAAAATTAAGCATTTGATTAATAGGTATTAATAATAAATATAAGGCTGCTTTACTTAAGTTTGTACTTATAGGACAAATCTTTTAGTGGGGATTACTCCTATTATGGTAAAATTTGAAGACAACTCATATAGGGAGATGACATTTATTATAAAGTGGCTTAAAGTTTTACTTAAATATTGATTTGATTTTATTATGGACTGCATGGATTAGTAAAGATGAGATAAATGTCCTGTGAAAAAAAAAATGATGTAGTTTTCTATGGCAGGATTTGGGAGCATTGTGGCCAATACCAAATATAAGATGCACTTATAGATGACTCATCATCAACAAAAATATCACACAGAGCTGATCTGACCATAGATAGCTCTACTATCTAATGTACCTGACCTTTGGCAGAAGCCTGATTCTCAAAATCTTCTTCTGCATCAACTAGGCCCACAAAATATAAAACGTGCCCCCCTCTCAAAATAAAGTTACAACAGAGAGGTTCCTGCAGGCGAGGCAGTAGAGGATGCTGTCCCATTCATTGATTAGCTTCCACAAGACCCATATCCAGTTAGGTGTGTACAAAGCCGAATAAAGCTTGTTTGTTCTCTGCTCTCCTCATGTCATAACTCCCAACTCCCATATACGCGTATATAGAGAGAGGTTAAAGGGAAAAGGCCATGTGACCCATGTCGTGCATGTGCATGCATGTATGTGGGCATGCATGGGGTTCCTTGAAACAAAGCAGGGAATATAAGCATGGGAGAAACAGCTTGAAGAAGCTGAGCTGTGTATTGGGTCCTGTTGATTTGAAGGTTAGAAAGAGAGGAAGGGTGCGAGTGAGGCATGAGGAAGGAGGAGTTGGGCTTGGCTTTGAAGAAGAAGACACAAGATTTGTGGGGTTTTAATGGTGATTCAGTTAAGGCTTCTGAATCCAGTTTTTCATCTCTCTTGACTTCCAAACATAGAGATTTTCTCCTCTCCCCAGAAGGAAACCAGGTTCTCTTTCTAGCTCTCTCTCTAGTCTCTATGCCCATATCCATATTATATGTATGTATATGTTTATGTATGTGTCTATGTAGGCATGCATGTATATGGTTTTTATTGGAACGGAGGGAAGCATCTAGCATGCGCCGGGGGGGATCTACAATGCGCCGGGTGAGGCTCACGTTAGAGCCACGTGAATCAAACTGGCCTGGAAGGCCTGGAATAGAGTTAGGATTATTCCTATTTTCTGAACCATCTGATTGATGGTCACCGGTTGAAGGGTTAGGATTCTCCCATCTCTAGATTTATTTTTAAAATTTTAAATTTTTTTTATTTTTTTTATTATTTTTTTTGCGTGGCCCATGTATGACTATAGGTGGGGTGATATCTAAAAGTTTGAAAATAGATGTGGCTGATTCTCCACTTCCAATGTTTTCATTAGAAACATGAAGAAGAAAACACTCAATAGTCAATTCTAGTAAAGCCCCATGGATTACCCTTGGTTCAGTTGAACAGTATGCTAGAAATACTATGGTAACTCTAGTGAGTTAAGAGAAAAAAATGATTGCTTGGTGTTTGGTCTAAGTTTTTCCCCTATTGGTCAAACACTAAATTCACTACAAACTTGTTTAAGCTAAATTCAGTCAACGTAATGGATAAAGAATATGTCTGTTGGTCAAGGTTGTTGACCAGTACTGTGAAGAGAGTATGAGTGATCCTATGAAAAACTAAAAAATATAAGTGCCCATTTCTAAGTATTAGAGAAAGTAGGTGGGCGCATGTAAGTTTCCCTATTTATAAACTACATGTGTGCTTTGTTGATTAAGCTGATCTATATTGACAAAAGTTAGTATGATGACACTTTTACAAATTAATATTTAAGTTAATTTTTAAGACTTTACATATGCACCTTTGATTGTATGTATCAATTAACCTTCTTGTTTGGGCACAATAATTGATGCAGTGGGTTTTTCATTGTCCCTAATACTGTTGGTGAGGACCATCTATTTGGAGAAATTTATTAGTTATATAGTTTATGAATGATTATAGACATAATTAAATTTCTTGGTTCAAACTTTTTAAGGGACATGAATTAAGCCCATATGTTTCTGATGGCTATATTAATTGTATCCATGTTCTTCAAAGTGGAGAGTTGTTTCCCCAATCCCTGCATCTTAGCACATCAAACAAAATCACCAAAATCAGTGCTCTAGTTTTATATACATAGATCGGTCTTATGAAAGATTTAAAAAATAAAATAAAAAATCCATCAATATATAGATATGAAAAGATCATTAAGAAAAAAAACACAACATAGATGATAAAAGATTAGGAATGAGAGAAACCTGAGACCTTGCTCCACCATTTCTAGAAAGAAAATTCTAAGATCACGTAAGTCTTGGCCTATTATATGTCAAAGAATTGATAAATCAAAAGAGCCCCTAAATTTTTGAGGTGACTCTCAAACAAGTGGTTGCCATGAACTTTCTACAATATCTGAAATAGGTGAATCCCATTAGCACTTATCCATCTTGTCAGACCATATTCATCTTCCCCAACTCATCGATTTCGTGCTTGGGCTTCCATCAAGCTTAACTCCTCCATTTCTATATGCATTTCAAGGCATATTCAATCGTCTTCTTTGTTTTCATTTTCTCAATGAGCTTGGTGCCGGAGACAAGACTCAACCAATGATTATATCCTTCCATCTCATTCATTTTCCCCCTTTCATAGATGATGAGAGGGTAAAATGGAGGTCGTTTTTATGTTATGGGTGGATTTGATGAGAGTTTTCAAGGTCAATTTGAGTTAAAGAAATTGAAAACACACATTTCAATTTTCTTAAATCTTGGTCGCACTTAAGGCCAAAAACCCCTTGCGCATGGCATTAATTTAGGCGGTGGTCCCTTAGCTGTCCACATCGGACTTTTTCATGACTAATTTGCCCTTTCAACTATTTAGGCATAAAATCTAAAATTTCAAATCTTCCATTCTCCCTCAATTTTAGGGCAGGGCTCTCTCTCATTCTCTATTTGCAGAAGATCGGAGTGCAGAGAGGGTTTTGACTCTCGGCGTACGTGTGCTCGTTGTTAGAGAAACAAGACTCAAAAGATCCAGAAAGGCCCAGGGTTGTTTCAGGCACTGTTACAGAAGACAGATCCGAATAGGGGATCTGGGACTGCCGTCTCCATCGTCGGAGGTTCTTGGTTTCTCAGTTTCGCCGGACTAAATCCGTGTCGGCCACTGCAACCATAGCCGGTGTTGCTCCATCATTGGCAAAGAGGAAGACAACAGACTGTTGTCTTTTGGTTACTGCTGCAAAACCAGAACAGAGGTGGTCTGGGGCTCTGCAACTACGCACGGTCTCCGACGAGGAAGATGCAAATCTAAGTTTGCGGAGAAGACCGGAAGTTGCAGAGAAAATCGGAGTCGGGACGGAGGTAGTGAAGATTTGAGAAGATTTCTAATTTCGTTCACCGTCGCTGGAGAAAGAGGGAAGTCTCTGCCCAAAGACCACTGCTATCTGAGTGTTAATGAAATTTATCTGAGTTTTTACGAAATTTATCTGAGTTTTCTCAAATTTATCTGAGTTTTTAAAAAAAATTATTTGAGTTTTTTGGAAAATCTATCTGAGTTTTTTTGCAAATTTTGAATTTT
Organism: Litsea cubeba; assembly: GCA_012931725.1. Lineage (NCBI taxonomy): Eukaryota > Viridiplantae > Streptophyta > Magnoliopsida > Laurales > Lauraceae > Litsea > Litsea cubeba. The sequence continues at coordinate 17,964,118 of CM022954.1, read as the reverse complement.
TTCAATTTAAATCTTCTATGAGGATCCAAACTCTGTTTAGTAAAAAGGTAAATTTTTGGAAAATTTATCTGAGTTTTTTCGGCAAATCTTGAATTCGCTAAAAAAATCAAATTTTGAGTGTTTTAATTTCAAATCTTCGGAGAGGATCCGAATTCAAAATTTTGAAAATTTGAAATCTATTTGTGTTTTTGAATTTTATTTGTCTTTGAAATGGTAGTTGACCATTATTAATGGCATATCCCACTAATCATGGGATATGATTTATTTTTAAATAAATAAGAACTTTTAAAGAAAGGGTAACTTGGACATTTTAGGTCTTCGAATTTGGAAAAAAGGACCTACTACACTATGAAAAAAGATTGTGGATCTAAGACCAGAAAAATGCTCAGGGACTTATCGCCGAATGCGGAAAAGAAAAAAAAAAAAAAAAAAACCTACTTTGAACGGTTTTTCAATTATTCATGAGAAATAAGGGTGGAATAATTGGTTCAGGGTAGGAAATGGATGGTGATAGGCTGGACAATGCTAATGGGGCCCATTTTATGTGGAATGGATCGTTGGATTTAGGGGTGGAAGTACGGTTTTCGGTTCGGTTTTAGACCGAAACCGAAAAAAACCGAAAACCGAAATGTCAAAATATTTCAAACCGAACCGGACTGAATAAGATGTAAAACCGAACCGAACCGAAAATAATTAAATGGTTTGGTTTTCGGTTTTTTGGTTTAAACCGAATTTTTCAATTAAACGTTTGTTTTTTCGGTTTTTCCTTTCCCATTTGGTCTTTTACTCTTTGTCTTTAGATTATAGTCTATTAGTCTGTGTAAATTACAGTAATAGTCTGTCTATATATTTAATTTAAAACATGAAATATAGTTCGATTTTTCGGTTTACCGAAATTATTTTCTAAAAACCGAAACCGAACCGAAAACCGAACTTGCCAAAAACTCAAAACCGAAACCGAACCGAAAACCGATAAACCGAACTGAACTTAATTTTACGGTTCGGTTTACGGGCCAGAGTTCAGTTTCTTCCACCCCTAGTTGGATTGGGCACATTTGGGGTGGAATTAGTGAAAAATGAAACCCAATTCTTTTTTACTTCAATTTGGAGATTCATAGGGAGAGGAGATATTTGAGTCATTTCACCCTATCTAAAAAACCTACGGACCTTCTTCATATTATCAATTCAACCCTGTTTAATATTAGGCCAGAACTTGGGGACTATTTTGAATATTTTCCTTTTGTCAAGGAATGCCTCGGAGGAAGTTTCAAGTTGTCATTTTGAGTTTATACTAGGGCACGTTTGTGCAGGCCCTTTTTCAACGGAAACTGAGAGGTAAGACCTCTTTATATTATACGTGGTCCTTTTTTGTTGTTCGGTGCAAACAGATTCTCCGTAGAGAGTTCCAATTTCGTGTGAACTTTTTTGCATGGGATAAAAAACATGAGTTTGACCTCCCATCATCAGAAAGGCATTTCCACGGTGTTACGCAACGGAAGCTCTAAAAGGGAAAAAAAGAAAGAAAGGAGAGAAAGGAATGTTGTATATCTTGCATTCAAGGAAGATGGAAGCAGAAGTTGCTGCTAGGGAATCCTTGTGTTTCTCCCTGTTCGCATAGTGGAGAAAATGAGAGCAAACACCCTTAATTGGATAAGGAATTTATTGACTAATTTTGACTTTTCGAGGACAATTTTGTAAAATTTAATTGAGGAGCCCAATTGAGAGACTCTTTTCAATTGTCTCATCGTTTCTTAATTACTCCTCCAATTGTGATTAACTTTATTTCGGGTCAGACAACCCATTTTTTTAATATATATATATATATATATAGTAATGCTACAAATAGTTTGTATCTTCTATGAATAAATGCTTGACAATCCGAACTGTCCATCTAGTTGGTCACACCAGGAAAGGATGATCATGTGAAAAATATCATGTGGTTGGACACTTACACTGCCCATAGATCAGTTAAATAGGATGATTAGAAGCTGTATTAAATGACCTGCAAGGACAGTTTTGTTGCTGACAAGCTACAACCAGTGGAATCATATGCCCCCATTTAGTACCAAACGAACAGCCTGAATTACAAATGAGAGAGTACAGTGTAAGGAGATGGTGAAATTGTCATAGTAGTTATACCAGCACATGGTTGTTATAGGTCATGACTATTGTGGTTGTACATAGAAGAATAAGAAAAAGAAAAGAAAAGATAAACCCCATAGAAGTATAAGAAGAAAAAGGAAAAAGATAAACCCCAAATTCTAAAGGAATGCAAATTCAAACAAATAAATAAAAGAATTTCAAAATTTAAAAAAATGGAACAAAAACTTAGAAGAACTAGATCCATGACTTCACCGCATGAAAGGAAAACGTGATGTGACACCTTGAAAGGAGAACATAGAGATCTTGGAGATTAGATGATAATACACTGAAAGAATAAATATACTGTTAATTTTGTTTGTTCAATTCATACCTTTGAATTTGATAATCTTATCTTGAATGTGGCAGCAAATTTTCTCTGTTTTAACTGATTGTCATCAGGTGAAAGTATCTGATTTAGAAGGCAAGGTAGTAGGATTGTACTTCGCAGCTAACTGGTATCCACCCTGTGGGCAATTCACGCCCATTCTCACTGGCATCTACAACCAATTGAGAGAATCTGGAGCCCAATTTGAGGTTGTTTTCGTGTCATCCGATGAGGACTCCAACGCCTTCAATGAGTACCGTGCAACCATGCCCTGGCTCTCCATTCCTTTTGCTGACCTGGAGTCGAAGAAGGCCTTGACTCGACAATTTGAGATTGAAGGGATACCATCACTGGTTGTCCTTCAACCTGGCAATGATGATGGCATGGCACAGCGTGACGGGGTCGAGCTCATTTATAGATTTGGGGTTGAGGCATTTCCTTTTAGTAAACAGAGGTTGGAGGAATTGGAGAATGAAGAGAGGGAGAAGCATGAGAGACAGACAATAGCCAACTTACTAAAGAGCCAAGATAGAGATTACCTCTTGTCTAACTCATCACCCCAACAGGTCAGATTTTGCTAATTATTTAAGACTTATATTGTCATTATTATTCACGTGAATGTGAATGAGCTCAATTCACTCATGCATAATGACTAGATACCTTCTATTGAGATTAGGATGCAACTTCACCAAGGCTAATACCAAACCTACATGACCTAATCTTGACCAAATGTGAAATTTGAATCAGGCTTGTTTGGATTTGGTTTTGCAACCCGTGTAGAATCTGGTTAGGTTGTGGGTTTGGGATTTCAGGTGCCTGATTTCAACCTCAGTGCCGGACTTATATAACCAGATATACACAATTTAATATTGTAGCATATCCTCAACTGGAAATATTAACTTGCGCACTGCACATCTGAACTGTCCCAGAGGGGGACCCACCTCTAAATTTCATATATTACGTGTGATGCGCGGTCCGGATCGGCCGGAGTGTAGAGCGCGGGTGAATGTTTTCTGTCGTCCACATTTTATGCAAATTATATATATTTTCCGAACCTTACGTTCTTTAAAAAAAACAAAAAAATAGAAGCTTTTATACCAACCCTTAATGACTCAACCCAAGTTACACTTAGAAAGTGAATCCAGATTTTGGGTGGGTATGTTTGGGTTTCATCTGGGTGACTTTCATGTTTGAGTTTATGCACATGCAATTCAGGTCAGACTTCCATAGGGCCAATACTTGATCCACCCCACCCAAGTTGCACCCCTAATTGACATAGGGGCATGCTGCTATACCAGTCTCAATATGCAAATGCAATTCAGGTCAGACTTCCATAGGGCCAATACTTGATCCACCCCACCCAAGTTGCACCCCTAATTGACATGGGGGCATGCTGCTATACCAGTCTCAATATGCATCCATATATTAGGGATCATTGTAGTTGCAGGAGAAATCATCCATTTTCCATGTGAGATCATCACCTCAATTTTTCAGTCCAGTTGATTGTTTGGTTGTTTCCTTTCTTGGAAATGCAATAGCGATTGGTTCTATGGTATTTTGTTTGAACTCAATGGGAACCACAGTAATGACAGGTAAAGAAACCCAAAGTGTGCCTTCTCTGTTAATTATTGATGTCTAAAAAAATAGCTCAGTAGCTCTTACTTTTTCAGCTCAATCGAAAAATCTTATTTAAATACTTTTCTGTGGGACTGGAATTTATGGATTTTTCTTTCGACTCCATAGACAGTTATCTTTCAAATGGATTTTTTGGTTTCACCTAATTTGGGGTTATAAAAAAATATTAAAATTTGGAAAGTGGACCTGGGTCAAGGCCCAAATCCTGCTGCACATAAATTCCAGCACATTTACTTTGTGCACATTAATTTGAGTAATTCCAATCATAAGAAAATTCTGCAAAATTTTCTGGAATATCCCCTATCTGTCTAGTTTCTCCAGTAAAACTCAGCCTAATCAGAGTTGTAGAAAAATTATGAATTTTTGGCCAGTGAATATGACTAGAAACCCAAACTTCTGGACCACTTTACCTACCTTCATATTCTTTGTTTGTTTTTCCCTTCTTTCTTCATTATAAACAAATATTAAAATTTGGAAAGGGGCCCAAATCCTGCTCTATAGGAATTCCAGAATGTTTACTTAGTTGTTTTGTGTGCATTAATTTGAGGAATTCCAGGCACAAATTTGTGTTTTTTCTTTCTTTTTTTTTGGAATATCCCCCATGTATCTAGTAATAACTCCAGTAAAACTTTCAGCCAAATCAGAGTAGCAGAAAAATGATGAACTTTCAGACAAAGAAGATGACTAGGAACCGAAATTGTAGATCACTTTACCTACCTTCATGTTCTTGTGTTTGTTTTTCCCTTCTTTATTATACTGGAATCCAACCCTTTCTTTCACCTTACATCTACTTTTTGATTAATGACCTTAGGGCCTTTATACAAGCAAATTTCTTGTATAGTGAAGTGAAAAGAAGGGTCAAATCAAGAGAGAATAAAATAAAAGGGTTCAAATAAAAAAATCCTAATTCACAAAATCGCTTCTTTAAAAATTGTCAAAAAGCTACTCTCTTGTGAACTAACCGACAAAAAGCCCTCTTCTTTTTACCAAAAAAGTCGAAAAGTTGCTCTTTCATGGAACTAAATGACAGAAGGCTATAACTTGGGGAAGCTGTGCTTTTGGGGCATTTAGCACTTTTTTATTTGATCACCTCTTCTTTTATTATCTTTTGACTTGACCCTTCACTTCAAAAAACTCTACGAGTAAATTACCCAAACAACACTTAAATGACCACACGATGAGACTACCATGCATTGTCGATGGTGTTGTGGCAAGTAGTAACTCATAATATCCCACATTGGAGGCGATCATTTGGAGTCATGATTTTGTTTTTGTGACTGGCGATCACACCTTTTGTTGTTTCCAAGGGTTAGTTGAGATCCTAGGATTCAATTAATAGCTTAACGTATCACTTTATGCAATGGTAGGTTTCCTTTCTCACAACTACATCGCCTGCTTTTAAGTGTTGGGAATAAAAATTGAATTCAAAGATACAAGTAATGATGTAGAAAGGTACCATAATGGCCAGGAGGTTTTATGGTCCGAGATGCAATACAAATAGATTTTGTAGGAGTATGAGATGGTGGTCTTCCGGTGCCCTGTAGAAGCTTCTGAGGAAGAGTTAGGAGGTGGAAAACACACCTTTAAATTTTCAGTACAAAAACAAGAGGAATCGGTAGAGGGATTAGAGAAGATATGCATAGAAGATTCAGATGTAATAGATGGAGATGAAGAATGAGAAGCATGAAAGAACATAATATTATCTGAAAAGGTGACATTCCTCGAAATGTGTAATTGATTCACATGAAGATCATAACGAACAAATCCTTTTTATCCATTTCCATATCCAAGAAAAGTGCACCGAATGAATTGAGTTGTATGTTTTGTTCATTGGGGTGGAGGAAGCAATAGAAAGTGAGGGGATTTAAGCCTTAATGCAAGCTAAGGTCCCAACTCAGATTTCTTTATGGGTTTCAATTCCAATTAATTAAAACTAGAAGCAATTAACCTGAGTAGAAAAGCAATCAACCACGAGAGAGAGAGAGAGAGAGAGAGAGAGAGAGAGAATTTTTTACGTGGAAGATCCTACTCGGGAAAAACCACGGGTCTTTTTGTCTAGACCACAGACAACCAAGCACTATGTAAAATAAAGGTTACAAAGACTCAAAACCTTCCCTAGTTGCAACTCAACCTAAGGACTGCAATGGTTTTAACGATGACTCGCCGTACACCTTCACCATGCTTGAAATGCAAACCACCTTGACGCCTCTCAAGGTGCTTCAACGAGCAAGAAAAAAGGATAAAGCTTCAGCGCAGAACTCTTGCACAACAACAAAGCACAAAACTCTCAAAGGATCTCTTAAGGAATTCTGAATTCTTTGGATGGGAGAGAGATCAGTTCTAGGGTTGCAAGAGTGTTTATTTATAGGCTTTAGGGTCGTGCAAGGGTTTCTCTATTCGAATAGGACACAAAAAGTAGGTGGAGAGAAAGTATGAGTAGGTTTCCAATTCACGCAGGAAACATTCGCCGAAGGTCGCTCGAGCGGATAGGTCCATTGTCTTGAAACTTGACAGTGCATACAAACTCGCTTGAGCCAGGGGTACTCAAGCGAGACGGTGTTCTGTTTTCAGGGCTTGACTGCGCGACTGAAACTGCTGACTTTCTTCGTTTTTCTTTCTTCAATCTTCGAAATGAAGCATCACCACAGTCCATATCTAAAATTGTCAAATTACAACTCGATTTGGACTTGAGTTTTGTTCGTAACCCCATTGAATTGCCAACCAATATTCTTACACAAAGCACACAGAAATCAACATTGAACTTCAAACACCTTGCTGGTGGAGGGATCCACGATGCCACATACCACAGTCGAGACAAATTACAATGAAAACAAGCCTCCTAGTTATTCATAGCATCATCAATCCTTTGAGAAGCAAAGTCCTTTTTAATGATGGTCCCTTAGCTAGACCCCAAGTCAAAATAGAACAAAGATCATTAAAAGCCAACCTGGAGCCCTTGAAAATTGTATCATTCTTCTCTTTTCAAATAGTCTAATGGTGGGGAAAGGAATAAGTCTCCAAAGAATAGCACCACAAAAAAAAAGGGCAAGAAAACCAGCCTCAAACATTACCACTCAAAGATGTAGGCACGCACCAAGACAAGGCGCACTAGTTAAAAAAGCAACTCCATAAAGAGGAAGATACCTTAAAATTCATAAAAGATGGTCAACTGTCTCCCTCTCACATCCCCATAGAGAGAAAATTTCTGAAATGGCCTCCGATGACATACCCCTCCTGAGATTTTTGCAGTAGAGACTTTCCTGGCAACTACCAGCTAGCAAAAGGGGCTCCACATGAAGAGGAGCCAAACCCAACCAAACTAGTGAACAAGGAGATATGGAAAATGTCAGGCTCGCCAACAATCTGTAAAAAGAGTTGGTTGAGGACTATCCGTTGGCAAGGCTTGAAATACGCGAATTAGATTCCTCCCTGCATGAAAACACATTAGAAATATACTCAATAAGAACCTATACTCAAACCCCTGAGTCCGACAAAACTTTCATCTTAAAGACGTATTGCAAGACCCACTCCTCCCACTTCCGCACAACACCTGGCCAATCATCAACCTAAGAATGGACTTTATTACCCTGCTTCACCTTAAAATCCACCCCTTATTAAAACACTTCTCCCCTAACATGACTCTTCTCCCATTTTTAACACCTCCACATTGCAAAAATCTGATATCAAATTGAGAGGACATGAAATTGCTAGAAAAACTGAGTCATGATCAATATGATCGACCCCTCTGCTTATAGCCTTTGAGCTTTCTCATTATACAAAGTTTACAATTGTAAAATCCCTTGAAATCAGGGATGATCCTATTCTACTAGATAATACTCAGATTACAATGGATTTACATACATGTGGGATCTAAACTATTGTGGGTCCCATGTTACGTACATTGATAAACCCCCCCTCTCTTCTCCCCTCTCCCCTCTCTCTAAGTGATGATGGCGAATCAACCAACATCAATTTTCCAAACAAAGAATAGATGCTTGACACCTGGAAGAGCTTCAGTAAAGATGTCGGCTACTTGAAGATCTATAGTGACATGAGGAAGAGTAATGAGCTTGTCATCAAAAGCTTCATGAATATGCTTTGTTCTTTCATGAAACATGGGGTTTTAAACTATATGAATGGCGCTTGTCTTGTCACCCTGCAGGCTGCAGTGGAGTAACATTGTGTTGGGGAAAGCCAAGTTCCTTTAGTAATTGTAGTTATGACAGCGAGAGGTGTTTTTCTTCCATAGAGGATTTGGAAATTATATCCTGCTTTTTAAATTTCCATGAAATGAGAATATTTCCAAGATATACACACCATCTAGTCGTGGAACGACATCCAGCCCAGTCCACATCACAGTAGGCAGTTAGGATATGATTTGCATGAGCCAAAAAGAAAATGCCATGCTCTAGTGCCCCAAGAAGATACTGATGGTATGTTTGACAACTGACATGTGAATATGCATGGGCTTAGTCATGAACTAATTGACTAGATTTACCACATGGGAGATATCTGGCCAAGTGATTGTTGAGTAAATAAGACTACCAAGTTTCCGGTAGATTGTAGGATCTTCAAGAAGGTTTCCATCATCTTTCCTATGTAGTTTTAAGGGAGTATCAACTGGAGTGGTCTTTTAGTCCCAAAAAATCTACGGAAGCAGGAAGAACTTTTTGTAGTTAGAGAATACCATCAAGATTTGCCCCAGAGATGGTAATGTCGTTGACATATACAAGTAGTATAGTAAGGCCATGTGATGTCCGGCGTAGTTAAAACTTAAAAGAAGGATCATTTTTTTGTTTCTGGAACCTGGCATGTAAAAGATTGTCTCAAAAATTTTCAAACCAGGTTATAGGAGCTTGCTTCAGCCCATAAAGGGATTGATATAAGTGACATACACTATCCTCGATGAAACAGTAATGCCAGGAGGAAGTCACATGTAGACTTCTTCTTGAAGATTGTCATGTAGAAAAGTATTCTTGATGTCCATTTGAAACAAAGGCCATGACTACGGTGCAGTAAGAGCCAAGAGAAATCAAACCATAGTCATTTTAGCAACCAAAGGGTCCCATCATAGTAGACTCCTTATTCTTATTGATTGCCCAAAGCCACCAGACGAGCTTTATATCTATCTAAAGATCCATCCGATTTTAGTTTGACAATGCAGATCCATTTGCAACTGATGAGATTGGCATGAGATGGACATGGAACAATGTCCCATATATGATTATGCTGTAGAGCTGTGAGTTCTTCAATTAGTTCTATCATAGCTTGTTGTGAGTTCTTCCATCATAACTTGTTGCTGCTAAGGATGTTTCAAGTAAGTTTTACGGATAGAGACTGTGGAAAAAGTGGCATACAATGATAAGCGATCAGGGGGACAACTGGGACGAGTAGATGTTCGAAGTATTGGGGGATCGAGAGTAGGTGCCGGGTCAGGTTGAGGTAAAGGTTGCCTAGCTATGGAAAAATCTTGTGCGTGATGTCTCACATACACCAACCCAGGTTTAAACCTTGTAGTGGAGGGAGGATAAAAAGATACTGGTAAAAATGAGACGTTTTCTGTGGAGAGTGAGTTTGAAAGTTTTCCAAAAAATTACATTGCTAGAGATGCAAACGTGACAAACTTTAGGATAAGAACAAAGATAACACTTTTGATGAAAAGCATACCCTAGGAATGCACATTTTACTGAAGGGGCCAAGAGCTTATCTCGTTCATGAGAGGGTAAATGGACGAAAGTGCACAACCAAAGGTATGAAGGTGTTCATTGGATGGTTTGGTAGCGCTAAGTATGGGGATTGATTTTGAAGCTTCGGTGACGGGAGGTGATTAATGAGATGCACAACGGTAGATAGAGCTTCTACCCAGAAGGTGGATGAAACTAAAGATTCAAGAAGTAATATTGGTTCTTTTGTTCTGTCATCCCATTTTACTGGGCTGTGTTGGGACATGTGCGTTGGGAAATAATGCCCTTGGGTTGAAGAAATCCTTGAAATTGTGAAGATGAGTATTCCTCCTGAATCAGAATGCATAATTTTTATAGTTTTGGAGAATTGATTTTCAATGAGGGCAAAAGCTTTTTTAAACATACAGGACCTCAGATTTGGCATGTAAGAAATATTTCCATGTTAACCGATTTGAACAATCGATGAAAGTTACAAAATACTTATGCTCTGTGTGTGTGACAGTTGGTGCGATGCCCCAAACAACTAAATGAATCAAATAAAAAAAATCTGTGTTGAGTGGGAAAAGGGAGTGTTTTACATTTGCCCACTTTACAAGTAGAGCAATAAAAAAAAAACATCTTTATTTCATAATCAAACCATTGTTCAACATAAAAAAATAATTCTTGTGTGTTTGGATGTCCAAGACGTTTATGCCATAGTTGACGATCATTATTCAAAGAACTAAACAGTGAAAATAAAGTAATATCCCTAGCTAGTGAGTGGATTTTTTTTCTTATGTACTATCCATACAATTATTATTTCCCAATCTAGCATCCGATTCTAAATATTTTCCAATCTACCACTCCGAATCTACATGGCAAATCCAATCCAGAGCACTTGTCTGAGCAGCTTGTTTCCCAAAAAAAATAAAAAATATCTGTTGTACCTGCACCGGTCAATTCATGGCGCAGTGTGGGTCAAACCTGTAAAATCTATACATGGGTATCTGCTGTACCTGCACAGGTCAATTCACAGCACAATGTGGGTCAAACCTGTAAAATCTCCACATGGGGGCCTAGTGATACTGTGGTCTCGGTCTTGGTTGGTAGATATGCTTGTAGGGCATCTCCCGTGCTTCGGATCCGAGCTCAAATTGGTCCATACAGACAGCGCAGTGAGTTCCACCTTGGTCAAACCTATGAGCTCGGTCATCCCATCAGTTTGGTCATCCCATGAGTTCGGTCAAACCTGTACGAGCTTGGTCAACCTGCATGAGCTCGGTCAAGAGTTCGGGCATGAGCTCGGCCTCGGCATGCATGAGTTTTGGTTGTATCATTATCTATGCTTTTCTGTTTGATCCTTCCACATTTTTTTATTATTTCCATGGTTTGAAAATGTTCATGGAAATAATATGCATTACAAAACTCACGTCAGTCACTACAACTTTTAAATCAACTATTAAAAGTTAATAAAATAAAATTAGTTCTTCAAAAAGTTAATAGTGTCACCACAACTTTTAAATCAACTATTCATTTTGACTTGTAGAGTTACAAAAAGTCATGGGTTGACCGAACTCATGGGATGACCGAACTTATGGGATGACCGAGCTCATAGGTTTGACCCAGGTGGAACTCCCTGCGCTGTCTGTATGGACCAATTTGAGCCCGGATCCGAAGTACGGGAGATGCCCTGCAAGCATATCTACCAACCGAGATCGAGACCGAGACCACAGTATCACTAGCCCCCATGTGGAGATTTTACAGGTTTGACCCACACTGTGCTATGAATTGACCGGTGCAGGTACAGTAGATATTTTTTGTTTTTTTGGGGAACAGGCTGCTCAGACAAGTGTTCTGGGTTGGATTTGTCACGTAGGTTTGGAGTGGTAGATTGGGAAATAATAATTGTATGGATGGTACATAAGAAAAAAAATCGAATGCAGTGATATGGAGAGGAAACATCTTGCCACATTTAAGACCCTTGCCTATCACCTTACCAACCAGATGGGGGAAATGAGACACTGCAATTATTTTCAACGAGCTGGCCAAGAGAAAGTAGATTAGAAGATAAATGAGATGAATAGAAAACATTTTTCAAGGGCAAAGAATGATCAATATTTCCAGTTGCAATGATGTGAAGTTTGTCACCATTAACAATGTGAATATTCATGTCACCGTCATACTTTTAAAGATTGTTCAGATTATCAGTCGAAAGAAATCATATAATTCAATCTTCCGAAATCCATATACTGAACAGATTTTTTAGATGACTTACGGAGAAATCAAGGGCAGAAAAAACAGATTGGATTATTTGTTGTACCATTTCAGGAGTTAAGGTGGATACCGGCTGTGTGGACATACTTGAGGCAGTGGTTGTACCCAAAGAACCCTAGCTGTAGTAGTATAAGCTTTGTTGTTTCTATTCCGCGGTCGCTTTCGACATTCAGAGATGACATGCCTTTGTTTCTTACAATAATTGTTTCCTCTTGCATTTAGTAACTATGTGCCTATATTCTTTATGGTTGTAGCACTGAACTTTGCTCATATATCGTCACTTGGATTGTGCAGCACATGCAACATCATGTGCATCAGAAGAATTTCCTTTTTGTTCCAAGACCGCTTGAGTCAGTAAGCATTGCTCTTTCTTGAGCAATTCTCCAAGGCAATCTTTTAAAGATCGGACTTTTAAACATGGGAATTCTCCAGGGCTCAAATTCACATGGGAATTCTCCAAGGCTCTAATTCCCATCTGTAGATTCATCAAGTACTGATCTTGAGCATCTTCATGGAATTTATGAAGGCATAAACCAATTTCATAAATGCAGTCCACAAATCCATAAAGCCAGAGTAGTGGATATAAGTTTCTTTGCGAAGAAGTCTCTAGGAAGTGTGACTATTTGGGGCTTGTCTGTATAAGGATAAGGGAGCCCTAGTTCTCTCCATTCCCATAGATAAGATGAGGAGAAGAGATCCGCGGAGCTTCCCTATCGCTGGAACGTACATAGATCTCCAACCATGTGTTGGAGTCTCCGCATCCAGATCCATCAATTAGTATCAAAGCCCATCACGATGCTTTTCAACGGTTCCAATCCCGCAATAGGGCTTTGTATCGTCTAGATCTAGAGTTTTTCATTCCAACCCTGGGATTTGGTTTCTTCCTCCTCAACTCGTTTCGAGAGTTAAAACATCTGTCATCACACGAAAACCGAGAAAGAGACTTGCCTTTTGTTGACATATGTGATCAAATCAAATCCAATCTGATCCCCGAGTCCACTAATGATGCCCCTAAGGCGGACCATGAATCGTATGAACAAATGGGTATTTGATAAGATGGGCATACCCACATACATGAAATCTCGGGTTCCCTCCTAAAACCCACATGAAAATCCTAGGTTTGCCCACAAAATTTTACTTTTAGGTCCGCCCCTCTCAAACGATAATCCTGGGTCTGCCACTAGTAATAAGATTAATCATCCTCCTAGTGTTATTTATTTTGTGTAAGAACTAGTGTTCTTGTCCCCTTAAGCCATAACACCCTTGACTTTTGTCTCCCAAGACAACTTCAGCTCCCATGATTCTTTAACCGCTGCACCCCTTGGAGATTTTTCTTCTTGATTCAAGCCCCTCTCCTCTTCAATCCTATCCCACTTCTCTATCATATTGGTCCAAAGAGATTATGGAAGTGGTGATCATTCCAAAGACATCTTTGTTGCACTCCTTCATTATGATTTTCAGCCATTGATGCTTATTGACCCAATTTAAATCCTCGAACTTCTAGTTGAGACCACCATTCTTCTGCTTTAGCCAAAAAATCCTTATGATGCAACCAACAATTTTTAAACCTAAAAGGCCTCGGGCCCCAATTAACCTCACTGCTAGAAGCAAGTTTAATGGGCCTATTATAATCAGATGGAACTGTGTCTAAAGTCTAATGACATCTTTGAGGCTGACTTCAACTTTATAAAACCAGGTTCTGTTTCTCTATTTTCTATTTATTTTTGAATGATTTTTCATCTAATTTTAATTCGGATCAGTTTGTTTCGCGAACATGCTCCACTAATTTGATAAGAGATTGGGATTTAAATCATTCAACCATTTATATATTTTTTGCTTCTTAATCATCTATTAGTTTTCCCTAATTGGAATCTGGTACTACTAGGATTCTGATCATAGATATCTTGGCATACCCTAGTGGGTATGTACTCAAGGGACCCCATTAAATCCTCATAGAATAATGGGGCACAATGGGACGTAGATCTGCGAGTAAGGGTGTCATCTGCTGATTGTTAGTACACTGTACCCCTTCGCGAGTTCAAAAATAGTTGATATGGTTTATGTGAGAGGTTAGTAGATAAAAATAGGTAGGTTGTCATCATTTTGAAAGGTTTCATTTCTCCAAATAAAAGTTACATCATAGGTCAATTGTGGCAATAAACCTGGAGCTATTAGGTGCATTTTAATTAAGATGCTAAGATGTCCATTGAATCTCAAGACTTCAGTAGGTGGGAGAGATTATATCTCTATAGTTTTTCCAAAAAGACCCCTTGACCCAACAACTACGGCCTTCATTATTAAGAAAATTACAACAGAAACAAGATTACAAGGATAATGATTCCCCACTAAATGAACTTTGGAGACTCTATTTCTTGCTAATCCATCTGCCTTGCCATTTCATTCTCTTGAAATGCGCATGAAAATAGCACTGTTATGGATTGCATTATCCTAATCACCTTAATTAACCTTTGGATTTATTCTTCAAGGATGTTGAGAAACAACTTGTGCTCATTTCCTAGCATTATAGAATCCGTCTCCACAAGGGAAACCATGCATGAACTCTTAAATAACCCCATCCGGCTCCTTAATTACAGCTCAATTCCAGTCTTCTATTCCAATTGCTGGGCATTGACCCGTCTTTTGTGCAGGTGACCGTTGATTCCTTGGCAGGGAAAACTGTGGGCCTCTATTTCACCGCCCAATGGTGCCCACCTTGCTTGAAGTTCACTCCCAAGCTGATATCTGTCTACCAAAAAATCAAGCAAACTCTAGCAGAAGGTAAGGAAGATGAAGACTTTGAAGTAGTCCTAGTGTCAAGTGACCACGACCAAGCTGCATTTGAGTCCTACTTTGCCACCATGCCATGGCTAGCACTGCCTTTTGGCGACCAAACCATCAAGGAACTCACCAGGTACTTCGACATACGAGGGATCCCGTGGCTGGTAATCTTGGGGCCGGATGGTAAGACTGTCACTCAACATGGAAGGAAGCTTGTAAACTTGTATTTAGATAAAGCTTATCCTTTTACACAAGCCCAACTGAAAGCACTGGAGGAGCAGTTGGATGAGCAAGCCAAGAACCTTCCGAGATTCGAGTATCATGAAGGTCATCACCATGAACTTACACTCGTTTCCGAGGGCTCAGGCGGTGGGCCATTTATATGTTGTGCCTGTGATGAGCAGGGTTCTGGGTGGGCATACCAGTGTATTGACTGTGGGTATGAGGTGCACCCCAAGTGTGTTGTCAAGTCTGTTAACCGTGGTTCAACCAGTTGATGATGGGTCTTGAGCAGCATTTGGGAACCGACCCAGGTGCACGCATGTGTGTAATATTTGGTCATATAGATTGAATAGGTCTTGTTACATTCCTCCTTGTTACATCTTGAGGAGGAATGAATATGTCAGCTGCATGTTTTAAGTTTCATTGAGAACTGGAATGGTTCTCATGAAATATCATCTTTAAAAGTATTGACTACTTTTGGAATTTAATGATGGCCAAGACCCATGAATGCATGGGATGGAAGAAATGTTTGCAAGAAGATAAGGTATTAAATTTGAATGTAAATGTAAAGCTATATGTTCTGTCTAACAAAGCGAAGTTATGAACATTGCAGTGTTTGGAATCTCTGAGGAAAAGAACAAATTGGAAAAGGAGAGGTAAGACGACATATGCTGAAAGGTACCTGGAATCTGGGGATGAGTTAGTTAAATTGGAAACCCATGCATTTTCTTCTCAGTTTTCTAATAAGCGACGGGTAAAATGCAAACAAGTGTAATTTGATGATCATGAATTTTAGAGAGTCTAGAGACAATTTGGGGTTAGCACTTATTGGAATTTCCAGTGTTTTCGACAATGGCAAGGTGATTCAGGTGTAAAGATTCGAGCTAAGAAAAGACGACTCATCAAATAAGCTAGTTTCTTTGATAATATTAATCATGTTCTACTATATAATTTCATATTGGCCGAGGGATGCTTGTAAATTCTACTAAATGATATCATATTGGTCAATGTAATGATGCTTTTGATAAGTTAATTGCGTATTTCTTGACTACTAATTTCTTTGATGTGGGCAACTATGAACCTATTTCAACAGTGCACTTGTGTAGAGAGGAGAATCCATGCTTTGTGGATCTCCATTTCCGTGATGGAGAGGAATTTTGCATTCCCACCACATGTAGGAAATCGAAATTTCCGCCATCAGAGAGAATCAATTCATTCATTTTTTCTACAAAGAACATTCATCACACCATACAAAGGGAAAATGGGGAGGCATGGAAAAACAGGACAAACTTATTCTTTATCAGAGATTACTCTCATCACACAAATGCACCCTATTGGTGTTGGGGTAATTTTTTTTTTTTTTATTTTTTATAGCAGCAGCCATGATGTTCAAGAAAAACAAATTTTTGGAGAGAGAAGATATGAAAATTGATGGGTCAGGCCCAACCCGGATTACGGTAAAGAGTCAGGTCCAGACAACCCGGTCCGTCCAAGGTCATGGGTCAGGCCAGTTTACCTCAGTTGATATTCGAAACTCGTTGAAGGAAGCCTCGTCACGTCAAGGCCTCCGAGTCATCACGAAGAAGTCCTCCCCTTACCCGCTCTTACCAAATCTCGCGAAGAAACTCTCACCTGCCCTCCACCTTGCTCGTTCCTCGAGGACACGTCTGAGGCTCCAGGCCCTCCGCCTTGCCCGTTCCTCGAGGACACGTCTGAGGCTCCAGGCTCCAGAGAGACGTTGCTTTATTTTTGAATCCCATCTGTTGGGGAAGTGTTATAAATTCAGGGTCTCCTCATCACTTGAGGGGCAATGATTAAAATCTTACTCACCTCTCTCTCGCTTGTAATCCACCTTATCAATCAAAGATCACCATATTCAAAGTGGACGTAGGTCATACAGACCGAACCACTATAAATTCCCTCTCTCTCTCTCATTTATTTACTACATTCTCACCTAGCATTTATTACTTGACCGGTGGTGTCCGAAACCTATTTTTGGCATCATCAAAAATAGTTCACTGTAGCGCATGCTAATCCAAGATTCAGATCATTTGGATGAGGAGAATATGTAAAACAATTGCTTTCTTTTTTAAAAGAAAGGTTCCAAAATAGTTTCTTCATAGATTTCTCTTCATGTCTCCTCCTTGTGAGGATCCATCCCCATGTGATTTTTTTTCCATCCCCAGATGTAGTTTTCCCCTCATCAAAGTGACCCCTTAATGAAAGACCCACCAAATAAATTGTCCCTAGAGTTAAAATGACCAGAGGCATTAAATGGGCGATTTAATGACCAAGACCAGACAATTAGTGAACTGAACAGTGGTATAATGTGGATCATCAAGAGTATGAAAATGGGGCCATCTTATGGATGCATGTTCCTCCTTTTCATCCATTTAATATTTGAACTAGGGTTCAGTGAATAACAATTTCGGTTAGATCTGGGTCCAATAATATCCATATACCCATGTATAGCCATTTACCCACTTGCATTATCATAATTGTTAAGCTTGAGGCTAAATTTATGGATATAGTTTAGAACCAGACCTGAGCACTGATCTGAAAATGCGGGTTATGCAGGTCGGGTTGACCCGCATCAGGTGAAAGCTGAAGTTACTTGACCGGTTTTAAAAGGGGTTTAATGTAGGTTGTAGTTTAACCCAAAGAAACCCTTATCAACCTGACTTGCTTTGACCCAACCTGACCCAAATGCAATCCCTAGGATTAGGGTGGACCCTTATATGATAATTTATTCAAGCTTAGGATTGGTGCAATTCAAAAGTCAATCATTTTGTGTCACTTCTCAAGTGGTCACCAATCCCGGTACTGCTCTTGCTCAAGGAGGCTTAACTACATAATTTTATAGGATTCGGGGCCGCACGACTTTAAAAGCTGTCATATTGAGTGAATACGGAGTTTGACTTATAAGCCCAGAGTTAGGACTTAGATATTTTCGATGTGGGACTTAGGGCCCGTTTCTTTGCTAGATATCAAGGAATTCCTGTATGGGGAATTTCTGAATTTACAGACATAGTAGAGTTCATGGATGCTCCTTTGTACTTGAGCATCTAGAAATTCCATCAAAAGGTAAAGGAGTTGGAATTCCTGAATTTTCAAAGGTCATTTGAGACCTTTTATGTGGCTGGAATTTTGAAATGCTTTTGAAGAAATATGGTATTTGTAAATACTGGGGGATAAGGTGTCACGTCATGTCAAAAAAAAAAAAAAAAACCAACATGGTGAGTTCCTGCTAGGAATTCTAGTAAAGAGTCTAAGCCCCTTGGGAGATAAGCAAGTTAAAACAAATAATATACGCAAGCACAGGCATGTGGGATCTCACAAAATGCAGAAAACAAGTTACTTTATCCTCATATAAATATATTATCTATGATTAAATAAAATAAACTGATTTTATAGTATTGTGACACAAAATTGGGACATGGAAGACCATATTAAAGACCTTAGCATACAGCAGTAGTTACTTAGTTGAAGTAATGTGTTCGATTTTGTCTGTTGTTAAGTTATTTGTAAAACTGCTGAAGTTGAAGTTTTATTAGTTGTAGCCTTTTTTACTAGTTCATGTACCATATTTTTTTAATAAAGTAATAATATGGACCATTAAAACTTGTTTGACAAATATCATTCGATTCAATTAGACATATTTTAAAAAAGCATTGGACATTTTCGAAATAAATTAGTATGTGTGGTTCAAATAGACATTAGACCACTCTTGAATTAGCATTAATCCTAATTTGTAATTCTTTGGTATATGACAATTGGATTTCATAACAAAGCAATTAAACTTTGACTTCTTAAGATGAATGATGAAGATGATTTGATGCATCTGAACATGAGTAAGAGTCACAAACTTTAGCTTCAAATGTGGGGTCCACTCGAATGAAACAACGATCATAGAAGGGAATAAAAAGAAATTAGCATGGTCAATGGCTGAAGCTCACCCCAATCAAATGATGGTGTTAATGGCCATCCATCTAAACTCTCAAAGTTCAGAAGTTAACATTAATGGTGAAAACTATTCTAATCAATGATAACTTGAGTTTCCTTTTCTTTGAAGAATATGTTTATGTTGGGCAAACATAGAATTAAACATAGGTGTCAATATTTTGATCTATGAGGATATCTATCAAGGAATTTTACCTAAGATCTAGTTATTATTTTTTGATAAAATATTAAGCCTTTTTCATTAATTGCTAATTACTGAGTGTTTTAATAAACTTTTAGTAAAAATTATATATATATATTTATACATATTAATTATTTTATATATTAATAGACAAAGGGCCAGATCCCCTTGGGCTTAACTTAGCTCTCAAGCTCAGGGTCTTTTTAAAATTGGGCTGTGCACTGTCATCGAGCTTTAGGATAAAAATAAAAACCCTGGCTTTGCCAGCTTTTGGAGTGCGACATTGAAAGCCCTACTTAGGATTGAGTATTGGAAAATAGACCTGTCAAGAATGACCGATCCAGGTTACAATCAAAGCAGTAGGAAGCCTTCACGTCCTTTATGTTACAGTGGTCTAGGGGCATTCCTTGCGCAGCATGACGCCATAAACAAATAGAGATTTTATGTCTCAATGAGGGGTTGTTGGGCTAGGGTATCAAAATATCTCATATTTAATGTTTGTGTACGTTTGAACCTCCCAGAAATATCTTGCTGTTGTAACTGGCGTTCAGCTTTGAACTTTTCCTAGTTCTTTTCGACGACCCTCGCACAGTCAGGGAAGAGCTCTTAAGTGGCTTTATGATTTTTCTTACTCTTAATATCAACATTTACTCTCGCTCCAAGCGGTCATCATTGTGATCGAGCCCCCACCCTCATCTTTAAATTATTATTGTGCCGTTTTCAATCACCAATTGGTTTTCGCATAAGTAGTAGTTAAATGGGGTGTAAGATCCTACAAGTGGTATCATGGTATGTTAGGTATTCGAATCGTGGCGGGTGTGCCGTTGAGGGAGGGTTGAGGTCAACGTCCATCCTCGCTCCCTGAAAGACCCCAAGAGAAATGAGAAAGCCCTCAGGTGGGGAAAGTCGAATAAGAGGCCCTTTTTGAACCGTTCTCCACCTTACCTCGATTGTTTTAACCATTTTGGTTTTCCATCATTAGGTCATGGGTTTAGACATGGCACCAACAAATAGCTAAGGAAGAAGGGAATGGCACACTCTAACTCAGTTTTATGACTCTAAATTGCTAATTAGGCCATGTGGTAGTACTTTTGAACTGTTGTTTCTGACCCATTCACAATCTATGCAAATCTGCAATCCAAAATGCGCGAAAAAAAGAAAATGCAGTGTAAACAACACTCTTAGCCAAGCTCAATTTGGAGCTCAACTGCTTGATCGACAGCTTTAGCTCGAGTTGAGATTGAGAAGCCAAGCTTGTACTCTACTCGTGCGCGGTTTACAGGGCTCAAACTTGGGCTTGGCATTGGTTTGTCTGCCTCATACACATGTATAATGTATATTAACACTCAAGCATGGACTAGAACTTTAACTTGGACTCGTGCTCATATATAATGTTTGCTTAAATCGAATATTGAGCCTAAACCAGTTCAAGTAGAGTATTTTGGTGCCACAAATTGGATGAATCTCCTTGATTATGAGCATCTTAACACATGAGCATCTTAACACTTACATGTGTTAGAATACCATTGAGATCAATCACCTAAGTCACATATCGCACTTTCCTTAAGACATTAAATGCCTCCACACCAGATTAGTAAGTTTGCCTCCAATATAAATTAAGTCTACATCCTTTATGTGTGTTGTACTTGATTTTTAAAATCGAAGACTATCCTCGAACACTTAACCTCGAGGGATAGTTCGGTTGACTTAGGACTACAGTTTGCACCCGGAGGTTGTGGGTTCGAAATTACACTACCACACTTGAGCCACAGGAGAATTTTACCCAACTTTCTCTTCTGGGCCCGTAGAAATTATTTTGGCCCAAAGGATTGGGCACCTATGTTAACAAAAAAAAAAAGAACCCTCGAACATGAATGGTTGCACCTTGAAATTTAATATGCTAACAAGGGTGGATGCGATGGGTGGAAGTAATTGTCATGAATGGGATTTACAATGAATATATACTCTTGTAAATACTACTCGGAGGAGATACGTACATCTCGTGATGATCATTGTTAGGAGGGGACCTTTATGCATTTCATCTCATGATGATTGTTGGTAGGAGGGGACTATTGAGAGGGTTTTGGTTTGATACAACATTGTGGAAGATGAAAAAAATACAACAATAACTAGCATGGTGCTTTAGTAACTACCCACAACCACCCCTACGTTTGTAATATTATTTTGGCCCAAAATTAAATCGATTCATCCTAACCAGAGACAGAGTCAACCCGAGTCAAGCCCAATAAATTGCAAAATAAAAACCTCTTCAATTAAAAGAATAAAAGCTTTAAGAACGAGCCATGCCCTCACACAAATGAGATGTGGTGCAGAGACCAAGCCATGGTCAAAGGTCCATGCAAGCTAACTTAATAAATTAAATTGGTGAGGAAAACAATTATTAGGGCCATCTTATTTTCAACACTATCCAATGTGGGACTCTAATAATGATAACAAGACGATTATGATGCTCATGCAATTCTAAAAAAACCTAGGGCTGTTTGTTTGCAAGAATTGTGAGAATTCTTGTCTGGGAGGATTCTGAAAATTCCAAATACTGTCTTCCAAAGTAAAATTTTAAATGCTCAAACCCCCTCTAGCATTTAGAATTGAGCATTTGGAATGCAGGAATTCTGGAAATTCACAAGGCTAAAAGTGTATTTTTCATGTGGTTTAGAATTTTGAATTCTTGCATCAAACAGAGTATTTGGAATGGATAGAGAACAAGCCGTCACATCATGCCAAAAATCTTTAATAAGCTTAATTCCTTATCAGAAATGTCTTTAACCAAACAGGCCCGACTCCAATATCACGTGTTTTTAGCGACACTCGTAAGCGAGTGATAACGGGTAAGCTTTTATGATATTTCTTATGTAGTAGAGATTTTTTTTTTAAAGAATCTTACCCGGAAAAAAACTTTATGTGGCTAGTGGACCGAAACAAATATTTTAACGAGCCATGCACCAAATAGGGCATTTCAACCAAAAATCCATTTCTTTTACCATTTTTTTAGGGTCAATGTTGACCCTCGCTAAAACTAGTGAGGGTTGACGTCGACCCTCCCTGGTATTGCAACCTGAATAAAGAAAGAAAATCTTTATCCCATCACATAAGAATGTCTAAGTCCTTCACCATGACTACCACAGTCTTAAGACCTTCATTGGAAATGGTTGCTTATTGTTTTCTTCATCCTCTACTTCAACCAAATGAGGAAAAGCAAAAGATAATTATCAAACCCTATAAGTTCTTGCATTCATGAAGAAGCAAACATGTATAAGCAGCAACAATCCATTTTTCTACAATAAATAAAGACATACAACAAAAGAGAAATAGCAAAACCTTTATGCTCAAAGTTGCAAATACAGAATCATCGAACCGCTTAAGTCCATTTAAAGTACATACAGACCACAACTGACTTGAATACTTTGCAAAATGGATGGTAATACAATCCACTGTTAGTGTGCCACATAAACCAGAGAACATGTGAGGTGGGGTACTGGTTCCTAAATCTTCCACCTCCCACCAATCTCTTCTTTTTGCAGTTAGGTACTGTAAACCACCACCAAAAGAACAGAGGTCTTAAACGAAGATAACTAATGGATTTGAATCCATTCTAACAAAACTTTAATAACCAAAGACAATGGGGGCTTGTCCAATGGTTGTCAATTTTTCTCCGGTCCCCATTTCATTTTGGCCTAAATGGAACAAAAGAACGTTATGGCCGTTCTAGGGTTTCATTTTGATAATGGAAAAAAACAAAAAGAAAGAACTCACATCGTCATTCATTCTCATTTTGAAATGCACTAGAATCATAATGAACATAAAACTGGTGATGTCCTAATAAAATGTAAGCATTTTTGGGGAATCTGAGATTTGAGAGTTATCTAATGCCTACATCGGTGGCCCTGCCAAATTAAGGGAATTTGAGATTTGGGAGTTATCTAATGCATTGAATCATTTCAATTTTTTGAATATTAGGTTTTTTGGTTCAATATGAGGAGAACCCTTGTGGCATTCAAAGAAGTTGGGGTCTCCCCTTGAGTCACATAGATTGGGTTATTAAACGAAAAATAAGAGTATTAATAGGTGGTAGAGAATGGAAGATGAGACCATGTTGGTGTGTGATGCTCAAAACATGGTAAATGAGAACCTTCAAGGGATCTCATATGTTCTGAAATGAAGATTGATGAGAATAGATTGGGAAGTTTTAAAGAAGATGAGGAAGCTTTCACAAGAGAAAGAAGTTTTAAAGACGATGGGGAACCTTTCACACGAGAAACCCACAGACGACATCAACCTTCACTAGTTTTAGCGAGGATCGACGTCGACCTTGGGGCAGAATGTCAATACCTGCATCACTATCGACCCTCAACATTAAAGATGAAGGTCGACGTCGACCCTCGAAAAAACTGATAAAAAATAATGGATTTTTGGGCAAAATGCCTTATTTAGTGCATGGTTCGTTAAAGTGTTTGTTTTGGTCCAATGGGCACATAAAGTATTTTTTCGGTAAAATCTTTTTTTTTAAGTTAAAGTTATAAAGACTATTTTTTTTTTCAAAGTAGTTACAAAGATCTTTTCTCTTTACTAAGAAAGCTTTTATCCATCTGAAATGGACCACCCTCTGCTATAAAGGCAGTCCTTGCTCAGCATGACAACAATAACCTACTAAGACTTCATAAATTAAGACTAAGTTGGACTATAATAACCTATATTTAAAGCTTCTTGCCTTCTGGGCGTTTCAAAAGATATATCATACTATTGACTGACATTTGACTTGACCTTTCCTTCCCCTTTTAGAAAGGTTAAGGTCTAGTCTTTGGCTGCCCCTCTCTTAGCCAGTAGAGAAGGAAAGGTCACACTCAAATCAGAATTAAGACTAAAAGTTTCTAATTGGATCATGTCATACCCATGATCCCACCAAATTCTGATTTACAACCTACTTGCATTTGTGATCCAAAATGAATGAAAAAAAAAGGGGGTCAAATCAGAATTAAGACTAAAAGTTTCTAATTGGATCATGTCATACCCATGATCCCACCAAATTCTGATTTACAACCTACTTGCATTTGTGATCCAAAATGAATGAAAAAAAAAAAAGGGGTGTAAACAAGACAAGCTAAGCTAAGCTAAGCTAGGCTGAGATCCAGCTCAATTGCATGATCCAATGCTTAATCAAGTTCGAGCTTTGGTTATCATCACTTTACAGAGCTCAAGCTTGGGCTTGTGATCGACTTGTCTTCCTCATACATACGTTAAAATATATAAATGAGCTGAGCTTCGATTTGAATTTGAGCTTGGGCTCATCTAATATGCTTAACTTGATTGAGCTGAGCGCTTAATTGAGTTGAGCTCGAATTGACCTGAGCTGAAAGCGTGGGGCTAAAGGGAGAGTGAGCTTTTTTCTAAAGTTTAAAGATTATAAGATTTTCAATGGGTGCCATGGGTTTTCATTAAAGAATATATCTTCATTAGTTTTTTCATTCTTCTAAATGGATCCCCTCTTGGGAACTTTAGGACTTGCTTCTTTATCAAAATTCCTGACTGGAATTTGTTATGCTGTGGTTTTTGGACATGATGTGACATATTGTTCCTGACATTTGAAATGTTATGTTTCTTTTACTAGAATTTCAAATTTCAGCAATCTAAAAAAGGTCTCAAATGACCTTTTAGTATTCCTGAAATTTCACACTATGCATTTTGTTGGAATTTCAAATGTTCCATCAAAAAGAGGGATTTGGTAACAAGTGAGAAATCCATATATCTTGATTAAGGGCATGTTTGGTAACAGGCGAGGAATCCATATATTTTTTATTCTTCACTACCACTGGAACAATGATTCCTCGCTGGGGATTTCTATAGTTGAGTATTTCACATTGATATTGGTGTGGATTGATGAATATAGCTGAAAAGAATAGGGCTTGGTGTGCAAATCCACTTAAATGAGGATTTTCAAATCTTATGGGGTGTGGTCGGATCTGAAAATCCTATCAAATGAAGATTTTCGGATTTACATTGATATTGGTGTGAATTGATGAATATAGCTGAGAAAAATAGAGTTCGGTGTGCAAATCCCCTTAAATGAGGATTTTCAAATCTTATGGGGGGTGGTCGGATCTGAAAATCGTATCAAATGAAGATTTTCATTTGTCCAAATTCTCAGCAGTTTACAATTACCAAACATGGATTTACTGCAACTTTAAGAAAACCGAAAAAAAATTTCCCTAAGAATTTGGTTGCCAAACGTGACCTTAAGGGGGCTGCTTTTGGAGAATTTGAAATTCTCCGCGACATGAATTCTTGGAATTCTGGTAAAGAAACATATCCTTAAACAACAAGAGGCCTTAGACAACGAGATCTTTTATCACTGTGTCTTTTCATTATAGGTTTAGAGATTCTGTTGTGACCTAATAATCAAAGTGCAAAATGATGAGATCATCTCTGGGAATAAGATTGCTAGGGGTCACCTCCAATACCTCTCTTTTTTTTCATTTTTCCGCTGATGATAGACCTTTAAGGGACGTTTGGATGAACAGTGAATTGAAGTAAATTGAGGTGAAGCCTCTATTATCCAGACAAGAAAAGACCACCTATCATATCAAAAAATACACAAATTTAAAACTCTCTCGCATTCTTCTTCAAAATCCCATCTTTTGAAAAATGAAGTCAGGATCGGTAGTGACCTCCTTCAGGACTATTGTCAGGCTTTTGGACAATTGGTTAATTGTCACGGATTGTGGACTAGTTAAGCTCAAATCAACTCAAACAGTTTAGCTCAGACTCGAGCTCCCCTAATGAGATAATGAAGCCAAGCTTAAGCTTGGCGCTGGCTTAGTGAAAAAGAAAGCAGTGATGTAGAGTTAAAAAAAAAATTTCCATAGCCCCTTAGAAAAACTGAATAATCCATTCTTGATGAAGTTGATAGAGATGGGCCCTCTGAAAATTAAAAACAGAAGTACCAGTCTCGGCTTCCCAGAAGTAAAGCTTCATCAGAAGTGACCCACCACACATGCCTCCCATCAGACTTTATGTAGTTGGTATCTGCCTGTATCTCCAATGACATTAATTCCTTTCCCTCAACAAATATCTCAACAAATATCTCTCATAAATATCAACATCCAGGAGTAGGTGTTGAGCATGTACTGAATGGTCCAGGAAAAAGGAAAAAAAGGGAAAAGGGGTCTACAGACTCGAATGAATGTACAATTTCCTGAACCCACACTTCTATCAAAGTTGGTCCCTGCAGTGACAGGATCCAATGCAGATGGGCATAAGCCTAAATTATTAATTTCATAGATTGTCAAGTTAGAATTTAAAATACACCCAAGCTGTGCAGTTAAACCTTCTATCTTTTTGGAGTATCCACCCTAGGAGATGAAACCTTCCAAAGATGTCAAAAACCATGTAGCCACAAATTATCATTTCATGAAGATTTCATATTGTTGTAAAACTAATTCTAAAAATGAGGCAAAAGACAAGAAAATGAGCATTATTTTTTATTCTACAGAACTATGAGGATACCATTCTGTCATCAAGACAGAGACAATTCCATTTAAATAATTTTTATTACTCCTAAACAAGAAGAACCAACTTGATACCATTTAAGCAAATCACGGTCTCACATGGAGCCCACCTGGATGCATGCAAATCATGCAAGGTTAACACGAATGGAAAGGTCTACCACTTCTTGTGAGGAGGTAGTATTGACCATCAGGGGCATACCCATCAAGCCAAACCATTTTTAGATCCAAAAAGGTTATGCATATTATCAGTAGTTGGGACTTCTCACAACATAATATGCTCAATCAGAGGATTAGAAAGGTCCCTTTGGTTTGCAGTAATACCACAATATTTACTTCAAACACTATTCTCCTGATAACATCTTAACATTTTCAAAACATCATAAAATTTGCAGAAAAAAAATCCCACAAAATCAGATTGAAAATTGAAAAATAAATAAATAAATTGGAATCCATCCTAACCCCTGCTTGCAGAGATGATCATTTGGACTTTCGATTAATAGATGTGGGCCCCCAGACAAGAATCTGAACACATTCATTCTGACCACCTTGGAGAGATGACCGTTTGGACTTTCAATTAATAGATGTGAGCTCCCAAAACTATGAATGGGGGACATGCAGAGATGATCATTTGGATTTTCATATTTCAATTCATAGATGTGTATCTCAAGTCTCAACCCATGAATGAAGACATTCACCCATATATAGAAAATAGAAAGCGAAGCTTAGCTCTCACAAACAAATAAATAGAAAAAAAAAAAAAAAAAAACCAAAGTGTGCACAATCCCATCAATGATGAAATAACAATCCTATGGATCTAAAAGGCTAAACAAGTTAGTTGAACTCCTTTTCTTTTCAATAAATTATGTTTTAGGAGGCAGAGCCAAGTATCAAATGGAGCTGAAAGACATATTACTGCAAGAAAAACTTTGCTATCCTCATATATTTTGTACTACAGAGAAAAAAGAACATTGGTTTAAAATACTGCGAGTGGTTGAGGTGCGACAGGATAAGTAAATGGTCTATTAAATGAGATTTATACAGGGGCAATATAAGGTAGCATCAACTCACTCATAAATCATTGATGAAAACCTGCATTTACTACACCACAGTCCGAGTAAAGGAAGTTCAAGCTCTTCAAATAGTTGAGCTAGGTGCCCATGGTACCTGACCCACCTTGAAATGAATGAGAAACTAAATAGAATATATTCAGGCTTTCAAGTTACCAAATTAACTCATCAAGCAGTAAAATGGTGATAATAATGGAGTAATATGTAATGACATGAATCTTATTGGTATGACGTGGATAAGAGGTGTAAAACATGAAATCCTGAAAAACCAGACATGGCAACAGCAATATAACCATAGATACATCTCAGCAATAAAAAAATAAAATAAAATAGATACATATAATAAGAGCAAAATTTTTGCATGCAGTAAAGTCCGCATGTAGACATTCCAATCTCACTGCTGAATAGGGGTGGGGCCCAAGGCCCCCCTTATTTCACGGCGCCGACTGTGATGAAGGTGACTTCTGATGAGGGCACGTCGGCAGGAGAAAGTTCCCCTATAATAAGATACCTCATGTATTGTTACATAGCTAATACATAAACCTTCAACACAGATGAAAGGTGATCATTGCTGCAACCATGAGGTCTCACAATCACATGAGTTGGCAAAAAAATTAAAAACAAAAAACCTTACAGGGCAAAAACTATAATCAACATGGGTTGATACAAAATTCCATGCTCCACAATCTTATTCCATACAGTAGGGATTACCTAGGATTTATCCCACCCTTTCACAATTCACACTCAATACACAATTTTGTGGTTCCCACCCCAATTTGATACTCATCCCATCTTATTCATTGCTGAATTGAGTTTTTAACAAAACATGTAAGTTAAAATCATTGGTGTCCTCCAATCCATGGACTGGCATTTCCATGCCTGATGCCCCCACCATCATTGATCGGCATGCATTCAGCTGGGCCACACAGACAGGTGAGTGCAGGACTTATATATCAACTCAATTTGATGATAGACTGTCCCTTAAATAAAACAAAGTGAGTGTTTCAAAAAGGTGAGGGCCTAAGATGACTAGATGATATGTTATGCCTTCCTACGGGTGAGGTGTAAGCGTCTCAATATACATCTTGAATTTATTTTCTTTTCCAATTAAAACAAGGAAAAGTAAAATTAAAGAGAGAGAATGGTTGGAGCATTCTAGAAAAAAGGGGCCTAAAACAATTCAAGTCCTCAGCTGAAGCAGTAATATTTCATATAAATATGTATCATGTGTTTTGTGTAGGACTATATATAAATGTGAACATAATTCTTTTAATACATGTGCATTGATAACAATCAGCAAAAAACTAAAACAAGATTAAACAATATCAAAACAAGAGTTACATTAATAGCAAAGTATGAAAGAGCCCAGCATTAAACCATATGAGCTGAAAGTAAAACCCTCTAAAGGTACATCCAAAATTACACAAAAAAAAAAAAAAAAGAAGCTAACCACAGTTGGACAAAGCTCAAACAACTTGTTCAATTCAATCACTTATTCTTAAGCTTTCTACTCGGGAAGATTGGGAAAAAGTTAGAAGGAAAAAAAAGATATAAAAGCCTCTTTTGAATTAAAAAAAAGGCTTTTTCCCCCATTTTTAATTCCTTAGAAAAGAAAATTCCTTAACAGCTTGGCACTTTACTCTTAAAATCAAGTGGAGTGAAGTGAAATAAAAAGTATGAATAAAATATACAGTGGGTAATGATGATATTTTGTTTTTAGTTATTTGGGATGGAATATTATTGACTTTCGGTATGGAAAATGGAGTTTTTTTGTCTTTTAGTAAGTAATTATAGTTGCTTTTTGACTTTTTGTTGGAAAAGATGGAGGGAATTATGGTAAAAAGTGCTTTTGATGTGATATATCACTTGACTTCACTCCAGTTGACTTTACAAGTGGGTGAACCAAACTAGCGGATTGTGCATTGTGCCTAAAGATATACGCCTCAGGTTGTTTTGGGAGGACCTCAAGGCAGCCTCACATGCCTCTTATGAAAAAGACTCACAAGAAACTACAAAGATATGCAGTCAAACTATGTAAATGCAACTGGGCTATAATAAAGAAAGAGAAATTAAGATTCTGTCTAAGACTGCCAACATGTGTGTCCAAAATGGCCATATAATAACATGGATGTTGGATCAAAATAAAAATTGAAAACGTGAACGTTGGACATAAGTATTTTAGATGAACCCTTCTATCTTTTCTTAGTATTGTTCCATCCTGAATATTTCATTTATTTATAGCTTTCATTTATATTTACATTAACCACACTCATCCAATTTGTAGATCCTAAAAAAAATTCTTGAACTTTCACCAATCATGCTACGCACGAGAGAACTATGACATGCAAGCAAGAATGCCAATTGAGAACTCAAATTTCTATGCATCCCTACTTGGTGTATATCCAATTATCCATGCACTAAAAGTTTGAGACAAATAATATTAGTAGTGGACTGCATAATAAAGAATGTACAGGTGAGAGGATACTCTGGTAAATGAGGAAATCAAGAAAATGGCATTTCACATGGTTTGAGCAAATATAAATAATGTTACAAACAGCCTCAGAGACAAATAATTGAGTTTTTACAAGTTCAAGGAACTTGGAGAAAAATATTTAAACAAATTAGACAACAAAGACACGCTAGATCATAGAATGACAGAGAAAATGACTTCACAAAGGGTTGAGTGGAAACTAAGAGCTCGCAAAGGTGAAGCCATTACCAAATATATGGGATCAACAATGGTGATGGTGCAAATGGAGAATCAAAACTTTATGATGCGAAACGCTCAATTATGGGATACAAACAATGTGAAGAAGAGAAAATTCTATACTGAAGGATAGAAGAAATCTACAATGAAAAGCCTCGACAATGGAATATACATCTCAACATCTCAGTTATTTACATTAGAAGTTCTACAGGTCCCGTCTGCATAGTGGGCAAGAACCATGCCGGATAAGCCAATTATCGATGCAAGGTAGATGAAACATGTGCTGACAATGAGGTAAGCTCCGCACCATTTCACCAAGTTGGAAATCCTGAAAAAAAAAAAAAAAACATAATAAAAGCATGGCATTGTACTATCAGCAACAGCCAAAAACTTATCTATTGTATCTCAAACTTTCAGTCAATTGTGGTACTACTTTCAAAAGAAGTTTGGGAGAATAACCAACCTGTAGGCAAACAGAACAGCAGATTTTCTCCCCTGAAGTATCTACATTGTTTTTTCTAGTGATTTCGATCTTTGGGAGCTTATCAACTGAATCCCCTGATAACCCTTTGGCGCCACCCGTTTCAAAAATGTCAACCACCTCGTCAAAGGTTGTTTCAACTGCGCTCATCTGCACAAAAACATTCAAATGGTCATTCAGTCACAATGGAGCTAACCTCCTTGGAATTTCTGAAAGTAAAATCACCTCAAGAAGTATGAATACCTGAGTCTGGACTGCACTCTGCATTGCTGGACCAACTTGTTCCCGGACAAGTCTTCCACTAATAAGGCTTGAGAAGATGTCAATCTGTAAGAATCAAGTTACAACACAATGATTATCTACTATCAATTTGAATGCTGGTTTTCTACACAAAATAAAAATAAAAAAATACAACAAATCATGCAGTCTGGATCAAGCTTTAAGAGCAAAGGGAAGTTTCTGCTATCAATTTGGTTTTGATGCATCTTCATGTACACACCAACCAACATGTACTATAATAGATCAAATGAATGATGCACAATAAACAATTCAGGGCCCAGGGTCCATTTAAGCTACCCCAACAAGTACTATATCACAAGTGGTGTAAATTAGTCGTCAAATTAAATGGTTTTCTCTTCCAATACGCACAGTGGAATACTCCCTTCTTTCATGTCCCTATGATGATCTGGGTGGAAACAAAACATTAGAAAGAAGTACCCAGCAGCTAATGAGATTTCTGGTTCCTGTATCACCAAAATGCATTGTAGAAAAGAAAAGAAAAGAAAAAAGACATTCATTTTCCTATGCATTCAAACTAGTTTTAGCTTGAGTTACATTGGCATCCACCCTGACAAGAAGTTTAGAAGCCACGTTGCTCACCACATATATGAGACTCCAAATCCTTGATTCATCAGAACGCCAGAGAACAAGAGATGACTCGAAGACCTCAATTGAAAAGACAGCTCCAGAAATAGCTCCAATACCAGCCCCACGGAAGAACCCACTCTCCGTTGCTTGGCCAACTAACGCACCTGTCATGGCCCCTAGGAGACAACCAACTGAAAACACATACAAAATGAATATTACTATAAATAATAAATGAAGATACCTCAGTTTGTCAAAATTGTAAATGCTGATTATTCTCTACACCAAATTCAAAACAAAAAAGAAAAGCACAAGTGCCAATTTTAGTCCTTCATCGGGCAGCAAAAACTTTGAATGATCAATGCAAAGGTGAGCAGTTGCATGTTAAACTGCAGAATAAAATTGAATTTAGCCCCAAATATGCAGAAAATCTGAATTTGAATAGAGGGGGATGAGGCCTCCAATGATGGTGGTTTGGTGTGTTGGGGCGGGCGGGTGTGGTTGGCGAATATCCCTACTGTTCTCCTACATGTTCGTGCCATGATGACTTTCAAACACAACAACAACAAAATAATGAAAGCCCAGATGAGTTCTACAAAAATTGATGCTGCGTGCATTCGGATGCCCGGCAAACGTTGGTGAATGGATTTTCTCTACTCTAATTCCCCAAGTGTAATATCCCTGATATTTCAGGTCAAATGGACCCAAGCCAAAGTGATAATAATTTGGGCGGAAAAGGTAGAAAAGGGGATTTTCCCAAATGCAATTTTCATGAATTCTGCTCATTCAGCTTATTATTTGCGGATCCAAATGCACCTCTTATGTCAACTTCGCATTTGTCTAGCAGAACTGCAAGAGATGACAGAGCAGAGAGCTATCATCAAGATTGCATATCAGCATTACATTAAAAACCACATCCAATTACGACCAAAAAGACTACAAATCACAACAAACCCACATCACAAATCAACAGAATCTCCATAATCCATACCCCCAGTTGACTAAGAGACAGGAAAAAAATCCAGTAAAATATTCACATACAGAAGGAAAAGGATCAACCCAGCCCCCAAGATTCATTTATCTGTTCTACATTTCAGTAAAGAAAGAAAATAATGGAGATTTCAAACACAATTTGAAAATACTACACTTGACTAGCAGAGTAGCAAAGGATCATAGAGCAGGTGTGTATTATGGCTAATTGCATTTTAACAAATAATATAAGAGCCAAATCCAATCACAAGATTCACAACCATAAAACCCATAAATCAAAACAGAAACCCATCTCATAAAACTACAGAACTCACCTCCTCCATGGAAATACATACAGCAAAAAAAAAAAAGTCCAACAAAGGAGGCATTAACTTAGAAAAAGATCAACCCCAGATCCCAAAATTCATTTCTCTACTTTCTTTTTCCAGTAAAAGCAGAAAACAAAGAAGGAAAGGAGGGAGAGACTGACCCATTGCAAAACAGAAGGTGAATATTGCAGAGATGAATTTCCCAAGCATGGAAGGGACAAAAGAGCCACTAATCTCTCTACCCCTTTCAGCCCACCTACCCAAAGAAGGGGAAATGGAAGGAGAAGAAGAGGAAGAAGGAAAAGGAGGAGTTGGGTAGGCAAAAAATCTCTCCATATGTGGTTTGTGCTTGAGAAGGCAGAGAATGTCACGGAAAAGAGAGAGAGAGAGAGAGAGAGAGAGAGAGAGAGAGAGAGCTGCTTCGTGGTTAAGAGAAGAATGCAAAGGTAAGCAAGTAAAGCAACCACTCTGCTCCACATTTAAGACTTTTCCTTCTGAAATTTGAAGTCCCTTCCAAAAAGTCTCCCCTATGTGTGATGGAAATAAATTCCCACTAATAGAATTTCATGTGGGCATTTTTAGTTGCAAGCATTTCAGATAGAATTTCTATATTGAGATTTTTAGTGTTGACTCCTGAAATTTGAAATGATTTAATTTGATTGTAAAAAAGAATTTTATTGGTAAAATTATTAGTATCTATGCTTGTTTTGTCTAAAGGGGGTTGGAGCCCATGAGTGAGCCCGCACAAGCAAGAAAGCGAGAAAGGGCAACATTCAACATACAACGGGAACCATATTGAGCAAATAGGTAAAGACACGGGGTTACTAACCAATTGAGCAACCCTTGGTTCTTTCCGATATACTTTTTAAATGCGAATCCAAATGCTTCGAGACAAGAAACAGTGCTTGCAATCAATAGGCTTTTGTGGTTTAAGTTGAAAAATAAAATGTGAAGATTTCATGACTGTCAAATAATCTCCTTTTAAAAATAAAAAATAATAGATTGGATTTTCAATTTGTAATGGCTTGGTGTGCCACTTGCCACCCAATGGCAACCCTTTTCTTCTTTTACTTGAAATTGGACTCTAGTTTTCAATGGCAAGCACTTGCCTCCTCTCCACTTTGGAAATAAAGAGAGAGATATTTATGACTTTACGTATCACCACTTTGTAATTCTTTTTATGATCATAAGAAAAATTACTTCTCTTTTTTTTTCTTGTGAGTAATCACCTCTTTTAATCTAAAAAAAAAAAAAGAAAAGAGTCTATATCCTTCATCAAGGCTCTCACTCACTCTATGACATATGGAACTCCAGAGTGAGGCCTATTTGAACCATATTGTTTAAAATGAACTCCCTCCTCTTGTGTTGGATGTGGCCAGATTTTATTTCAACAAGAGTTAGACACGCATAAGTTTGAACATATAATTTATAAAGTATAAAAAATGTGGATTTCTTATTATAAAATTTAATCTTCCTACTAGTTTCTCTCCACAAATCTAACTCAAAACTACCCTATTTATTCTACATCAACCCCAAAATGGTTTCACTATCCCTACTTGGATATCGAGCCAAAGTTGTTGGTTATACACAAAAATAAGTGGCAAGTATTTATCAGTTATGCCAAGACATATAGGTGGTTTTGTATAAATCTTCCGAAATTAGATGGCCACCAAACTTCTGGTCTGATAGATGCTCCAATGGTCCAACATTCTTATTTTAGTTTGCTAGTTTTAAATTTTGTTACCTTAGTCAATGACTTTCTCTTTGCTAGCTTTCAATTTTGTTAGTTAATGATATTTCTCTTCCCTTTGCATATATGTTTTAATTTTAAGGAGTGATTTGGATATGGAATAAAAAGCCGGAGAAAACTGCCTACATCACGAAATTAATTATTGCCGCCTCTAATTTCTGCATTTCCTTCTTATCCATAAAAACTCTAGAGCATTTGTTTGAACTCATTTACGTATATGATCCACATGCCTGATGGTTATTATTATTATTATTATTATATTTGTATACCTATGTGATGTATAAATGAGGTGAAAAATAGTATGCAAACGATGTCATTTTCAGCCTCTCATTTACGTACCTAAGGAGGTGGTAAATCATTATAAATGTAATGGTGGAAAAGTGGTGGTCCAAGTTGCAATAAAGGTTGCTCGCCAAGATAGACTGCATGTTTAATCCTCTTCAACCAGATCTTTTTTGGGTCTGCTTCTATATTAAGAGGTATAGTTTCATATCTTAAATCTTTATAGTTTAAAAAAAATCATGAAAAATGATTACAAAGCCCCAACTTATAGTTCTAATTTATGCACATTTGTGGGCCATCAACTTATGATCTAAACCGCTCATTACTCTCATATTAATGTAAAACATCAAGACATTTAGTTTTCTATTTTAAATCTTTATAAATTTTGAGAAATTTATGGAAAAACCAAAACACCTGTAAAATTGTTGGATGAACTTATTAACTCATTTGAAAATGATAATTTTGCAAATATGGGAATGTAGTTCATATACCTAACATTGACATATGAAAAACCCATCCTCCTATCTCATGTGTAATAGACAAATGACCCTTTAAAGAGTGAATTCTAGATCAATCCCAAATACTAATGTGCTTGATCATATTATGAAGAGAGCTCCCACTGCTGACCAATTGGTTGTGCAACTTTGCCAAACCTTTGAATGCATCATTCTTGAAATCGGATCTCAAAATCATGTGGTCCATTGTCTTGATCTTTAATTCTTAACACTTGATCGCTTTATAGTTTTCAATTCATTATGGTTAGAGTTGGACCATGTAGTCCTCCAGAAGAGAAAGAGAAAGAGAGAGAGAGAGAGAGAGAGAGAGAGAGATATCAAAATGATGTTATTGCCAAAACAGGCTTCATATATAATTTGACCGGGACTTAAAGGGGTGTCCGGACAAGGACCAAACAAGGGCCTCAGCTAGAAGACACATGCCTCAATACCCAAATATAATTTAAGGAAGTGGATACAAATAGATAGCCAAATATATAATATAAAATATACTTATATTGCATTCTCCAAACTCCTCTGTTATTTTAAGCCTCTATGTTTTCTTATAAAGGGTCTAGCTATTATCAATCCAATACCTACTGCAATTTGAATTAGCAACCATGCCAATTTGACGCGAGTTCAAATAAAAAACCTGTAATATATGTAGACATATAGATGTGACTTTGACTTTTCTAGAATTTAAATTATTATAATAATAATAATAATTGTTGGGTATACATTTTATAACCCTTATTCATTTTATGTTAAAGGGGTGAGTATTTGATGGCGGTTTCTAAATATTCACATTTGATTTCGGTATTCATTTTATATTTCTAATTATTTATTTTTATTAAAAGAGAGATTACTTGATGGCCATTTTTTTTATATTCACATTCATTTTCTCAATCTCGATCAGTTTTGAAGTACAGATGTTAGAGTCTTTAAAAATTCAGCTACATTAAACAAACAAGTAGTTAGCTGTAGCATTTGCTATTATTAGCTATTCTAGAAGAGCATGAACCAATGGATCCAGCCCACACTCTAATGGATTAGGTTCAACTTGTCTGATCGAGTAAAGGAAGCTTCTTTTGGTGACTAATAACTAACTTCCTCTTTTCTATTGCATGTGCCTATCGTGTAATTGACAATGAGAGATGAATCACATGCACCAACCTAACATCTTTTCACAATTTACAATCACACATAGAGAGAGGAGTGTGGGACTCGTGCAACTTGTCTTGGAGTTTAACCACTTCTAGAAGGGGCTGTTTGGATGTCACCTGAAATATTAATCTAATAGGATATGATTTTCACCTTTAAACACAACCAAATCTGGATGAGTACAACAGGAAAGTAATAGTATATTCCAATGATTCCCATTGAATCTTGTGACCCTAGTTTGATACTTTCATGGAAGAGTAAACTCATTGCAACAAGAAAATAGCAATTGCTTCAGCTTCTTCGAGCACTAGGAGTGGAAATGAATTTAAGAAATAAAGTTTGGTGCAATGTCACTAGAATGAAATTAGAATGCAATAAGGATATGATAATAATGATTATATTGGAAATATCATAATACTTGGAATAGTATTTTATCGATAATATGATAGCAAACTTAAAAAAAAAAAAAAAAAAAAAAAAAAAAAAAAACTCAAGAGTAAAAGTAGGAAAATGAGAAAAGTCTATAAAACACTTCTAATAACATTTTATTTTCATCAGATTATTATTTTTTTCTTATTTTAAGTTAAATTTACTTTGTGCCACATTTTCTTTATAATATCCTTAG
The DNA here is from genome assembly GCA_012931725.1 of Litsea cubeba. NCBI lineage: Eukaryota > Viridiplantae > Streptophyta > Magnoliopsida > Laurales > Lauraceae > Litsea > Litsea cubeba. The sequence continues at coordinate 17,926,686 of CM022954.1, read as the reverse complement.
AAAAGCCTCATATTTAAAAATACCCCAACATTTTATGCAGTAATTTCGATAGAACTAACTATATTTGTGGCAATGGTTTGTTGATTGAGCTAGGCAACTTTACGGCATTAGTACAGTGGGCAAAGTAATAGCAGCAATATATGAAAGGTAGGGGATCCATCCATTACAGAAATGGGCCTATTTAGGTCTACCAATGAGCCTTCATAGGTAGGTCAAATTTATAGATTGTAACTCAGCTGGTTAGGAACATCAGTGTTAATGCTAAATTGCTAAGAATTTAGGTAGAAAAAAGGAAGAAAAATTTGGCCAGACCCAATCCTAGCATCTATCTTGACCTAGAGCTCTAGACTAGGAGACACTAATATAAATACCATATATTTGAGTTTGGCTTTTGGCCCTTCATCTTAATCCAATTGATCAGGTCTAAACTTGGACTCGGACCCCGTATTTCTGCAGTTGGGCCTAGACGGGTCTTAGGGTCAGCTTGAGTCATTTTCAACCCACCCGTATATATAATTTAGTAAGTAGGGCTGTCAATTGTGCCTTGTTAACGAATTCATGTTGCGGATTAACGAATTCGTGTTAGAATCACCTTAATCTGTACACGACCCATTAAATAAATGTGTACAAAAATCAAATACGAATACGACGTGATTATTTAACGGGTTACACGATCGTAAATAATTGTGTCCATTTCAGACCATGTCAGTAGAAAATGATCTTTTATATGCAGGTTTTAAGGTTTCACTTCAACTTTTTAAATTTTACAAAAGACCGTTCATGCATTATAGAATTTATGTCATTTATTATTTGACGGGTTATATCGGGTTGTTAATGGATTACCGATTTTATTCTTTAACGGCCCGCTAATTTCACGTGTTAACGGGCTCGACACGTTAAGATACCACCCGAATCCGTTAATATCGTGTGAGTTCGTATCGTGTTAATGGATCGTGTGGCATTTTGACCGGTACTATTTGCGTACTATTTGCAAGCCACTTCACATATTCACAATGAGGGCACTAGCCAATGGTTGGAAAGAGTTTCACACTGATGTCTAATTAATATGATCTCTGAGCAATGTGTCTCGCCTGGTACAAATGATCAGGATTAAGGACTGAGATGTCCCACCTATCAAACATGTCAAAAAACTGTTGAATTATTATCAGATGTCTGAATCACTTAGATTAGCTTGGTATACAGTGTTGGATCCATATTTCTTCTTCACATGGATGCATCATATTTTTATATGAAGTAAGGGAGAGCATAGTAGCCCCACACCAACCTAGGGCACAAGTAGAAAAATATGCAAGTTGTTAATTTCAAAATGAGAGCTCCTAAAATGGGAGGATTAAAACATACCTTTACCTTCTTACATTGATGGCTTCTAAATTGCAATGTCATTAAGACTGGAAAACTCTTAGATTAATGTAAAATCTTAATGAGAATATATAGTTTGGCTGGGAGTTAACAATCCAATGTGTGAAGCAAGTGTAGCAATCATACGGGGCAGGTAATGGACTCAGAAGGTTCACTTAGGCCTGTTTGGGGGCTTTACTTGTAGAGTTGAGTAGAGTTGGACCTGGATTTCATTATCAATTTGGGTTAGTAGTCCTGATCAACCTTAGGCAGGTAATGGATTCAGATGGTTCACTTAAGGGTCCATTGGGCCTGGATTTCATAATCATGGGTTGGCCTGATCAACTTTAGGCCTAAAAATGTAGACCTACCTTGTGGGTAGCTCTGATGATTTTTTTTTCTTTCTTTGTAAAACAAAGCTTTAGCTAACATTATTTGACAAAATGTTAAGTCTCTGCCATTAGTTGCTTATTAATGGATTCTTTTTTAACTATTTGGTAAAAATCATTTTTCTTTTCTTTTGGGGAGTTGTCATGGAACTCGTAAATGATCGCGGAAAGGGCCCAATGGGCAAGCAAGTTACCGGGAACCCAATCTATCCATCAAAGGGGAAGGGGGGTCCAGTCAAAATAACCAAGATCCAGTTGAATTAAAGGCGCCCTTTGGGTTCCGCACAAAAAATTGACCATGCTAGTGGGACCCAGCTTAGTACCAAGCAATTGCTGGTGATAAGAACTGGAAAATGTTATCCTAAATTAGGTGTGGGCATCGTGTGGGCAAAATCTTATTATTGATATAGTTTATTCAAAGGTTTTAATTGAGTTTCAGAATCATGTAGAGGTGTTCATGGCAGGCCAAGGCATATATATCTAAGTCCAAACTGACTTTAGAAACACATGCCTTTATTCAGTCCAAGTCCAACATTGGCCATAAGTGCCCAACCTAAGCCCAACATGCCTCAAACATTTCAGCCCGAGCTCACCCATGTGATCAATCATACCTAAGCCCGATTGAACCTCGATTAATACTAACAATAAAAATTGACAGAGATTAGGAAGATATCTACAATTAGAATTGCACTATTATTCTTAGAAACATTTGTCCGGGCCATGCCAAGTTTTGGGCTTTGTGCTTTCTATCACTTGATCGAAGCGTATCGCAAATATTAAACGAGGCCAAAATTCAGGACCAGGCCCAACTTGGGTACTAAAACCTAAGGCCCAAACCCATCTCAAAGCGCCCCTGCTAACATGCAATCTAATCTAGGTTTAGATGTTTGAATTCTCTTCTACCCAGTGATTGAAATGCGAAGGGGTGGGTCCCACAAAAAGGTTGGTAGCCTACCATGCTTTTGGCATGTGCTTGTGAGCATTTAGACGGGGTCGATCAGGTGGGCGTAGCATGGTGCACCAATGCACTAAGCATGGGTTCTGTCCCCTCCCAGATGGGCAAAGTCCATAAAGCTGACCCTATGTTATCTCTAAGCAGTAACACAAATACCACGGCACAACCTGCCCTTTGATTTTGACCACACCTATTTCATTCCAGTGAACCATTCCAGATTTTAATAGGCCAGTGCCAGCTGTGGGGCCCACCTATCTACATATAACCCCCCTCCTCTTTTCTGATATTCTTACAAACAACCACTTCTACTTGGTTGAGTATAATCAAGAGGGTCTTACAATTTATATCTTTTTTTTTAATTAATTTTATTTTTTTAACATTTATCAGTTAAAATACAGCTGGGGCCTGCATGTATTGGGCCAAGACTCTGTTTGTTTCATGTAGTTAAATTTCTAGGAATTCTTTAAATTTTAAAGGTGGTTACAATTGAATAAAATAAAGGTGCGTATTTGAAAATTACCATAAAATAATGTCCCCTTCAAAGCAAGATGAATCGTCAAGGGGAAATGAGAAATGTAAAACAAGCGATCACCCTTTGATGAAAATCTTAGGAAAGTCTAGTTTCCATCCATGTCTTTATCTTATATCCTCCTCCTATCCCGCTTCTTTACTAATCCTTTGTTGAAACTTATTTGACCATGAATTTTTGTGTATTCGAGCAGGCATTGTGTTCCCAACTTGTGACTCAATTAGGGACACGAATGTCCTTTCAAAGCGACAGTGAATTAGTGCAATTCCAGGTTCTGAATGCTGTGTAGTCTTACTAGCTATTAAGGTGTTCATTCTCTTCTTTGGATCATGCAAAGTGATCTAGATGGTTGATTGATCTCTTTAAATGATCTCAGAATTTGATCTTTGTTGTATAGTGGATAGAGTCAACTTACCTAAAGATTTCGTAATGCTCAAGGTCAAGGGCTTAGAGAGCAGGGGGTTGTTCAATTTTTTCCAACCACCGCAAATAAAAGCAAAGAAAACAAAAAGGCCGTAGAACTAAGAAAAGAACATAAAAAAAGATTGGCCCATTTACCCAAACCTAGCAAGGTAATGGGCAAGCATTTTTCTTGCCCCTTGAAATATGCCAAACTTGAAAGGACTCAAAACTGCCACAATATTCTAAAATTTTGTGGATAAATGTATCAGTCAACCTTCACTGCTCAAGCCACCTCTAGCACATTCAAATACAAAATGATCATTGTATGATTGCATGTTTTAATAGTTTTTAGTGTGTAAAGGGGTTGCTGAGTTGGTTGGCAACCCCACCTCTCTCTCACCTGATGACCAAGGATCAACACTAGTTCCGCCCCCACCCGCAAACCCTGTTACTCCTTGCTTGTTGAGATCTCACTCCCCTTGTGTATGGATTCCCTTCCGTCACATGCGCATGTAAAACTCCTCTAGTTTGTAGGTCCTGTCCTAGTGTGTATAAGTCTTTAGGGGTCCTAACTCCTCATTTTTTTTAGACAGGTAACAAACATTTTATTAAAAGAAGAAAAAACAGAACACACTAAACTTAAAAGAAAAGAAAAAAAAAAAGGAGTTGGAAGATGCAAGAGAGAAGCACCCTATATATTCAATTCATACGTATTCCAATACAAACAAACAGGCCCTAAATAGGGTGGTCTTTTTTATGTTGAGACTTGAGACCCTTCTTTAGAAAAAAAAAAAAAACAAACAAACAAACTCTTTAATTCCTGGGTTGGGCTTGGGTTGGCCTGGTGGGTCGAGTCAGGACGTGCCGCAATCACATTGCCACCCTAGTTAATAAAGAGAGCCTCATTTCTTTCCCACTGCTGTTTTGCTCAGAGATGGCAGTTACTTTTCCCTCCAAATCTTGCTATTTAAATCCTCTTTCATCTATCACCAAACCGCCATCCAAAAGCTCTAACCAACATTCAAAACCCCAAAATACAGTCGACCCACTTCTCCATTACTGTCAATTGCTATCCCAAGGCCGTTTTCCCTCTACAATCATATCCATTTCTGCTCTGAAAGCTTGCGCCCGCCTCTCCGCCTTCAAAGAAGGCCAAACTATCCATGCCCAGATCACTAAAGCCGGGTCTAGGTCCAATCAGTTCATTGCCACCTCCCTCATTCATTTTTACTCTGCTTTCGGTCACTTGCAATTGGCACGTCGAGTGTTCGATGAAATGGCCGACAGAGATGCAGCGCTTCAAACTGCCATGCTCGTGGGTTACGCTCGAAATGGCGACATAAAAAATGCCCGGTGTGTGTTTGATGCGATGTCCGAAAGAGATACCATTGCTTGGAATGCTATGTTAAGTTCGTATGCGCAGAGTGGATTGCCAAAAGATGCCCTTGAGCTGTTTCGTGAGATGCAAACTGTGAAGGTTAGGCCCAATGAGGTCACCCTAGTGAATGCTCTCTCATCATGTTCTCAACTGGGGTGTCTAACTTTAGGAGAATGGATACACGCGTACATTGATAGAGAAGAAGATATCAAAGGGACTTCGACATTGAATAACGCTCTTGTGCATATGTATGCAAAATGTGGGAGGTTAGATGCATCATTTCGTGTGTTTGTCGAGAGACGGCCTAGGAACTTGGAATCATGGAACACTATGCTGACTGGTTTTGCCATCCATGGACATGGCACAAGCGCTGTATCTCTTTTCTCACAGATTATAAAGACTGGTTTGATGCCTGATAAGATTACTTTCATTTGTGTGCTGATGGCATGCAGTCACAGCGGTATGATAGACCATGCCCGTAGATGCTTCATATGCATGACTCGAGTGTATGGTATGGAACCAAAGTCCAGCCACTATGGATGCATGGTGGATGTTCTTTCTCGTGCAGGGCTTCTCGAGGAGGCACAGTCGCTTATAGATACGATGCCTTTCGAACCGGATGCCTATATCTGGGGGGCCCTACTAGGTGGTTGCTTGACTCATCGTAACCATGAACTTGGGTTGCAAGCAGCAAACCACCTTCTTGAGCTGGAGCCGTGGGAAGAGAGTCGTTATATAGCCCTTGCAAACCTTAATGTTATAGCTGGTAAATTAGAAGATGCAGTGAAGGTGAGGAACATGATGATTCAAAACAGGATCAAGAAGTCATCAGGAAGCAGTTCAATTGAGGTTAATGGTGCTCTTCATGAGTTCTTAGCAGGGGACAGATCACATTGCCAATCAAAAGAAATCTATTCAATGATTGCGAAAATTGATATTGACTTGGATTCACATGAACATGTTCCATAGACCAAACAACCTTGAAAATTGGCACTATGCAAGTGAAATCTAATGGTCATATCTGTCTGACATGTCCATACAAATTATGAAAATATAATGCTGAAAGTGTTCTTGAGAAGGAAAGAATCATTTCCGCTTCTTTGATATAGTTCTGACAGTGACTATAGATCAAGAAGAGATGTGTTCCAACATCTGCTGGATTTGGATACTCAAATGGATGAGTTGACATTCACGCTGTGAAAGTTCCAAGTTCTTTACACTTCCTGTGATTTTTCTACCTTCTATATCATCCAAAATTACACCTTTGTCGCCATCATCATTAGCATCAAAGCCTTGTCCCAACTATGTTGGGGTCAACTACATGAATTATGTTTCTCCATTCCGATCAATCACGAGCCAAAATTATGTGCTGCTCATAATTCATAATTCTGAGCTTGATACTCGGATATTTCAAAATGGGCAACTTGTCGTTTCATATCATGACCGTTACTTACTTTTTGTGTAAAATATGTGTCCTTGCTGTGTTTGTGCTGCATCCTTGCCGTATCTGAGCATCATAGATTCTGAGATCCATACATTCACTTTTGAACATATTTGCTCATTGTAGCTCTCCATTTTATTTAGCCGAGATTTGATTGGATGATTCTGTTGAGATATTATACAACATATCTCAAGTTTTACCCGTTCCACTACCAACACTATGGATATGTATATTAGGCTTTTCAAAGCCATTACACAAGTAGGGCCATATGGGAAGGTAATGCTCGAAGCATATTCCCTAGTGTATTTGGATATCCATAAATGGAATTTAGATAACTTGGTTTATATGTAAATGAGGGTCATTTATCTGGATAGCCTTTGTTATCTGCATTTAAAAGTTGTTTTGTTGTTTTCCATAACCATTTACAGCAAGCAAATAAAGTTACAGGTAAAATCGAGTGCTTCACAACTGAGTTCCAAGGATTCAAAATTCCTGAATTTCTGTTGGAGAATGATGCAATTGTGTACCCAACTCTCAACTGTTTGAAGAGAGGCCAATGCGCATTATCAGATGCTTCAAGGAATAATTACAGGTGATAGTTTGCATTGGTTGTCTTAAGCCTTCTTTCCATGAGATCCTCATTTTCATAAATGAACAGTCCATAGGGCTGTCAATGGGCCCGTCCGGGCTTACCGAAACTAACAATTTCAATAGGCCCAACTCATCAGATCCAGTCCAACCAGTTCAAAATTGGGGCTTAAAGGAACTTACTCCCATTTAATTGCCTCACACACTCCATTCAACCTGTGAACCTTTGAAGACAACTTTATACTTCCCCAAACGGAATTATAAGAGGACCTGATAATGTGATGGAAGAGGAACTATAGGGTCCACATGTCAATTTGTTTAGTGCCTGATTGCTTATAGGCTTTATCATTCTGACAGAATACACACACTGACATCATTATTTAGGCTGTAATCTGTAGCTTTGTCAAACTGTATCTTAATGGTGTGGTAAAGGAATTGAACCCATGAAGGTAGGATGTAAATGGGTCACTTTTGGAGCAGCTCACAGAATATCCAGATCTGCATCCGTTTATATGATGGATCCGTTTCTTATAAGAATGAGGTTCAAAATAAATCTGCTTAGTTCTTGAAATGGTAACATGACTTCTGCTGTTTAGACTCTCAAATAGCAATATGATCCAAGATTCTTCTAGGTTTTAGTTAACTAAAAGGAAGATGGGTACTTTTAAGAAGGAGAAATATTCATGTGGATCCATCCTTCACTATGTTATGGGGAGGGACAACATAGTAGAGTTGACTTTATAACACATCCAAATTATCCACACACATGGAACCCCCTTAGGTACACTAGCCCCATTGAATTTTCACCTATCTAAATGGATTGGACCGTTGGATCGAGGGCAAATTTTTTCTTTTAATATAAAGTCATTAAATTTGTGGGCCATGGATGAAGGGGTTAGAGGCATGGATTGATCCCGAATTTGATATATGGTCTCATCCAAAATGTCTCTTCCTATCCCCCACAAGTCCCATGATCAGTGGGTCCCTAGGTGAGCCCGATTAAGTTTGTCCCTCACCATATGGTGAGGGAAAGATGCACAGGAATATCCCCCTTTAAGAAGAGCTTATTGTTTCACCAAAATTCAAGAGAATGTCTAAAAGAATATATTGTTTTTCCCTCTTCTTCCATGAGCACACAAAAGGGAGGAAAAAGCTTTAAAGACTATATGCTGTGGGTACTGCTTTGGATCCAACAAAGTGAAAGTTTTTGCGTAGGCTAGTTGTAATATGATAGGATTCATATACTCACCTTCAGCTCTGGCCAGACATGAACCAGTAATTGTTGTTGCAGGGAATAAAGGAAAGAGAATATGATGACAATGAAAAAGGCACACCAAGTGTCTTGTATATAAATTGACTTTCAAAAAGACATCTTTGTTCTAGAACTTATTTATTAATCTTTCTTTGATAATTTTTTTCAGAGAGCAAAATCAAAACCTAAGAGGTAAAGCCCTAGAGGACAATTTTATACAGTCCTGCAGAAGATGAGGCAAAAAAAAAAAAAAATTCACATCAACAAAAAATGTCTTGCCGTACCAAATTCTTGAACTGAAATTGTAGTAAATGAAGCCTTCAATTTACGTTTCTGCTGAAATTAAAATTACTGGGAAAATAAATTGCAGTAGAAAAATGTCATGCACTAAAAAAAAGCCGCAAGGATTTTACTTTGGGGTTCATTTGGACGTGGAGAAAGCAAGTGGAGAAAACTGTCTGCATTGCAAATTTTATGGGCATATAGTTTTCTCTACCTCTATTTTTTTTTCCACCTTTTTCCCCTTATCCTATAGATCTTTAAATTCTTGACTAATTATAATATATTAAGCTAAGAGATTTTGGTTTCAATTTTGACCAAAACTTTTGATTTTGATTGGGAGTTATAACTCCCCACTTCCAATATGTAACCACTCATCTCCACTTTCAACATGTAACCACTCATTTCCTCCACTTCATGCAACTACCTCTTCTTCCCACTTTTCACTTTTCTACAAAAAAATAATAATAATTGATGAGTCAGGCCCAAATGACCCAACCCATGAGGATGAAGCTCAGGTCCAAGCCCACGAAGAGACCAAGTCAGGGCAGCCACGTTGCTTCGGAAACAGTCCCGCTCCTACCAAGTCCTGCGGAGAAATATCTCACCTGCCTCGTCCAGCGCGAGGGCAGTTCGAGGGTTCCAAGGGCGAACGTTGAAGAGTCGTCCCCATCTGTTAGGGGAGGACTATAAATCGAGGAGCCCCACCAGCACTTAAGAGGGAGGGATATCTTCCTATTTCCTTCTACTCTTGTATTCATCTAGCTTGTAATCTCAACTCATTGAGGAAGTAAAACACCACAGGCAACCTCTACCTTTCTGAAGTGGACGTAGGTCATTTTGACCGAACCACTATAAATTCCCTTTCTCTCTCTCATTAATTTATCTCATTTATTGCTGCATTTATTACTTGATCGGTGGTGTACGAAATCCAATTTTGGCATCATCAATAATCATTTCTATCCCTATCATAATCACCAAATCATTGTTATTAGTATTTAAGGATTAATTTTGCGTAATCTGAGTTTTCTTAATAAATAAATAAATTTACTTTTCAGCTATTGGTGAACATGCCTGTGCTAAGCACGGGGTGTTGTGCTAGTAGGACATTACGGTGGAAGAGATAGACTGCAATACACATTTGAAAAAAAAAAAAGGGGGACAAAATCCACCAACAATTCTTGGGACCTTCAAACTGAGTGTTTGGATATAATAGAATTAGCTAGAATGAAATAGATGGTTATTTTATAAGGTTAAATGCCGGTTTTGATATTAGAAAAATAAATTTAAAGAAATTAGTGTTTTTACTCTACCTTTTGAGGGTAAAAGAATTTATCTTATGTTTCCTAAAAGTAGTTATAAGATAAAACTTATTCAGAAGATCTTCATTTATAACGTTGATGAAGTATATATATCAAAGAAATCTACATAAGAAAGAGGAAGTTTTAGTAAAGAAATAATTTGTCATGAACCTGGGATGTGAGCCCCACTTAGTGTTGGATACTCACATGATATAGAGATTATGGAGTTTTCTTCTTCGATAAAATATAACCTTATTTTTCTTATATTTGTGGTTTTCAGGAAATTCCATATTCTACCTCTGAAGTGCAATTTGCGGCAAAGAGAGGCATTGTATCCTGGGCTGGACTTTCCATGAAAACCACCTGCATGCGGAAAGTCTTTCCGTCTTGGTCTTGAAGAAACTATCTTAATTGGTGTGCCCTGCCTAAGTGTTATTTATTATTTATTTATATTTGTTTTTCAATTGCACATTCTTCGAAAAAAGTTTCCCCAACACCTAGATGCATGCAAATTAGGACCGAAAGGTCTCATCACTAATTAGGAGATGTTCTTCACATGAGCACAATTCGATGATTGTAGCACCTGATTAAAGTCACCAAAGTTTAATGGCTATATATGCACTTAAATTTATAGTTAGAACTACCATTAATCCTAAGAGCATGTTTGGTAACAGGCGAGGAATCCATAAATCTAATGAGTCTTCACTATCACTGGAAGTCTGGAATAAGGATTTATCGCTGGGGATTTATATAGTTGAGGATCTTATATTAATATTGGTGTGTATCGATGCATATAGTTGAGAAAAATATGGTTCGATGTGCAAATCCACTTAAGTGATGATTTTCAAATCTTATGGAGGGTGGTCGATCTGAAAATCCCAACGAATGAAGATTTTCTTTCGCCCAAATCCTCAGGAATTTATAATTGCCAAATATGGATTTATGATAAATTTAAAAAAATCGAAAATCTTTTTCCTAAAAACTTTGTTGCCAAACAAGACCTAAGTGATTTGCATGTCCGTAGAGTGACCACTAATCCAATATGGCTACCACCATGCTTGTAAAACCCTTCATTTGTAATTTGGCTTGCAGTATAATAAAGTGAAATAATTCAACTTTTCGTTTCATTTCGCTCCATCTCCCACCTTTTCAAATCTGAGTCATTGAGTACATGAAGAATGGAAAAAGTCCATCCTTGTAAAATCATCTGTGGAGTCTAAATTTAATATTCCGACGTTGAAGATCACTTGTTCTTGTATTATCTATATGCCAAAATATTACTCCAATTGGTGTTGGTCAATGGTGAGATTGCTCACATATAAGATATGTGATTTGATTATCTATCATCTTATCTATTCATCATGCATTCAACACCTGATTAAGATAAATCTGACTGTGAGCTTTAACTCTATCTGAATTAACGAGTGATCTTGAATGGTTTTAGTTTTAGATGTGGATCACAAAATTACCCTTGTACTACCCAAGGATATTCAAGATCAAAACCTGTGCTTCATTTCATGTCAGAGGCTGTCACAAAGGCACCATCTGAAATTTGATCTGCTCTGCACGTAAAGTCATAAGGCACCGGTCACCTCAATCTGCATCTATTTCAAGTTAGATACAGGGAAAAGTAAGGTATAGATTCTGGGTTCTTTATGCAATAGGAGACACTGAGACAGCGTTGTCTTTCAGCAATCCTTCTTTTCATACTCGCATATACAAAGAGGGTGCCGAATGCAATTGGTTGAGAGAGACTGGCTCGAGTATTATATGCCCGAGGCAAGGACCCTCATATGGATTTTTTTTTTTCTTGTACCCCCACTCCCCAGTATTATATGCCTGGGGCAAGGACCCTCATATGGATTTTTGTTTTTTTTTCTTGTGCCCCCACTCTCCATCATATGTGGATGGAACGGAGAGAAGGAAGCCCACAAAGTCGGAAGGAGAGCCCACAAAGCAATATCTATTTCGGGATTAATCTTTGGGCAACAAGGTGATATGTAGGGTTGCTAACTAATTAAGCAGCCCCATGGTGTATTTTATTGGGATTTGTTGAAATCAAATTTGTTGGTTGTTTGAGATGTTTTCCATGCTTGAGTTTTAAAATGTCATTGAGTTTCTGCATGACAATTTCATACATCCTAAATTTACTACTTCGCAACCTTTGGAATTCTTGATGGGGATAACACTAGTATACAGTGGCTATATGCATTGTGGTTCGTGAGGCCTGACTTTAGAAATTATAATGCAAGACCCACCTTACATTTTCAATGTAGATTTTCAATCATGTATTTTAAATTTTGAGTAGACATCATTTTAGGCCACTAACAGACATACAGGGGGGTATATGTTCTATAAATGACATATCACCTGCATTTTCGAACATCTAGTTTCCATCACCTCTAAAGTCAAAATTGTTTTTGAAAATTGAAATGCAATGAAAACCATATTTTCATATTGTGTTTTCCTCTCGATCTTGAGTAAAGTGTTTTTTTTTTAATATATTTTTCTTTTCTGCGAAGGCATCTCCATATATTCCTGGAAAACACGAGAACATTTTCTGGCACACCCGGTGGGAATCTAAGTTCACCTTGGCAAAGAACGCTGTCTGCTCTATTGTTTCTTGATTTTGTGGAAAGGAGTTACCATGCCAAATGCACTACCAGTGGATTGGCAAATGACCAAAATCTCGATATAAATGTGAAAAAAAAACCAGATTCTTCAAGACAGTAGCCCGGCCTTGGTGGAAGAGCTTAGTGTAGAGGCCTAGATAGAACAGCCAAGGGCGGATGAGTTGGAGGCTTTATATAAAAAGAAAAACCTTCCCCGCCCCCGCCCCCGCCCCCGCCCCCCTTTACCTGGGTTCACCCCAGCTGCAGGCCCTGGGGCCAATGCCTACATGTACCGGCTAGTGCCTGCCTGCCTGGTACTCAACCTCCTCCTATGCAGTGTAATAAAAGCAAATCACTAATATTCCATGTTATTTTCCATAAATGGATCAATTGGTCTAAACACGTAGCTGAAATGCTCGACTGCAAAGTGCACGCATCGAATCTCTTGTCTTTCCATCACCATGAACGAATACCTGTAAACCATTACACTGATTCTCAAGAAGATCAGACGTTACATGAACCCTGTAACTAAGAAAAAAAACCACCTTTATCTCCTCCTTTTATGCCACCATGAAAGCTATGTAACCAAACAACTCTCTCTCTCTCTCTCTCTCTCTCTGAACAACAGAAAGAAAATCTTCAAGAACTGAAAAACCCACCTCATCAAATGGGAAACTGCTTAAGAAGGACCCATGATATCCCAATCGTCTCTTCCTCTGATAACTCCCCACCTCATCAATTATACCAACCCCAGAAAACCCAACAACAGCAGCACTACTCAACACCATACAGACCCCCTTTCTCCTCATCTCCCTACCCCAACACTTCCTCTACTTCACGCCCTGCAACAACAATCCTAGGCAAACCCATGTCTGATGTCACCTCCTACTATGTTCTTGAAAAAGAACTAGGCAAAGGACAGTTTGGCATCACCTACCTCTGCACTGAGAAGGCCACTGGCCTCAAATTCGCCTGCAAATCGATACCCAAACGCAAGCTCATACGCAAGACCGATATAGATGATGTTAAGAGAGAGATTCTGATTATGCAACACCTCTCTGGCCAGCCCAACATTGTTGAATTTAGAGGCGCCTTCGAGGACCGTCAGAACGTCCACGTCGTCATGGAATTGTGCTCTGGCGGGGAGCTCTTCGACCGGATTACTGCAAAGGGGAGTTATTCGGAGCGTTCTGCTGCAGCAATCGGGCGTGCCATTATCAATGTGGTCTATGCTTGCCATTTCATGGGTGTCATGCATCGCGATTTGAAACCGGAGAATTTCTTGTTCTCCAGTCCTGACGAGGATTCGCAGCTCAAGGTGACGGATTTCGGGCTCTCGGTGTTCATCGAGGAAGGTTAAGTGTTTATGAATTCAAGTTCATTGCAGATTTTTATGAAGGTTCTATAGCAATTGCTTATTCACATTCACATACCTCATGTTGGGTTAATAGTTCTAATTTCCCACCTTGCTCTATTGCCTTGAAGGGGTATTTTAGTGATAGGTTCCATAGGAACTCAACGATCATACTAAGTAAAATAACTAGGGACAACCTCCCCATGTTCCTTTCATTATGAATTTCCAAACAAGTTACTAGATGACAAGCTTAAAGGTGGCTGGATTTATTGACTAAAACATAATTGTTTTAGTAGCTGTGATGGTGGCTGCTGAAACTGTCACAATGTGAAGTTATATTGTGTGAAACATTCACAGAGTGCAGGCGCAACACCTTTGACTCTGATGAAAACCTTCAATTTTAATGGTATTTACACTGTTTTATGGTGTTGTAGTCTTGCAGACATGGATATGTCATATAACCTTGGAATTATGAATCAAGGTTGATAAAGGGTGACTCTTCTAGGATGATTTTAGGGTTTTGGCCTATTCAATTTCATCCAGTGAATCCGTTTTTCACAACCGAAATCATCCTTCTTTTTAGACGATGTTTCGGTGTCCATCAAATTTGTATTGAATTAGAATTTTCAGAAGCAGGAGATAAGCATCCGCCTTCGATTCAGCCATTCGCATATTGAGTTGCAATCCTCCACATGAATTAAACATAAGTCCTATCCTTTCCTCTTCTCCATATTCTTTTTCCTCTCCTCTTACCTTTCTCACAACTCATTGTTTGAGGTGAAAAACATTTGGACATGCAAACATTTGAGTGTGCATTCAAATGCCCCCCTATTTTAAGAATTGGGGTAAGCATGATTGCAATAATACATAGATTGTCAGGATGAAAGTTTAAAGGTTGGATTTCTACTGAAATCTCAAATGCGCTTGCAAGAGTCTTGAGATGATTAAAATTCCAGACATTGTAGTGTTGTTGATTTGGTTGATTTTGCGGTCCTCTTTATTGCTAATGTGTTCAATGAAAGCATGTGACTGGGACTTGGAAATTGAAAGAAGGTTGTTAGCAAAACATCTTTTCTGTAGGGAAATAGGAACTTGAGAACACATGTAATTGGAAGTGACAAAAGTCATTCCTAGCTTACTTTGAAATGCCAAATTGCAGTTCATCTAAATAATTTAAGCAAGCATCAGTTCTTTGCTTGTGATATAAGGACTCCATAGCAATTCTCAAGAACCTTTTTCTTGGCAATGTGGAAATCAGTTTGGGATGTTGTTTTCATATGAAAACACCTGATTGGATGCTATATGAAATTATGAATGATAACTTACCTGTCCTATCTGACATTTTAAAATACCAAAATGTTGGGTACGCAGCGGACTGAACACCTCCAATCGACAATCTCACAATGCACAAATAATCAAACCGTCAAGCAATCACACGCAAGATTTACATGGTTCGGCAAAATTGACTACATCCATGGGAAAGAGAAACTCTCGTTTTTTCTTTCCCTCCTCTCTTAATCAAGGGTTAGGGTTAGGGTTAGGGTTAGGGTCAGGCATCATTACAGCATATAATGTCCTCTTTTTTAGCCCCTAAGAAAGCCCTTATATATAGTGACTGAAATACCCTCGAACTCCAAGATACAACATGGCCATCCCAATCGACCTTCCAGTTAACCTGGAATACGAGATATACCCCAACACAAAATGCATTTCATCCAAATGCTTTGGGCAACAACATCAACAAGCAGACTTACTCTGCTTACAATTGAAAAGAGTCATCAACAGGCCTCGAGACCCCAACAAAATCTCAATCAATTTCATAGTTCTTTACCTCTTAGGAACCGTGGTATAGTTGTAGATAAATAGCAATGTGCCTTTTATAGTACATATTCTATTCTTGCTTCTGATGCATCTCATCAGTTCTTTCAGCTGTGCTACTTGAAACATTTAATGCCATCAACTGTGCCCAGTATTTAGCCCTTCAACATCCAACAGTGCCTTGCATCTTTCTGTTTTATGATTTGAATGTACTTTTTCCCAAGTGCAAGATCCATTGCCACTGAACTATCATTGGAAAGCCATTGCCATTCAACATCATTGTAAACTTCTATAATAGTACCTAAATATGAAGCAAAACTATGTTCTCTTTCCTCTGTAACTTGAATGCAGACACGAGCATGCATTGGTGTTGGACCCCCAACATAGTACTGTCACCACAACTTTTACTTATAATGAGATCACAAACATAGTGCTACCTGGTTTTAGATCATAATGCAGGATGTAAAAATACATGTGTTATATATGATTAGTAAGACATTCAAGCTCTGTACTGGTTTATAAATGCTACTAAAAATATAAAATTAATATTACATCATTTTTTTTTATATTGTATCAATCTGTATTTACATGACAAGAACATGGACATGAGCAATTTTTTCTACAAATTGGAGTGTCTGTGAATCTACTGACTGACCTTGAATAATTATAAGAGGATAATCAAAGTGTGCCGGCCTAGTTTCTAGGTCAGGATCCTACCTTGTGGCTTGGGATTTGCCCGAGCTGCATACAGAATGAACAAAACATTACAAAAATTATTCTTCTTCATGCATTGATATGTCATTATGTTGTGCTGAAATATGTCTTGCAATTAACTGTCCAGGGAAAGTTTACCGGGAGATCGTAGGCAGTGCTTACTATGTAGCCCCAGAGGTACTCAAACGAAACTACGGAAAGGAGATCGATATCTGGAGTGCAGGAGTCATTTTATATATTCTTCTAAGTGGTGTGCCCCCATTTTTTGCTGGTAAGGAAAACCTGTTCATTTCATAGTTTGAGAAAATCGAGTGTTTCAAGAAAGCCATTAGTTGTGATCACTGATCACTTCAAATTTTCCGCTAATGCATTCAATGCCTATGCACTCATATTCAGAGAACGAGAACGGCATATTTGATGCTGTCTTACAAGGTGAAATTGACTTCAAAAGTCCTCCATGGCCTTCTATATCTAATTCTGCAAAAGATCTCATCAAGAAGATGTTAACACATGACCCAAAGAAACGAATTACTGCTGCCAGAGTTCTCGGTAAGTACTACATTGTGGATTTTTTAAAATAAAATTTGATTTTATGATGGAAGAATTTATTGAACAACAGGCAATGGAGCAAAGCTTGGTAAAGTACACAAAGTGTAACTAAAGAAAAAAAAAATGGTAACCATTATCCTTTAACTTACAACAAATATAGTCTATGAGCCCAATCTTTTGGGGCTGAATCTGCCTCCCCACTAGGAGACATGATGAAAGGAGACCTCCATAGATGATAGCATGCTTCCAATGTCATTTACCATAAGACAAGAACCTGTAGCACATTTGGAAGGTGCTCAGTGTGGCAACCTCAAAGCTGCAGGTTTGAGTCATGTTACCCTTCAAACAAAAACAAAATGTCATTTGCCACAAAGGAAGACATTAGCAACGTCCTTGAGTTTTTGGGACCAGTATAATACCCCTTTTTGTTCAGAACTAATGCTTTCAACCACCAAAAAGAATGAAAATTTATATATAGATGAACACTTGTTCTTTTCTTCTATGATACCTAGGTCCTAGGCCCTCCAATTTTCTCCACATTCGCATTTTGGATATGAAGTCCCTTTTCATTATGTGTTAACCATCTGCATATATTTACAAAAAAAAAAATATAAAGAAAGGAAAATAATGTGTTACAATCTTGTAAAAAAATATGAAGGGCCTGTTTGTTTGCATTAAAATATATAGTAATTGAATACATAGGATTTATGCCATAAGTGGCTAAAAATGATGACCAAATGTGAATTTTCAAAAATGAGCATCAAATAACCTTTCCTTTAATGGAAATAGAATAAAAGGAAGATGGGAAATGAATAACTAGCCATCATCCTTAATTATTCATTTTCCATCTTCATGTTATTCTATTTCCATAAAGGGAAGGTTTTTTATACTCATTTTTTAAAATTCACATTTGGTCTTCATTTTTAACCACTTATGGGAATAATGGGATAAATCCAATGTATTCAGTTCCTATGCATTCTAATGCAAACAAACAAGCGCTGAGGGTTAAACTTTTTAATATGTAACATTCTCCATCTGCTGTAATTTGAGAGTCCAACACCTAATATGGTATTCAAAACTTTTTTCTGGAAAGCCATCATTATATAATTGATACCTTGATGATTGATCCAGAGCATCCATGGCTGAGAGAAAACGGTGAAGCATCAGACAGACCTATTGACAATGCAGTACTAAGCAGGATGAAGCAATTCAGAGCTATGAACAAGCTAAAAAGACTGGCTTTAAAGGTCAGTTCCCAAATTCTTTTTTACTAGTTTGTAAAATAAGTGACAACTGCCCCACTACCAGCATGGAACATATTTTGCTTGATCAAAAACCATACTTCAGTTCTGGCCCAACAATAGACAGGTCCATCCATTATTCAGGTTGGCAATACATGTATAAAGTAATTGCCTAATTGGAGAGTCAAAAGAATTGTCTAATATGGTCCACATTAGGCGTATATGACTGACCCAGATCAGAGTACAACTCATTGATTTTGAGAAAGGTAATCAGCATAGTGGAACCCTCTTTTGAATGGTGAGATTTATATACTAGTGGGAACATTTAGAAAGCTATTCATGATCATAATTTTTCTGTTTGTTTTGTTTAAGGTCATTGCTAAAAATCTTTCAGAGGAGGAGATTAAAGGCTTGAAGCAAATGTTCAGAAACATTGACACTGATCAAAGTGGTACAATTACCTATGAAGAGTTAAAGGCAGGGCTGGCTAGGCTAGGATCAAGGCTTAGTGAACCCGAAGTCAAGCAGCTGATGGACGCTGTAAGATTTTCTACAATTATAGCACCATTGCCCTTCATTTCAGTGACTATTAGTAAATTCAATCATATTTTTACAGGCCGACGTCGACCAAAGTGGAACAATTGATTACACGGAATTCATCACTGCTACTATGGATAGACATAGATTGGAAAGAGAAGAGATCCTATTCAAGGCTTTTGAGTTCTTTGACGAGGATAAAAGCGGGTTAGTATCATGTTTCAACCTTTAGAGTTACACCTAAGACAATGACTTTATATTGGCAGAGTAGTTTGCAAGTATCATTAGTTAGACTGAAACTTGATCCCTATATGAGTGTTGCAAATAACATATCAGTATATGAGAATTATTTGTGCGAGTATAAAATTTTACGAGGAAGAAAAATGGGAATTCATGTGTGGGTAGTTTTAAATCCAACCCATTTAATAAATTTTAGGAAATACCAACCTTAGAATAGAAGTATACTTGTAAGTCTTATAGGAATTAAAATGACCAATCAAAAGAAAAGGGCTTACAACAATTACAAAATTATATGTTGTTTTAATCCTCGTATTAATTTATAAACAGAAGATGGACCAGTTATAGGTAATTAACTAGCCCATAAGAGTTATCACTTGACAACTAAGATCTTTTAATGGAGACTCAATTAATTCAAGTGCTCTTGCTACTTAAAATCTCATGGTCATCACAACTCACTCGGTCTAATTTAAATGACCTCAAAATTTTTCAAACTATTGAGTTTATTTATGAATACTAAACCCACATCACAGCGATCTGTGCCGTAAAGCATGTAACTACTAAGGTACCATTAGAGGTTTAAGCCAAAAGCATATTTGATGCCTGATAAAACCATGCATAAGCTTAGTCTCATTCATAACAACTACTATCCAGAGTTATATGAATTGAAATCAAAGTGTTTGAAGTTATTATTTTTGTTCTTACCAGGTATATTACAAGAGATGAATTAAGACAGGCCATGACTCAATATGGAATGGGAGATGAGGCTACAATAACTGAAGTCCTCAATGACGTTGATACTGATCATGTAAGTTCATCCTTTCTTGAAAATTGCCTCTCTTTCTCATTTATAACTCAGCACTCCACCAATTGCCATGTGTATAAATAGATTGATGTATAAGTATGAAAATCTACTATGCAGGATGGAAGAATCAATTATGAAGAGTTTGTGGCCATGATGATGAAAGGAGCTCCAGATCCCCGTGGAATTAGAGCATGAGCTGCTTGAATTGCTCCTATGTATGTGAAAATACTTTCCTTCTATCAACTGCAAGTATAACAAAATGATCGGATTTTTTTTCTAATGCTTTTGTAAGTATTGGAGTCTGTTGGTGTCAGCTGAACTATTTTTATGTAGCTCTTCCACGATATTGATGTTCATGCTATTTTGAAGATGGTGTCTTGGATTAGTGGCTTCTCATTGTGTTAATAATCAGTGTATATTTGTGTTTTCTCCTCCTGCAATTTGTTATTCCGTTTGCCTAGAAATAACTGGATTAGAGCATTATGGGAATGTAAGGGTACCTACAGAAATGAAATTCTGACATTGTAAGCTTGAGTTCAGATTTCTTGTTCAATGTGATTGTTAGATTCAGCAACCTATTTGATGTAACACATTCAGTGGCGTTGGTCAAGGAAATGGAGAGAAGTAGTGGGGGGAGAGGTTTTTGAAGCAGAGAGAGCTTTTTCAACACTTGCACAAGAAAGGAAAAGTTCAGGAGAGAAAGGGTGTTAATTTGAAATGGCAGGGAGCGATAACTGATGGAGAAGAAAGGGATGCAACTTATATCACCAATGTTTTATGGCATGGGCCTCAAATTTTATGACAGTGAGTAAACTTCCTGAGGCAATCCTAGATATGTAGACACTGAAAGAGGTTTACAAATTTGAAGATAAACATAAAAAACTATGTGTTTTTCAGATTTAACTAGATGTATTACTGATACAGTTGATGATATTTTCAACTAGTCTTCGTATTTGGACCTCAATTTTTTCCCTTAGCGAAGGTAACTAATTGATATAGTCTAGATATTATTAGCCCAACTGATGATAAGGAGCAGTACTCGTTGGGTCCTAGTCACCATCTAGTCACCAAGGATAAGGCTAGTTGATACTCAGATTAGATCCTAGATATTATCTTGGATTTCATCCTCATGTATACACAGCTTACATACTTTTTTTTTTTTTTGGTAGAAAGCTTCCATTCTCTAAAGATTGACTTGTCATATTGTATAGACTAATTGTGTCTATAAATGTAATACACATCACAGAATACAACATACAAATCATTTCCAACTCATTTGTTTATAGATATATGGTTTCTCAAATGGGTTTATCATTTTACATATTGAGATGAGGAGGAGAGAGGGGACTTGTGAGGTTGGGATGAAAACTGCTTGAATATTTGGTTTGCCAACTGTAGAGGAGGAACTATAATATTTAATCTCAAGGTTTTTTTTTTTTTTTTTTGTGGTAAGAAAAGAAAGAAAAAATAGAGTTCCTGGTTTGGTGGAGCAGCAACAAGGGGAAGAAGGCAAAAATGGGGTTTCAGAATTGAGGATTTTTGGATTTTTTTTGTAAATCCCAAAAAATTTCTTCCCTCCCTCTCTCATCATCATCAATTTCTGAGACGTGATTAATCCTAGTTGGGTGACCAGAATTTTTCAACTTAGAGAGAGAGAGAGAGAGAGAGAGAGAGAGAAAGAGAGAGAGAGAGAGAGAGAGAGAGAGAGAGAGAGAGAGATTTTTGTATCCCACATGAGAGAGAGATTTTGTATCCCACATCTATAATACAATGAGCAAAAGGCATTTTAATTTGTTTGAATTTTAGTTGTGGACCACATTCATAGATTTCCAACTAAAAACACAAGAATTAGCCTTTCTTCCCCAAAGGCTGTCAGCAGTTGGTATCATTTGAAACTCTGAGGAGTAATCTCACCAACCTCTTAAACACAGCTCTTTTAGCTGGCCTGCCCCTTGGACATTCCAACTAACTATGATCATGAAAAACAGAAACAACCAAAGCCCCCAACAAACACAAACCACTCAGTCCAAACGCTCATCAGTTCATACCTCCCCAGCTGATCCTAATGGGACCCACCATTCCCCTTGCCTCTGTCATCTCCAGCCCTGGATTCCAATACTAAAATTTGCCACAAAAAATTCTGGCCCACAGGAGGCCAAAAGAGACCCCTGCCATAAACCTCCCGAGCCCCACCAGAGAATTGAAATCAGTTCTCACATTTCTATCTTATTTGTGCTTCTATGCATGAGAGAGATAGAGAGACCACCCTTCATGTGAGGATACAAGGCACAACAACTCCAGGCAGTGGCGGAGCCAGGAATTTCTCCCACGGGGGGAAAGATTGTTGACTAAAATAAGGTCAAGAATTACTTAAACCACATTTTTCTTTTTACGAACAATCAAAGAAAAAAAATATATCAATTCTTTTATAAGATACTAATTAAACTTTATTAAAAAACAGTAATTAAAAACCCCCACAAAATGAAAGATGTCTGGAAAATAGAAAATTGTATAAACATAAAAAGTTATACATCAATCAACTATTCGATTCTGCAAATGAGGTGTTTTTACAATTGTCCTCCATGAGTTTTCAAATTTTGGATCCTATAGATTTATAGCTTTTTTAATTGTTATTAATTATATTTTACTAGAATTGGATCCTCATATAGCTTAGATAATTGATCCTCACATAGTAAATTTATCAAGTGAATGTTCTAACCTACAACTTCTAAACCGATCAAAAAAACCTTACAACTTCTAAGCAATCCCATCTAACTCTCTAAGTATTAAATTCTAATTTCATTGGTTCCATTACTAATCTTCACAAATCTATTTTATATAAACTTCTAAGACCATTTATTCTACTAAAATTCTTGACAAATCTATGTTAAAGTTCATATAAAATTCTAACTCCATTTATTGATTACTAACAATGTTTACCAGTATTCATCGCAACTTCCATATTTGTAGCCTCTCTCCATAACAATGAAACGTCAAAGGAGATGTAGGGAAAAAATTAAAAGGACTCAAGGACAATTAATGAAAAGTGATGATGCCAAAATAGGTTTCCGGACACCACCGGTCAAGTAATAAATGCAGTAATAAATGCGATAAATTAATGAGAGAGAAGGGATTATAGTGGTTCGGTCAAAATGACCTACGTCCACTTCAGAAAGGCAGAGGTTGCCTGTAGTGTTTTACTTCCTCAATGAGTTGGGATTACAAGCTAGAGGAATACAAGAGTAGAAGGAAACAGGAAGATTTCAGTCTTTTTCAAGTGCTGGTGGGGCTCCTCGATTTATAGTCTACCCTAATAGACGGGGACGCTCCTCTGCAACGTTCGCCCTTGGAGCCCTCGAACTGCCCTCGCGCTGGATGAGGCAGGTGAGATATTTCTCCACAGGACCTGGTAGGAGCGGGACTGCTTCCGAAGCAACTTGGCTGCCCTGACTTGGTCTCTTCATGGGCTTGGACCTGAGCTTCAGTGGATGGATTTGGACCTGGACTTCTCACGGACTGGGTCACTTGGCTTGACCCATCATCCAGTACTGGGTCATTCGGACCTGACCCGTCATTTGCCCCTCAATGCCCCGTGCCCAAATAATTTTTTGAAAGGGGGGCATTGGTAGATTCAGGTCTCTTCTCCCTCCAAAATCTTTTTCCTCTTTTTTGGTTTTAATCCTGGTATGGGCGAGCTTCGGAACCGGAGAAGCTCGGGCGCCCAGGGAGAGATGGGCGCCCGGGGGAGTGAAGGCCTGGGCGCCCGGGAGAGAGAAGGCATGGGCGACCAGGGGAGCCTGGGCGCCCGGGGGAGTGATGAGCCTGGGCGCCCGGGGGAGTGATGAGCCTGGGCGCCCGGGGGAGTGATGCTCCTGGGCGCCCGGGGGAGTGATGGTCCTGGGCGCCCGGGGGTGAAGCTCCTGGGCGCCCGGGGGAGTGAAGCTCCTGGGCGCCCGGGGGAGTGATGGTCCTGGGCGCCCGGGGGTGAAGCTCCTGGGCGCCCGGGGGAGTGATGGGCGCCCGAGGGAGTGAAGCTCCTGGGCGCCCGGGGGAGTGAGTCCCCTGGTCCCGTGGCGGCCGTTACGAATCCCTTTTTTTTCGGGGGCAGCGCCCCCGATCCCCCGCCGGGGGCGCTGCCCCGGGGCCCACGCGAGCTGACCGGGCAGCTCGACCCCCACCGGGGGACACCCCCGGACCCCCTCTGCGAAGAGCATGATATATCCCTTAGCATATGTAAATTCCAAGACTCTGCCCCTCGGTAACTTCTGATGGGTCATCCCAGAAGATAAAGATGAGCCCGCAACTTGCTAGAAAGATTGCTCCAGATCCTATGCTGCAGCAGCGGGCGCGGGCGTAGTCGCTGCAGCGCAGAAAATGAGAGAGCTTCTCAGGCTGAGGAGAGGGCTGCGCTAGCTGGAAGGCTTCCGAGGCTGATCATTTCGCGGCCCGCGAGAGGGCGACTAGGCTTGAGACCGAACTCTTAGCAGCCTAAGAGAGGGCGGCCAAGGCAGAGGCTGAGCTTGTGAAGGACCTTGAGAGGGCTTCGCTCAGTGAGGCCGAGCTTCTGAAGACCCGCGAGGGCTTCGCTCAGTGAGGCTGAGCTTCTGAAGACCCGCGAGAGGGCTTCGCTCAGTGAGGTGAGCTTCTGAAGACCCGCGAGGGGGCTTCGCTCAAATGAGGTGAGCTTCTGAAGACCCGCGAGTGGGCTTCGCTCAGAGAGGCTGAGCTTGTAAAGGCCCGCGAGAGGGCTTCGCTCTGAGAGGCTGCCGCTAAGACAGAGATGAGGGCAGCACAGGATAGAGCTTCCCAAACTGAGGAGAGGGCTGTCCTGGCTGATAATGACTTAGAGGATGGCCTTGCTGATACTTTTATTGCTGCGGGGTCATCTTGTATCTGGAGCAAAAATGTGCCCAACAGCGGCATTGAGAGGATGGGCGCCCTGGGGAATTCCCTGGGCGCCGCCATGAGGATGGGCACCAGATGGGGAGCTCCCTGGGCGCCGCCCGGAGGATGGGCGCCCAGATGGGAGCTCCCTGGGCGCCGCCCGGAGGATGGGCGCCCAGATGGGAGCTCCCTGGGCGCCGCCCGGAGGATGGGCTCCCAGATGGAGAGCTCCCTGGGCGCCCAGCTGAGGATGGGCGCCCAGATGGGGAGCTCCCGGGCGTGGAGCTCTTGGAAGTCTCTGGCGCAATGCTCCTTGTGGTACTCCTCCAAATTGTGCTCCACCTTGCCCTACCAGCATGAGTTGTATGATTTACTGGTTTTGGGCTACCAGTTGTTGCATGGTCTCCAACATCTGCTGAGGAGTGGGAGCAGGAGCATTCGGATAGGATACATCTGCTAAGGAGTGGGAGCAGGAGCATTCAAGGTAGGATTGATTGGTGGAGGGTTACCCAAGCCCTCTCGCTGGGGGTTATCCTCCGGTCGTCTTGCTGATCTTGTGGTGATCACCATAATTTCTGAAGAAGATGTGTGAAGTGAGAACTTTAGCTTTGATTTTCGATTCCCACAGACGGCGCCAACTGATGATGCCAAAATAGGTTTCCGGACACCACCGGTCAAGTAATAAATGCGGTAAATTAATGAGAGAGAGAAGGGATTATAGTAGTTCGGTCAAAATGATCTACGTCCACTTCAGAAAGGCAGAGGTTGCCTGTAGTGTTTTACTTCCTCAATGAGTTGGGATTACAAGCTAAAGGAATACAAGAGTAGAAGGAAACAGGAAGATCTCAGTCTTTTTCAAGTGCTGGTGGGGCTCCTCGATTTATAGTCTACCCTAACAGACGGGGACGCTCCTCTGCAACGTTCGCCCTTGGAGCCCTCGAACTGCCCTCGCGCTGGACGAGGCAGGTGAGATATTTATCCGCAGGACCTGGTAGGAGCGGGACTGCTTCCGAAGCAACGTGGCTGCCCTGACTTGGTCTCTTCGTGGGCTTGGACCTGAGCTTCAGTGGATGGATTTGGACATGGACTTCTCACGGACTGGGTCACTTGGCCTGACCCATCATCCAGTACTGGGTCATTCGGACCTGACCCGTCAAAAAGAATAACAAAAGAACTTGTAGCAAAATCTAAAAATAAAAACCTAATGAAAGGACAAGTACAATAAAAAAGTACAACGGCCATGAGTCATCAATGTACCCTAAAAAAACCTCAAAAGAAGAAAAAAAAAATCATCAATATAGGAAATAACTTAAATCCACCATGTTCCTCAAGAAGCATACCTTTAAAACTTTTTTAGGAGGGGCAAAATGACAAATATACCCACTTTATTTTCCAAAACCGCAAGCATAGTCAAATAAAATAAAAGTTGGAGAGGGGCAATTGCCCCTTCTCAAACTTATGTGGCTCTGCCACTAACCCGAGGGATTAAAAATACTCCACCTCCTCTTCCTCTTCTCATACATGTTGATAACCACTTACTCTAAAAGCTATAAAGAACGGCAAAACAAAGTATATCACAATTCACAACATACCACTCTCCGAGATTCCCAAAAGCTCTTGAATTCCCACGAAAATCCAGCATCTCATTTTTCTTGTATTTTTAAAGTTATGCAAAAGTAAGGTGGGTGTCATCTATTATTTTTTAAGTTATAGATTCTAAGCTTGTGGTGGCTTGGCCTTTGGCCTTTGGAGGTTATCTCCCTTTGTTTGCCATGCTCTAGTGAGTGGTGGTAAAGTTTTGGAGCTTTCCATGTATTCTTTTGTTCTTTTTCCTTGAAAATGATATTACTTAACATTCCAAAAAAAAAAAAAAAAGTCTAAATGGCCTGATGGGGGTGGCCTGAAAAGTGGCCTGACCCCCATCTGCACCCTAGGATTTCGATCCTAGGGTGCAGATGGGGGTCAGGCCACTTTTCAGGCCACCCCCATCAGGCCATGTAGAAGGGCTGAAAAAAAAAAGAGTAAGGTATAGATTCTAAGCTTTTTTTCCCATGACGGTATATATTCTAAGTTGCTCACATTAGTATTTAGTAGACAGCGTTGTCTTTCAGAAATCTTTTCTAACTTTCTTTCTCATATATATGCAAATTGTAATTGTTTAAGACAAACTAGCACTTGTTGTATTATATGTCCAAAACCAATATTTTAGATCATTCTACCTGACCAAGCACAAACCCTTCAGGGTGTACATGGGCCGGGCCGGGCCGGCCGCAGTGCAGCCCTCATTAGGCTATATTTGTTCTCCATTTTTTAGGCCCATGGGCAGCACCCGGCCTGACGCTTTTGATCCCTTTATTAAATGGGCCTTTCCTGGCCATTATATTGTTGAAGGTACAGATCAGCCCGACATATTTAACACAAACAGTGTATTTATTTTACAGGTGGGTTTGGCCTGGGCCTGTATTTCAGACCTCTGGACTTATTTTGGCCCGGCTGACCAGCCTATGAGCACCCCTAACAGTATGGTAATCTAGGGTCCGCGTTTACTCTTTATGTTTGAGTTCAAATTGACATTTCCAACCCGATTAATAAACATTTTGGGTTTAAGTTGATCCTTGCTTGTTTGTCTTCAATGGATGGAACCTAACCTCCCCACAACCCAATTCCGTATCTGTTGAGGAAAGACCAAAAGAAATTAAAAATGAATGAAGAAAACGGGTCTGGTTTCATCTTATGGGTTCTCATGGGCCTGGCCAAAACCAAGACCGGCTCATGTTGGGCTGGATTAGGTTTGTGGTTATAGCCCATGGGCTGGACATCTGTCTAACTTTATGACCCAATGACTAAATAGACTAGGAATGGGTCTAGACATTCTCAAAGCCCTAATTAAGCCCAAAATATTGCACACAAAAGATGATATATGTTTTGCCATTAAGATGGGCCCGAGACCAAGTTTAAGACATCTGGGTTGAATCAGAGCTGAATGTTAGGCCCATTAAATAAACATGCCAAGCTTAGACGAGCTTCGGCCAAGACCAATCCGCCAGATCACGTAGAAGCCTAGTTTTTAGGGAATCGGGTTGTCTGCCTTTTACACGTGTGTCTTATATATGTAAATGTTTCATATGAAAATGTCACGAATGCAATGCCACATTACCATGGTTGTGAAAATCACCACTTTCACATGAGTAAAATGAGTACCTCCAGTTTTTTTTTTTTTTTTTGATATAATTGGATTCTTTTGTTGTTCTTCACAAATTTTGATCAAATTTCTCAAAATCTGTGAAGACTTATGTATCCAATATATTTACCATTACTACAAAAATATTGAACAATTCCGATCATAAATTGGAGGCCCATAGAAGAGCAGACTTTAAATATATAGGTTGGGACTTTTTGGCAAATGACTGAAAATCTATAAAGATTTTAGATAATCAACTCTAAAATCTTGAGGTTTTTTAGTTCAATAAACAAATTGAAAAGTTTGGATGACAAGTATTGGCCCACACAAATTAAAAAATAAAGGTGGCTGATGGAATCCACAAAAGTGCCATCAACATGTAAGAAATATAGTAGCGCCTTTTGCAGGAGGTGTGTAAAATTTTCACACCCATTTAGAGTGAGATTCTTTTATCTGTAAATGGCCTTACCATTTTCACACCTCATTGATCCACCACATTGTTAAATAAGCGCAAAGAAAGGTGAAGATGCATAATCGTTACATATATTTGCAAACAAATAACCTCTAATCGTGAAAACACATGAATAGAATAAAAATGGGTAGGAGTATGGATCATTTGACACTCGGACTCACGGTATTCTTTAGTGGGGTTTAATTATAATATATAAACTATTCAAAATATATTTTCCTTCTTATTTGAGTTCATCGGTAATCTCACTCCATTAGGAGATGTCACACCATCCGGTTGATCACTAAGAAAAAAAAATTTATTTTTATATGCATTTTATAATTGATAAATTTGACCATGATCTAATTCCTATTCGAGTAATCTTTGGTGATGGCAAAAGAAAAAAATTATTTTGAATGGTTTGATTCTACATAATAAGTGGGACCAACTAAAGAGCCCCCGCAGGAATATTTTGTAAGTATGAGCCGAGGATCCCAACACAACAGATAGACCTTTATGACAATTGAAAAACCTTTTGCGCATGAGAATGGAAAAAAAAAAAAAAACTTGTGCTAATAAGCATGAGCAAGTAACAAAGGACATTTGTAATGAAAACAGTCAACACCTCATTTATAATGTAGATTTTTTTCCAACATGTTATAATTGAAAGATATAGAATCCTAATATATATATATATATATATATATATATCAAATTATCACTTCCGCATTCACTTGGAGATGTAAATGGTCCCCGATTCTTCTATTATCGAGATGTTTCGACCCGTTAAAAATCGGATTTGGGTCATTATTTAGGCCTTGATAAGTAAATGGGTCCGGGTCTAGTTCCACCTTAGTTCAGACCCATGGACTTGAGACCTGACATATTACCTCAATTTTTTTTAAAAAAATCTCTCCTAAAAATCATAATTTTTTAATATCATTCTCTACCTAGACCCAGATCTAGACCCGTCCGAGATATGGTTCTGGTTCAAGTACAGTATGCACCTTGACCGAAATCGACTCGTTTACAACCCCATTTACCTCTCACCGTATTATGGAGAGAGAGAGAGAGAGAGAGATTTCTCCAAATTTAGAACTATAATTCAAATGGCCTGAATATAGTTATATTAAATTATATAAGTTTTTTTTTCAAATTTTACTAAACAACTCATTTTACAATACATTCCATTAAAATATTAAAAGAAACAACTTGAAGATGAACTTTTAAAGCCATGAAAAAAGAAGAGGATTTTACCTGAAAAATCCTTTAAGACTTGTCAATCGCCAAAAGCACCATGAACATCTTATAATGACCACAGTAGTCTCAAAAGCCTAATTTGGTTTTTCTTTTCTTTTCTTCTCTGAGCTGGGATATCCCTGCTCCTTTCCCTTAAACAAAACCCAAAACCCAAAAATCCATCCTCTCCCATATCAGATCGAGGAAGGAAGGAAGAACCGAACCCTAACCCTAAAACGAAGAAGATGCAGATTTTCTAGAACAGGAGCTTTTTCCACATTCAGATTCTTATATTTTCGAAAGATGGGTTTTAAGGATTGAATCTAGAGTTCCCAGCTGGAATTTGGGGTTTTTCTTATTACAAAGTAAAAGGGTTTTCTAGGATCTGCAAGGATTAAAAAGTTATTGTGCTTGGATTCATCATTTTGAGGGGAGATTTCGGTCTTTTTGATCTGGGTTCAGATTAGAACTCCTACAGTTGCAGAAATCATATTCCAAAATGTGAGGAAGAAGAAGACAGTGCAAGCCCAAATTAGTGATATGAACAGGGATATCCCTACTTTTGTTAGTGCTGTGAGCGGGGATATCCCCGCCCACCAGAGTACTGTGGGTGCTGTCTCTCAATGACTGGTTTCAGTTTGGACGGGGATATCCCCGCCCACCAGAGTACTGTGTGTGCTGTCTCTCAAAGACTGGTTTCAGTTGGGACGGGGATATCCCCTCCCAAATTAGTGCTGTGAACAGGGATATCCCTGCCTCTGTTAGTGCTGTGAGCGGGGATATCCCCGCCCACCAGAGTATTGTCTCTCTCAAGGTGGTTTCAGTTGGGACGGGGAGCTTGACCTTTTCTTCTTGTGCTTGATCTTCTTGGGCTTGGTGTAGGTCTTCTTCTTCCTCTTCTTGGCCATGCAGCCGCGGAGGCAGAGGACGAGGTGGAGGGTGCTCTCTTTCTGGATGTTGTAGTCGGCGAGGGTCCGGCCATCCTCGAACTGTTTTCCGGCGAAGATCAGGCACTGCTGGTCCGGGGGAATGCCCACCTTGTTCAGAATCTTGGATTTCACATTGTCGATGGTGTCAGAGGATTCGACTTCTAGGGTTATGGTTTTGCCTGTTAGGGTTTTGACGAAGATCTGCATCTTCTTCATTTTAGGATTAGGGTTCGGTTCTTCCTTCCTTCTTCAATCTGATATGGGAGATGATGAATTTTTGGATTTTGAATTTTTTTTAAGGGAAATGAGCAGGGATATCCCCGCTCAGCGCTAAAAGTTAAAAAAAATACCCAACAGGGCCTTTGGGACTATTGTGGTCTTTATGAGAAATTGATGGTGCTTTTGGCTTTTAACAAGTTTGAAGGATTTTTTAGGTAAAATCCTCAAAAAAGAAAGATAAGGGCTAAGGATGTGTTTGATTAAACTTTTTAAAAATGGTTTTTAGGATTTTGGCTTTTAAGAAGTCCAAAAGCCTTTAATCGTCCCAATTAGTACTTCATATATTGCTCCCACACTAATAAACTCCCTAGATATTGAGGGGAGAAAGAGGTTCCAACCAACAACAATCCCTTATTCTGCACAATATTATTGTAGCATAATTATTATCAAATATTCTGTAAGAGCATTAGATCACGAATCTGAATTTAGTCCTTATCATGACAAGTAATAATAATAATAAATAGCAGTATCAAACCTAACCCAATCTGTACCGATCTCAAGTCCAATTTGATATGATAAACCATAAACCCATTACGGGTGAGGTACTAATGTCAGTTTGGTTGGGTTTGGGCTATACTAAATCTAATTCGCTGTCATTCTTACTAGTCAAGCTTCCTCACAATTAGGCCGCGGCTTCCTCAACGAGACTCATATAGTAGTTTCTTTGGATTTAGAGTTGTTAAGTAGTTAGTTTGTTGAACCTATAATGTCTAGGTATTTTAGGAGCATTGGTTAGCACCTTGAGATGATATTAGAGCCAACACATTCTATTTGTAATCGTTGTGTTATCTTGCCCCATTTATAACTGTTTTAATTAGATATTTTTTTCAACAAATCTTAAAAGAAAATCTAATCTAGTTCAATAGTAGAGTAGAGTAATCTTAAAATAAAATCTAATGTAGTTCAATAGTAGAGTAGAGTGAGTTAGAAAAGGTGAAACGTTATAGTTCAATACCTTAGAATATATTTGGTTTTTTGTAATTAGATTTTAAAGGGCCTCAGGAGGGATGTGAGCTCCACTAGAAGTCAAAATTAAAAACAAAACCTTCTATTTTAATATATTAAATTGGAACCCCAAATAACTGTTACATGATGATGTTATTCTATGCTTCTTTTAAAATGAGATCCACAAAGAGATTGTAGTCCATACCATCCCGACAAGAGAAACGTGAGATTTCAAAATCATTTTGACATTTTCAATATGAAAGAACGAAATGGAAAATAGAAACTTACCAACGTAGCCTGTATTTAATCTAAAGAGCTAAAAAATGCAACCAATTCCATTGTTCTTATACCTTCCAACTAAAAAACCATGATCTTAATGCTCATTAAACCATCTCATCTAAAAAACGGTTCCTTACACAGGGGTAAGAAGCAGCAATTCTCATCTCGAAAATGGTTCCTTACCCAAGTGGTAAGAAGCGGCAATTCTCACTCGTTATCAAGTGTTCGAACCCTAGGCATGCCCCTTCTTTCCTCATGTGCAGGCTTCCCGCGTGTGTGGCCTACTTTTCCACTTAAGTGGACTGCCTTCTCGCGTGTGTAGGCTAATTATTAACAGGGGCGGAACTAGGGGCTGGCAAGGTCAAGGGCCATGCCCCTTAGATATTTTAAATTTTAAAGCAGTTTTTACACATGCCCCCCCCCCCCCCCCCCCCACCACCTCGCCCCGCCCCGCCCCGCCCTGCCCTGCCCCGCAATGGCCCCCCAAGAAATTATTTTTTTACAATAGCCCCCCTATAACCTAGATCCGGTTCCGGCCCTGCTTATTAATAATCAGCATCTAATTCAAGTGTAGGTAATTTTCCACACAGTCAAGAGATGTGGGGGATTTCAAGAGGTGTTGAGTCCACGATAGTCGTGACTCCTTGAGATTCTTGGTTGATTATTCAAAAAATCTAAGAGCATTCACAGTTAGTTTGCAGGATCCATCTCACACGTAGCGCATAAGGTTATAGGCGAGTTCGGTTATGACACCCATTTTGGATGAGCAATTCCAACACTTTCTTCTATGAAATATGGTCAGATTTCACTCCAAGAAGAGTTTGTCCCATGGTAAGATTCATCATTTATAAAAGATTAGAATACAAGATTAGAAATTCATGTTTTTCATAGATTAGAACTGTGTGGGGATATTTCCGAACTCACTATAGTCCCCTCCAAATGCTTTATCTCGAATTTCGGAACCAGCTCCTCCACCTCGGCAGGGCTCAGTCTCGGCAATAGTGCCAACCTCCAGCTTGGCCAAGTGATTCCACTTCGACCGTATACTCATAAGCTTCACGTCGGCCAGGGCATCCTCAGCCCGGCCAGGGGCTTCCGGATGCTTCCTTATATCGGCCTCTTCCAGCTCGGCCTCCTTCACCTGTACTTCTATGGAGACTCAGCCTTCTTACAGAGCGTGTGACAGGACAAGGGCATCGCCCATAGTCCCTGACAGATCGCCGTCCACAGCTCCCAAGGCTCCTTGATAAGGCCCGATGGGACTGCAATTAAAGAAAGTAGGCTACGAAAGAACTGCGCCTCCCTAGTTACTGACAAGGTGGGTTATAACAAGACAGTCAACCACATCCTTGCCTCTTCTCTTCTTCTATATAAGCACAGCTACAGCTCTAGGGCAGAGGATGGCCATTAACACTCTGGTACGCCCATCTCTTTTCCAAAAATCTTCATCATTTGCTTAGTTCCCACACTAACTTAGGCATCGAAAAGCCTTACGCTGTCAAAGTCAGGGTCCTTTGACAGCTAATCTTCATTAGTTCTTTGGATAAGTCCTATCAGGCACCCCCTAATCTTGTGAGTAACATTTTTTGCACTTACAATTGGTGCCGTCTATGGGAAAAGATCAAAAAGTCATCTTCCCAAACACTATGCCTCGAAGAACCAGAAATGGGAAAGAACCATCAACACTGCCAACACAATTGTCCCCGGTCCCCCGCCAGGGAAGGTCCGGGGCAAGGTCTGTTTCAGCGGTCATCCACAGGCCAGAATCCCAGTTAGGTTCATCCTCAACGGGACGGACAACACCTTCCCGGCGGGATGGCCTTCGATTGGGGTTTTTCCAGCAAAAGGAATCCCAGCCAAACGAACCCCATCATCAAATTGACAACGACAACCCGCTTCTTGTAAAGATCAGGGCCCAAAGCCTTGCCATCGAAGCGCAGGACGAGTTGATCCGTCGACTTCAGCAGTAGCTACAAGACAGAGGAGCAACCTTTGCTCCGCCCTCTTGTCCCTAAAAAAGGCGAAGGCAAAAGCTAAAAGATTGGCTTGATCAACACATCGAGCAAAGCAATCCAGCGAAACTTGGAGATGGCCGGTCTCACTCGAGCTCGGCTAAATTCTCACGATCTCGGCACGTCGCCCCTCACTCCAGAAATCAGAAACTTCCCCATTCCTAATGATTTCAGCATCCCGAGGTTCGTCATCTACGATGGGACCTCCGACCCAGGAGCACACCTCCGGCACTTCACTCAAAGGATGTCGGTGTGGGGCGATGCAGGCCACCTGAACTGCAGAGTCTTCTCTTCCAACCTCGGGGAGCTCTCCCTAAAGTGGTTCTGTGCACTCCCCCAAGGCTCGATCAGAAGTTGGAAGCAGCTCCGGAATTCCTTCATGACGAAGTTCCAAGCTCACAGGGTCATCCCCAGGTCGGCCGCCGACCTGATGACCCTTAGAATGAAGCAAACCGAGAATGTCACATAGTTCGCCAAAAGGTTCTGGACTGTCTACAGCCATATCGAATATGCCTTAGATATAATAGCAGCCATGTGTCACGTCCCCCGAACCCGATTAAAGAAATAACCGGATCCGGAGAGTGAATTTTAGGACTATTTAAAAATTTTGTCCTTTGGGCCCACGGATCGTAGTCCGCGGTGAGGATTTAATATTTCAAACCCCTTTTAAAACCAATAAACATGGAGTTCATAGAACTCTAGGCATATGGAATCTCAAGCAATGGATAATAATCTCATTAAATTAAAATTGCAAGAAAGAGTAACAAAACTAAGAATTAAGTTATTTATTACATTGGCCATCCCAAGATACAAGGCCAATAAAAGTATGGAAGTCAATAATAAAAGAAGGTCCAACGAGAGAAATAAATGAATAAAAGAACAATCTAGTAAAATCCCAATGTATCTCTCTCGTGCCCGAAATGATGACGCTACTCTACGTCATCGGCACGCCACTCTCGTGCCTCCTCAGCTGGTTGGAGATCCTCTGGGATCTCCTCACCTGCCTGCTCCTCGTAGAAGAACTCACCTGATGTGTCTGCACATCAAGGAACAAAGTCAACGACATGTTGAGCAATAGATATACAAACATGATAAACAGGACATGCATCAAGTATAGAGTAATGACAGGTATAAGATCATATGAATACAAGAATATGCAACTAGGCATAAAGCGAGATTAATAAGCAGAAACAATAATATGAATCCTAGCAATCATCTAGCTATAACCACTATCCATGCAAATGCAAGCAAGACAAGCAAGAGGGAGACTCCGAGGATGTCCTATGCCACCTCCCGGGGTACCAGTAACAATCCCCTTGGACTACTGATACCATAGTCCGGCTCCAGTGGGATCCTAGCTCCCTGTCCTGGGAATAGCAGCACGGTCCTAGCCCGCTCCCAGCTATTCAACGCCATGGACGCCGTCCTACGCCGACTGCCCACCCTAACAACCGGAGTAACCGATTCGTCATTAAATCCCAAACTGCAGATGGCCATGATATGCAAACAATAATAAAGTGGTTTTGACTCAAGAACAGACAAGACAAGCAAGTCTGGCTAGTTCCATGTACAAGACAAGATTTTAGGGATTATCTTCTCCAAAATAATACAAGTCAAGC
Source organism: Litsea cubeba (assembly GCA_012931725.1). Taxonomy (NCBI): domain Eukaryota; kingdom Viridiplantae; phylum Streptophyta; class Magnoliopsida; order Laurales; family Lauraceae; genus Litsea; species Litsea cubeba. The sequence continues at coordinate 17,891,131 of CM022954.1, read as the reverse complement.
AAGCCACGTGATAATCCCCTTCCATTACTAGCCAGTCATGTTCATCAAACAAGACACGGGTTCCTATGGTACACTCTAAGTCAAGTCCAAGTCCTAAATTCTATAAGAGTTTATGTTTCATAATTGATTACGTGTTTTATGTCAAGGGAGTGTACAAGGAGATGTTAGCAACGGATACAAGTCACAAGTCAAGGAAGAATTACAATCCAACCCTAGGTAAGTGGTGTCATCCCTGTATCCTACGTATTCTAACGGAGTACATGTGGAAATTGAATCAATGATGCTTTTAGGATAATTCCTTGGTGTACAATCACGTTGAACACCATTAAATTCAACTCCATGTGCATTCGGTTATACTACGTGTAATACACGAATACCTAGACAACCCATCGAATTTACACCAAGCCACGTGATTCAATTTTAACCCCATTTATGGTCATGTGCTAGTAAGTTAATGGTTTCCAGCATCTAAGGCCCAAACCTAGGTTAAACAGTCTTATTTCCAATAAAACATGAGATGGATCAATAATCCAAGTATTTACATCACTTCTCGACCTCCGATCGTGATGAAACCAGAACCATTGGATTCTACGTCTCAAGAGCTTTCCAACAATATATTATATGTAGAAATCCAACGGGCGGATCGAAAGTTACAGGTTTTCGAAGTTTCCAAGTGCTGTTAGAAAATTACCCTCCGATCGATCGGACGTACTGTGCGATCGATCGGACCTGTACACCTCTCAGTTAACACACAGTCCGATCGATCGGAGGTACAGTCCGATCGATCGGACGTACTGTGCTGTAACCCGAAAATGGGTTTTCTACCCCTTTTTCCTCCAGCCAAACCATGGCAAACCTACAGAAAATGAGCCTCCTGCTCCCCAATCATCACAATCATCATTCTCATCATTTCTAACAATTTAAAACATAAAGAGGGTACCAATTTAACAATTAATCTCATTCATTCCATAAACCTAACCTAACATTAAAAATCCCTAAATCAATATCAAAACATGCTTGGAATTAGAGGGGAAATCTATCAGAATCATAACCAATCAATAATAAAATAACACACATGTTTATGATGCAATGCATATCTACTTGCCTCAACCAGGACGAAGATTGGAAATGGGTGAAATTTGAGGAGAAGCTTTTCTACCCTCAAAATCACAATCTAACCCGTACAAACACAACCTAGTACACCAAGGAGAAGAAAGGAATAAAAAGAATCAAGATCGGACCTAAATCTAACCAAAAGGCATAAGATTGAAAAAGATGAAGGTGGGAGAATGCTTACCAAACTTACACCGGAAGCAAGAGGGGATCGCGAGGATGAACTTTAGCGGATCGGATCTCCGAATAGGGTTTTCTAGGGCTGAGATCTGGCTTGAGAAAGGAAGAAGAAGAAGATGGGCTGCGGTTCTCTCTTTCGTTGCAGAGAATAAAACTGGAATTAGGGTTAAACATCGTTTAAGAAGACGATAGGAGAGGAAAAGACCGAATTGTCCTTTAGGTGGGTCCGGTGAAAGAATAGACCACTTGAAAGGTTTCTGATCGCCGGATCGCGATGAGTCAAGAGACAAAAGTCATCAGAACGACGAGACCTTTCCAACGAACCCATAAATCACGGCGTTTGGAATATTTCAGAAAAACACTCAATTTTCCGTAAATTGCAAACTACACCCCTGCTATGATCAAACGAACTCGGAATCGAACGAAACTTCGCAGGCACTATTCTAATGCTAAAAGAAACTTGCTCATGATCTAAACCCACTTAAATATCTAAAATACAATTAAATAAAATAATAACAAATTAAACGGGTCAATGGGCCGGGTTTTGGGCCCAACTGACCCAGTAAGGTCACGGACCTTACACCATGTCTTTCCAACAAGCACTCCTACCAGGCAACGAGCTTCGGAGAGACTTGGTAATGCATCCCGTGGTCACTATGGTAGCACTGATGACCAGGGTAAACTGGTTCGTCAGGCAAGAAGCAGACGAAGCCCAAGCCCAGGAACGCTTGGACCTCTACAAGAACAACGAGACAGCCTCCAACTCGACAGGCGCCTCCAGCACCTCTAGCTCGGCAGACACCTCCAGTTCAGAAGACGTCCCCGTCTCGGCAGATAACCCCAGCTCAGCAGACGACTCCGGCCAGGCAGATGTGCTTGGCTCGACAAAAGTCTCCTCCAGCTCGGGGGGCTGCTAAAGCTTCCTATCTTCCTTCAGCTTTGATCACCCGGCAGCTTTGATCGTACGACCCTCTACCGTCTCCTGGCACGGTCCTCTGCTGTCAGCTTCGATGGTGTGATCAGTTTTTGCAGCACGACCCTCTACTGTCGGCTTTGATCGCACGACCCTCTACCGTCATTATTGATGGCACGGTCCTCTGCTGTCAGCCTTAATGGCACGGTCCTCTACCGTCTTCATCCAGACAACTTACATCTCAGCCACAAGGCTAGATCTCGACCTCGTGCATCACGGCTGCAGCGCCAAACTTTAGGCCACACGCATTCTCGGCTTTCAACACCAGAATCGCGGGCAGCAGGACTACACTGGCTCCGGTCCCGCACCAGCCAGTCATGTCTCGTAATAAGGCGACTCGGCATGCACCTACCCAACTGCTACGGCATTAGGGAAATGTCTGGAAACCCTCAGAGCCACCGATCTCACCCTGGGGTTGTTTTTTACACCCAGGCATGACTCGCGTTCCGCATCAAAGCCACCGAGCTCACCCTGGGGTCATTTTTTACACCCAGGCGTGACTCGCGTTCTGCATCAGAGCCACCGAGCTCACCTTGGGGTCATTTTTTACACCCAGGCGTGACGCGCCGACCTCAGATTCATACACCCAAGCTTCTCCATGGGACCCGACTTTTTCCATCTCGTTCTCAAAGATTGCCACATGGCATCTCGGTAACGGTACCAAATGACCGACCAACGAGATTACATCTTTGGTGACAAGCTAGGTGGTCATGTCTCGGAATCAAGCAACTCAGCAAAAATGCCAACGAGGCTATAATGGTTCCGGTCTACGCACCAGCCAGTCATGTCTCTATCTTTGCGCCTCTCCAGCTTGGTAGCAGTGCATTGGGGCCACGCCAGCTCAGGACCACCTACCAGCTGGGTTTGACTTGGTCCTCTCCAGCTCGGCAGCATGTCCTCCTCTAGTTCGGCTACGCGCCTCGACTATATGAGCATCTCCAGCCAAGTAAATCACACCACTGATGATGAACCAGCTGGTCATGTCTCATTTTTAGCCACCTCTCTGGTTCGGCAAACATTTCAAACAAGACTACCCTGGCTACAGACTACTAGCCAGGCATGTCCTGGTCTCGCGATTGGTGACGAACCAGCTACATGAAGACCGCCAAGCTCAAGCTAAAAGCATCTACAGACAGCGCCTAATTAGCTACAAGCATAGAGCATGGTTCACCCATCATGACACGTAGCTTCTGACCTCCAAGGGCTTTGGGACTCCAAGAGCTCAGAAGCTGGGGGGCTATTGTGTGGGGATATTTCCGAACTCACTACAGTCCCTTCCAGATGCTCTATCTCGGATTTTTGAACCAGCTCCTCCATCTCGAAGGGCTCAGTCTCTGGCATCCTCAGTCCGGCCAGGGGCTTCAGGATGCTTCCTTATCTCGGCCTCTTCCAGCTCGGCCTCCTTCACCTGTACTTCTATGGAGACTCAGCCTTCTTACAGAGCGTGCAACAGGACAAGGGCGCTGCCCATAGTCCGTGACAGATCGCCGTCCACAACTCCCAAGGTTATAGCTTTAGGGCAGAGGATGACCATTAACACTCTGGTACGCCCATCTCCTTCACAAACATCTCCATCCTTTGGTTAGTTCCCACATTAACTTAGGCATCGGAGAGCCCTGCGCTGTCAAAGCCAGGGTCCTTTGATCCTCTCTCTGTTTCTTTCTTCCCTTTTAGGTTCCAGGCAGCTAATCTTCATCAGTTCTTTGGATAAGTCCTATCAGGCACCTCCTAATCTTGTGAGTAATATTTTTTGCACATACACAAACTATCGAGTTTAGTATGAAAGCTAAACCCATATCCAAGTGATAGATGCTATAAACCATGGAACTATTAAGGTACATCTAGGATCTTATGTACCCACTGAGCTACCATTCCTTTCAAAACTAATTGGTGATGGAAGAGGCACAACTCAATGTTTATACAAAATTTGACATCGCAATCGCGAGCCTGTTTTTAAAGTGGTCGTAGGGAGCGGCATTGTGGCACGCCCCTGCCCAACAATATCTTTTAAGGTTTAAGCAACAAAGAATATTTGAGGCCTAATAAAACCATGCAATAAGCTTAGTCCCAATCATTTCAATGAGTGTCTTAAGGAATACAAATCAAAATCAAAACGTTTATGTCATTAATTTTGTTCTTACCAGGTATATTACAAGAGATGAACTAAGAAAGGCCATGGCTGAATACGGAATGGACGATGAGGCTACAATAACTGAAGTACTTAAGGAAGCTGATACTGATCATGTATGTTCATCCTTTCTTGAAAAATTTCTCATTCTCATTTTTAACTCAAACTAACCTTAAGATCACTCTGCCAATTGCTCTATGCATAATGCATTGATGTCTAAGTATGTAAACCAACTCTATGCAGGATGGAAGAATCAGTTATGAGGAGTTTGTTGCCATGATGAAGAAAGGAACTCAAGATCAACCCGGCACTCTAAATATTGTGATCTATTGATGTCAACCTGAACTACTTTTATGTAGCACTTACAGCATATTGGTTTTCACACTATGTTGATTGTTGAAGTTGTGTCTGGGATTAGTGGCTTCTTATTGATGATCAGTTTATTTTTGAAATCAAATGGATGAAGCATTATGGGAATGAAGGGTAACTACAGAGATGAAGACAATGAAATATTGACAAAATTGTAAGCTTCTCGAGTTCAGCATGTTTCATATAATTGTCAGATTCATTTGACATGACCGATATAAAGATCCAAAATGTTCAATGAAAGCTGCTTATCCAATGCTGCTCCAAAACTAAGGCATGGTTCAATGGGCCAATCAATGATGTGTGTCAATCAGCTGGTGGGTCTTCCTGTGGAACATGATCATAGCTTTCGTATCTGGTGGACACACTTCCCTCCGTCATATTGACTATTCACTCTCATGCTGTCCAATATGTATGAAGTTCTTTTCCTTTAATGTACTATAAAGTTTAGTTATTCATAACTAACCTTCCTTTTTTTTTTATAGAAGTGTTTTAAAATGAATAAAAGCTTGAAGCACAGTTGAAGTTGCTCATTTTACCGCAGTATTGTTGGCATTCAGGAAAAAAAAGACTTTAATATGGTTTTATAGTTTCATGTCCATTTAAAAAAAACCAAAGGCTTTCTTGGACACTACTCTCACTGTTAAACCTCAAACACAGCAAATAATGGGATTCTCTGCCTTGTTTGTTCGTTTTCCTTTTTTAGGGGAGAGGGAGAGAGGTTAAATTTGTTTTTTTCCTTTTTTTGGGCAATGGCTCTATCCATGCATGATGTTGCAGAAATTCACGCAAAGAAAACACACAAGATCTAAAATAAAGAATAAGAAAAGAAAGAAAAAGAGGCAAGAGAAAGCGACACAAAAATTTACGTGGTTCGGCTAATTACCTATGTCTATGGGGTAACAATCTAGGCTTTTTTCTTTATCGATAACAAGAGAACATTACAAGCAAACTTTTTTTCTTTTACGTACATAACTCTAGCACTCTTGAAACCTTTAGAACTTCAAGAGCATTCAATCTAAAATCATGCACGTAGTCTCTCTTCGCTCTCATACACTATGGTTCTTTACATATGTATAAAGTTGATTAGATCCACAATTAGAAAGTCTCACTCCTAAGACAACTCAAATACTAATGCCAAAATAGAAAGTTCTAATTAAAAAGAAGCATGGCTTCACTAACATATGACGATCTTCTGCCCTTACATCACCAAGACAGCAACCCCGAGAGAAGTCATGCACCAGACAAACTTCTCCCTTGTAACAGACTTAGTCAACAACTCAACACATCAATGATATTGGCGTTGGTGTGAATACCACTTTCTTTTGATAGACTACAAAAGTCTTCAAGTAATCTCTTTAACCATATAACCTCCTTACATGCATGAGTGTTTATGTTGTATTCAGCTTCTGTCTCGTAAATAATCCATCCGCATATTACAAGTGTGACATTCACCCAATTAGGCCATTAGCCAAAGTAAATGCGTAACCAATGGTAGATCTTCTTCGGTCGAGATTTCCTACAAAATATTCATCCACTTAACCAACCAAATTCAATCTTTCACCCCCAAAACAGAGTAGCATCAGAAGTACCCTTCAAGTATCGAAGGAACCACTTCACAGCAGCCCAACGTGCTCTCCTTGGATATGCCATATGCTTACTGACTGCTCCCACTACATGCGGAATGTCTAATCTAGTGCACATCATGAAAAAACATGAGACTTCCTACTACTGACGAGTATTGCACTCAAGACATATCTACCAAATTAAATCAGCTTCATTAGTAGTATGTGGGGAGATTTTCAAAGCTCCAGGATTACGCTAATTACAGCCATCAAATGGGACTAAGCATTCTCACGTGTCTCACGTGCCATCCGCGTGCCATCCACGTGGCACCAGACTCACCTCTGCTACCAGGACAGAGGCCTCAGCCGAAATCAGACAGGTCCGGGCCGCTAGCGCCGAGCTCGGCTACCCAGGTGCCCACCTCGGCTGAAAGCTCGACCTTGGCCGAAGGAGCCAGGACGAAAGCCGAAGCAAGAGAGAATCTCCACTCGCGCCTTTCGCCCCCCACGTCATCGGACACGTGGAGGAATGGGGGCACGAGCCAGTGAGACAGATGCGACATCCAGCCGTCCACAATCTTCGCCAGATCACTGACAAGGCAGCATCTAGCCGCTGAAGCCAAATCAGGGCAAGGCCCGAGGGTGGATCTGATGGTACCTCTACCGCCAAAGGCGTCCAACACGATCTGGCCCAACATGACGCGTATTTAATGCGATGTGGGTTGATCCGACTGGCATTAAATGCAAAGTGGGCTGGAATGAACCACATTTATTACTTTGTGGGCTGATGATGACTTCCCTATCAAGTCATGGGACCCACACCAAAATATCATCCAAAGATATCGTCCAGTCGTCTATAAATAAAACCTCATTTCACATGCAAGGTACGCAACCCATACTTGAGAGTCGTTACCCTGCCCCTCTTATTCCTCTCCTTCCTTTGTTCCAGTTCACTTACTGACTTAGGCATCGGAGAGCCTTGCGCCGCTCAGGCCAGGGTCCTCTGACCGTTTGCTCTTCCCTTTCAGGCTTTCGGGCAGCAGGTCATCTTCTTCATTTGGATAAGTCCTGTAAGGCACCCCCATTATTGTGGGTCATAATTTTTCAGCACCTATAATTGGCGTCGTCTGTGGGAAAGTACTATCCCAACCTTCTCAATCTTCCCAAAAACCATGCCTCTGAAAGCTAAGAAGGGCAGAGAGTCCCAGAGAGCAAGACTCGAGTGTTCGGGCCCGTCGACGGACGTCCCTCTTCAGGGACGGTCTGGAGCGGTCCACGGCGCATCTGCAGGCGAGGAGCGCGTAGGCTCGCGACCCTTCGTCGAGATTCCCTTCCAAGAGGGAGTCGAGACCTCGTGCTCTGGCAATGAAGTCGCGCCTCCCCAACGGGAAGAGCGTCGACGTGAGCACCCTCTCAAAGGCAAAGCCGCGGCAGTGGAGGAGCCACGCCGTGTGTAACCACCTGATGCTGGAGGAGACATCTCAGCTCAAAACGCTCTCCTCCAGGAGCAGGAGCGAATAATCCGCTAGCTCCAGCAGCAGCTGAGGGCGGTGCAAAATGCCTCTCTAAGGCAGCCCTCAGAGCCCTAAGGCGAGAAGAGAGCTATCCAGAGCAAGGTAGTCCAGCCCTCCCGCGAGGATCTGAGAGCCTTTTTGGATCAGAAGCGCAGCCATGCCCACGATGAGGGTTCGAGCAACACCCATAGCCATCGTGGCCGCGACGGACGAGCTCATGGCCACCATAGCCGAGGCCATTCGAAGCGAAAAGCCAAGAGCGCTGACTCCAGAAAAGGACGACGAGCAGGAGCGGCTCGACAAGCGCATCAAGCTGGCTCTTCAGCGTAACCTGGAGATGTGGGACCAGCAAGAAATCTGTGGCCCCACCGATCTGGGGGCCTCTCCTTTCACGGGGGACATCGAGAGAACTCCCTTGCCCAAGAAGTTATTAGTCCCGCGGTTCGTCCCCTATGACGGATTGTCTGACCCATCCGCTCACCTCCGTCACTTCTCGCAAAAGATGTCCATCTGGGAGAACGAAGGCCACCTTAACTGCAAGATCTTCTCCTCCAGTTTGAGCGACCTCCCTCTGAAGTGGTTTCGCGCTCTACCGGAGAAGTCTATTTCGAGTTGGAGAGAACTCCACATCTCTTTCCTGAAGAAGTTCCAAGGCTACAGCGTCGTCCCCAAGACCGATGCTGATATCCTCGCTCTAAAGATGAAGCAGGGCGAGACCCTCACCTAGTTTGCCCAGCGGTTCTGGGCAATTTACAGCCAGATCCAGGATACCAGAGAAGAGGTGGCGATTTTTGCCTTCCGGAATGCCCTGTTGCCAGGGCACGAGTTGCGGAAAGATTTAGCTGGAGATACCGCTCCCTCTATGCCGGCCTTGATGTCCCGAATAAAACGCTATATCGCCTGGGAGGAGGACGAAATCCGGGCTCGGGAGGAGGAAGGCCGGGAGGATGCAGGCCCGGAACCCAAGGAAAGGACTAACCAGCCCCAGCAGCGGGGTAAGAAGCCATACCAGAGGCAAAAGCCGAAGCAAGCCTGGGTCTCAAGTTCGGCGAAAGCCACAGCGTCCAGGTTCGGGGGCAGCAAGAGGGCCAGACCTCCCCCTGACACCTACCAGGCTATGAACATCGTCTTCAAGGAGCCAATCCACCAAGTTATGAACAAGTTAAAGACTCAGCCATTCTTCAAGTGGCCTCGTCCATTGCCAGGCGATCCCTCCACCCGTGACCAAACCAAGTTCTGTGCCTACCATAAGGGTAACGGGCACAGGACTGAGGAGTGCATGACTCTGAAGCTTCACCTGGAGCGGCTCGCCAAGGAAGGCCACCTTGCGGAGTTCGTGAAGGCAGGAGACGGCGGCGGCAGCCGAGCTCATCAGAGCGCAACTAGGGATCCAGACAGTGAAGACTCTGAAAAGATCATCAATGTGATCCACCTGGCACCCTCAGCTCCCTCTCCCTCAGCTCGATACAGCCCTCAGGCTCATGCCGAAGCCAGGCGGGCCTCGCACGGGAAGGAGGTGATGAGAGCCGAACTCGGGCCAGCGTCCAAGAGAGCGCGCCGCGACCGACCAGCCATCTCGTTCTCAGACAAAGATCTGGAGGGAATCCAACTTCCTTACAACGACCCTCTGCTCTTGACCATGAAGCTAAAGGACTTCACTGTGAAGAGGATCCTCGTCGACTCCGGTAGCTCTTCCGAGGTCCTCTATAATGAGTGCTTCAAGAAGATGAGACTCTTAGAAGCTGACCTCACATAGGTCCGTGCGCCCTTGCTAGGGTTATCCGCCAAACCAGTCTACCCTAAGGGTAAAATCACCCTGGAAACCCGAGTGGGCGGAGCCTCTGTGACGGCCGACTTTCTGGTAGTGGACGACCCTTCTCCCAACAACATCATCTTGGGCAGAACATGGCTCCATAAGCTGGAAGCAGTCCCCTCCTCCCTCCACCAGAAGCTGAAGTTCGTGTTCGAAGACAAGGAGGGCAAGATGGAGGTGGTCACAGTGGAAGGAGATCAGCAGCTGGCCAGGCAGTGCATGCTGGCCGTGGTCCCCGCAGAGAAGGAGCCAGAGCGCGTCAACCTGGCGGAGTTTGAAAAGGGTCTAGATGAGATCGGCCGAGATCCTGACAAGAAAAGTATAGAGGACCTAACCGAAGTCAGGCTCGACCCAGCAGACTCTGACAAATTTTTCCTGATTGGCACGCAGCTGTCAGACGAAGAGAGAGCCGAGCTCTCAAGGTTTCTAATGCAGAACATGGATGTCTTCGCCTGGGCCCCGAGCGAAATGCCTGGGGTCGACCCCGAGGTCATGTGCCACAAGATAAATGTGGATGCCAGCCACAAGCCAGTGGTGCAGAGAGCCCGAAGGACGGGGTTACAGCAGACAGACGCGATAGTCGAAGAGGTCAACGAGTTGCTGGAGGCAGGCGCAATCCTGGAGGTCCAGTACCCGGTCTGGCTGGCCAATACGGTGGTGATTAAGAAGAAGACTGGCAACTGGAGGGTGTGTGTAGACTTCACAGATCTCAACAGGGCCTGCCCTAAGGACAGTTTCCCCCTTCCAAAGATTGATCAGATGATCGAAAAACCGCCGGCCATCACCGAATGAGCTTCCTCGACGCCTACAGAGGCTACCATCAGATTCCGATATATAAGCCAGACGAGGAGAAAACCGCATTCATAACCCCCCGCGGCACTTACTGCTACAAGGTGATGCCCTTCGGGCTGAAGAACGCGGGGACAACGTATCTGCGCCTTGTGACAAAGATGTTTCAGGCTCAGCTCTGCAAAACGGTGGAAGTCTACATTGACGACATGGTCGTCAAGTCTAAGCACTCCAGCAACCATCTGGCGGATCTGGCCCAAGTCTTCAGTATCCTTCGCGCGTTCAAGCTCAAACTGAATGCTTCCAAGTGCGCCTTCGGCGTAGCTTCTGGCAAGTTCCTCGGAAGCCTGGTAACGCGGAGAGGAATAGAGGCCAACCCAGACCAGATTACTGCAATCTTGGGCTTCCAGAGCCCATCTACTACAAAGGAGGTCCAGAAGCTCATATGCATGGCTTAAGCACTCAATCGCTTCATCAGCCGATCATCTAATAAGTGCAGGCCTTTCTTTCAGCTTCTGAGAAAAAAATTAAAATTCCAATGGACCCTTGAGTGCGACCAAGCGTTGGAAGCACTCAAAACTTATTTGTCTTCACCACCCTTACTCTCTACCCCAACTCAAGGGGAGATTTTGTATCTATATCTTGCGGTCTCAGATCATACGGTGAGCTCCGTCCTCATCAGAGAGGACGAAGGAGTCCAAAAACCAATTTATTATACAAGTAAGATCCTGCTCGATGCCGAGACCAGATACCTTTTGTTAGAGAAGCTCGCACTGGCACTCGTCAGCGCCTCCCGCAAGCTCTCCCATTATTTCTAATCCCACACCATTGTGGTGATCACGGAGCATCCACTTCGTTCTATATTAAAAAAAGCTGACTTTTCAGGGCAAATCTCGAAATGGGCGGTCGAACTGGGGCAGTATGACATTCAGTACCATCTCCGGACTGCGATCAAAGCTCAGATTCTAGCAGACTTCATTGTAGAGTTCGTCTCGCCAAGCTCGGCTCTGACCCAGCCCGGCACGGAACTGGAGGGCGTCGGGCATGAGCCTGAAGTCACCAAGGTCGAACAAGTTCCCGCCTCGGCATGGAAGGTCTTTGTTGACGGTTCGTCCACCTCCAAGAGAGCCGGCACCGGCATAGTCCTCCAATCGCCATGGGGACTGGTCATAGAGCAAGCCTTCACCTTGGACTTCAAAGCAACAAACAATGAAACGGAGTATGGAGCACTGATAACATGGCTGAACAGCGCCCAAATCCTCGGAGCCCAGCACCTGGTGATCTTCAACGATTCGCAACTGGTAACTAGCCAGCTCGCTGGAGAATACTAGGCCAGGGACGACAGGATGGCGGCCTACTTAGCCATCGCGAAAAAACTACTCTCTCATTTCCAGACAGCCGAGGTCAGGCAGATCTTCAGAGATACCAACACGCACGCTGATGTGCTGGCAAACCTGGCCTCCGTTGTCGAAGCAGGAAAGAAAAGGACTGTCGAGGTTAGATCGATATTAAGATCAAGCCTAGAGCTCCACTCACCTCGGCAAGTCCTTTGTGCTAATCTCAGCCCAAGCTGGATGGACCTAATCATCTCTTACTTGAGGGACGACCAGCTACCGAAGACAAGACTGAAGCCCATCGAATCAGACTCAAGGCAGCTCAATTATGGCTATCTCCCGAAGGCTAACTCTACAGAAAATCCTTTACGGGTCTCGACCTCCAATGCGTCCATCCGAGCAAGGTGGACAACTTCATGTATGAGATCTATGAAGGAATCTGTGGCAGTCACATCGGAGGTCGATCACTGGCCTACAGGGCTATAAGCCAAGGTTACTGGTGGCCCTACATGCAGAAAGATGTGCAGGTATACGCCAGGAAATGCGAGAAATATCAGAAGTTCTCCCACTCTCTTCATCAGCCAGCGCAAGACCTGAGTCCCCTCTCTAGTCCATGGCCCTTCACTTAATAGGGGCTGGACATTATGGGGCCTTTCCACCGAGCTCCAAGGAACAAGAGATGGCTGATAGTTGCTACGGATTACTTCACGAAGTGGATAGAAGCTGAGCCGCTGTCCTCCATCACTGATAGGGACTCTAGGAACTTCGTGTGGAATAACATCATAACGAGGTTCGGCATCCCTAGGACCCTGATTTCGGACAATGGGACTCAGTTCGACTCCAAATCCTTCAGAGACTTCTGCCAAGAGCATGGCATCAGAAACCATTACTCCACTCCAGCGTATCCACAGAGCAATGGCCAGGCTGAAATTTCTAACAAGGTAATCCTAGATGGCCTAGCGTGCTGTGGGCGTACAGAACGACTCCAAGGTGCTCCACCTCGGCGACACCTTTCTCTCTGGCCTATGGGATGGAGACGGTCATTCCCTTAGAAATTGGCCTCCCCACCCTGAGGACAGAGTTGGTCGACCAGGGCCGAAACGAGACAAACTTGGCAATGGAGCTGGATTTAGTAGACGAGCGTCGAGAAGCAGCAGCCCTACGATTGACTGACTATCAGCAGCGGCTAGCCAGATGATACAATGAAAAAGTCAGAGAAAGAAGTTTCTTCGTAGGAGAGCTGATTCTGAAGAAGACCCTGCCAACTGACAAAGATCCGAACGAAGGAAAGCTGGCCCCGAACTGGCATGGCCCATTCAGGGTGGTCTCACTGGTAGGACGATCCTCTTACAAGCTCGAAGACTTAGAAGGCAAGCCGTTGCCGAGACCGTGGAATGCATCCCACTTGAAGAAATTCTATTTTTAAAGATGTAACATGAGTCTCAGAATCAATAAAAGCAGCATTTGCCCTATCGTCAATCTGTGTCACCTCGCCTCGTCAAAGTTCGACAGTTCTGGGTCCTTGACCCTGGAAGAGACTTTGGATTCATACATCCAGTCACTTCCTAAATTTTGGGTCCCTGACCCTGGAAAAGGCTTCGGATTCATACATCTGGTCGTTTCCTAAAGTTTGGGTCCATGACCCTGGAAAAGGCTTCGGATTCATACATCCGGTCGTTTCCTAAAGTTTGGGTTCCTAACCCTGAAAGAGGCTTCGGATTCATACATCCGGTCGCTTCCTAAATTCTGGGTTCATACACCCCTCGAGATCGTTCCCGAACTCAGGCTTGCACAGCCGAGATCCTCGAGACTCTGGGTTCGTCTCGGCAAAAGATAGTTCGTCTCGGTCAATGGTGGTCCATTTCGGCCAATGACAGTCTTCTAAAGAAAAAGAGCAGTGCAAGCACTGAAGTGTAAAAAAGCAGCACGAAAATACAAATATCGCAAAACAATACAAGAAAAGCAAAGAAGAATGTAAAAACACAGAAGTACTGTACACAGATTATATGATCAGAGAACTTGTTCTTTTTATTTATTGTAATTGCTTCATTACAAGGATTACAGAAAAGACAACAAAGTACAGAAAGGAGGCTCGCAGTCCTCTAAAAAGAAAAAAGAAATGAAGACTGGGAGGTTCCGATCTTCACTGACTGTTCAATCCGGTCTTCAGCGTCCTGAGCTCTTCAACGCCCTTTAGATTGCAAGCTTGAAGACTCTGAATCTCACAGAGCTCTACAATATCCTATGGTCAGTGAGACCAAAGTTTGCAAACAAGGGCCCCCTCAGCCCGAGGACCTCTTGATCCTGCCCGCCGCTCGGAGGTCTTGACATCCCACAAGAAGATCTGCAGCATGATTCCACGCAGAGCCTTGTGGGATGAAAACAAGACCCCCAAACGCGCTGGGCGCCACCAACCCACGACTGCAAAGATTCCAATGCAACCGCGTCGGAGAGGGTTGGTCGTGGACCCGCGTTCAGAGAGCGCGTAGTCCACGAGGATCATCTTCAGAGAGCGCGTAGACTGTGACAGACTGTCCCCCTCGGAGGAAGCCGTCTTCTGGCGTAAGGGTTCCCCCCGGGTCAAATGTTCCTAATGTTCTACCAAGCATGACTGCCAGGCGTCCTGGTTCTTTTTTCTCTCCCATGGCGAGCTTGCCAGTCCTATTTATAGGGGGAAGAAGGGCCTGGTCTTCAAAGAGAATTATGAGGCGAGGTCTCCCACGCCCAATGTGAGATGCACGTCTTCCTACATGCTGACCAGCGGTTCTGATGGCGCCACGTGGAGTCATCCGCTCGTTTTCCTCATTGGCCATACCGCCACGCTTACTGCTATTTATGGTCTTCAGAATACGGAGAATCAGCACAGATAACTACGAAGATCGTTCGGTACTCTCTCCAACTCAAGGCTCACACATCACGTCACATTAAAGGCACTCAGCCGGACTCAAGCGTAAAAAGAGCCGAACTCAAAAAAGTAAAGGAGCTCTGTTTTTCATTAAAGCGAAGGATGTTACAGGGCTGAAAGTTACATGCTAAAGATAGAAAAGAAAGATTACAAAGAGCAAAAGCAAGAACAAGGTATAACTACTGCGGCTTCAGCGACTCCACCAGTATGATTACCGTCTCTGATGAACTGGCAGTCTCGGCTATGACCGCAGCCTTGTCTGGCACGTCACCAGCAGCAGGGGCAGAAGGAGCTTCGCCTTGAGGCGGGACCGTGGCATCACTAGCGGGCGGAACAGTTGGAGCGCCATCTGAGACAGGATCAGCTACAGAGGCATGGACTGGGGCACTCTCGCCCAAGGGTGCGGAGCTCGGCTCGAGGACCGGGTCGGCGTACTTCGGCAAGTTCTGGTAGACCGGGTGGTCCTCGGGGACCCCTGCACACCTCAGTGCGGCCAAGCACCCTTCTTCGAACAGAATGGAGGTGATCTCCTCCACCTGCTTCTCATACTCCTCGGTGGCCTGGTCCACCCCCTTCTGAAAAAAAGACTGAGCCTCAGACAGCAGAGAAGCCTTGAGACCGGCATTCTCCTTCTTCAGCTCAGCATTCTCTTTCTTCAGCTTCTCGATTTCGGCATGCCCGGCCAGCACTTCGCCGCGCTGCCTCGTCGACTCAGCCGCCGATTCGGACCTCGTTCTGGCCAGCTCCGACTCCAGTTCGGCAATCCTCTTGGTCTTCGTCCAGATATCACCCTTTAGCTGATGGGTCTTCGACGTAAGATCAGTGACGCTGACCAGAGCTACCTCTAGCTGTGCGGTCGCCTCGGCGCTACTTTTCTTCAGCTCCTCCAGCTCCTTCCTCAGCTTTTCCCTCTCAGACTCCAGCTAGGTGACCTTCGCGACGTTCTTGTCGCTCCATTCCATCACCACAAGGAGCCTCTTCACGTTCTGCAAAAAGGAAAGTAAGTCAGATGAAAGCAGCAAAACTGAAGCACTTGAAGGAAGGCGTTGAAGATACTTACCAAGAAACCAGCTTGGATCGCCGAGATCAGCAGACTTTCACTGTCACACTTCGCGTGCACTTCCATGTCACGCGGCAGGGCGCAAGCTTTTGCAAGGGCTCCAATGACATCGGAGTTCCCCAGCACCTGGTCCTCAACATTTAGGGGCTTCCCGGGCTGCGTCTCCATCTTGGGCCTCCATGCCGCTGGGGCAGTTCGGGATCCGGAAGCCGATCCGGACCCTTGCCCTACCGAGACGGTGAGCTGCGGGCCGCCCCGCCAGTCACCTTGCTAGCCGGCGCACTCTTCTCAGGCGGAGCCTTACCCCCGGGAGCTCGCGCAGGTGTCTTACCCTTCGGAGGCTGTTCAGCCCCTGAGTCCATCTCGCCCGCCTTGGACCTCTTCCTGGGCGGGGACCCCTCCCTCGGACGATCCGGCGAGCGTCTCCGCGCTCCCTCGCTCGGAGCGGTGGCAGGAGCAGAAGTGACAGCAGCACCCCCTGAGCCCGAAGCCACGCTGGTGCTGGCAGACGATGGTGTCGCAGAAGAAGATGATCTTTGCCTGAACTTGGCCGCCAAATCCTTGGTACCAGGCACTCTCGAGCCTCCCTCCATTCCTTCCTCCTGGTCGGACGAATAAGCATCTACTATCTCCCTTAAGTTCGGCGACCCCGAGCTAGAAGAAGCGGATGACTCAGCGTCAAACGCAGCTCGGCTCGCAGCAGAGTCGATCAAAGGAACCCCGGCAGGCACGGCCAAGGTGACAGGAGGATGATCAGGCTGCGGCTCGTCCTCCGGAGCTGCTCCGATTCTCCTGTAGTGGCCGCGGTACCTCGGCGTATACCCCAGCAGCTTCCAGGCCGATCTGGTCTCGTGCCCTTTGTATCTCTCGACCTTCTTGTGGTCGTCAACATTCTTCCTCCAGCGTTTGCTCACAGCCCGGCGTCGCCTCGCGTGCAGTTCTGCACCGTAAACAACAAGAGTATCAGCTCGGCGACATAAAGGTTGAGCAAAATAAACAGAGAAAAGAAGCAGTATTTACTTAGGACGGCCCCGAGGTGGCGAGGGACCATCAGTCTCCTGTCCTCACCAGCGCCGAATTTCCAGTCCCTAGACACACAGAAGAGGTCTTCCTCGGCGTTCTTACTGGAATCCTCCAAGGCCAGGACGAAGCCTCTTCGGCGCTGCTTCACCCGGAGATAATAATTGTCTCCCCCAGCCTTGCAGATGTCATAGACGTCCTCAATGTCATGGACACCCAGGTTGGTCCCCAAGATCTCGTTCAGTTTTGTCGTGCCCATAATAACTTTGAAGACATTGGGCATCAGCTAGCACGGGGTAATCGACCAGACGCTAAGGCAAGCCCTAAACAGGGGGTGCAGAGGAAATCTGACCCTGCCCTCAATCACGGAGATCAGAGAGAACGGCTTCCAGCCGCAGGACTAGCCGCGCGTGGCATAGTCGATGGATCCACCGGCCTGAGGCGAACTCCCTCCGGGATGTTGTAAGTAGCCCTAAACCTAGTTATGCCCTCGTTTGTATCTAACCGAAACCTAGGGGTGCCCATGTCTAAAAGAAGAAGATAGCGGAAAGAAACCCTAAAGATGAAGGAACCCTAAAAAACCAGACAGGGGCACGAAGTTACTTACAGAAATAGGAGTGCGAGTCAAGAACAGATCTAGACGCGTCCTACGGTTGTCCTCGCCAGAGAGATCTCGAAGAGCAGAGCAAGAATCGAAGGCAAGGGCAAAGGAAATCAGAAAAAAGAAAGAAAGGAGACGACCCTATTTATAGAAAGAAAACCCTCTTTGGGCGCCACTTTCGAATTCGAAGAGACGGATTTCGCAATCCGCGCCTGTTCCATCAACGAGACAGTGCAATCAGTGAAGAAGCTACACGTGAAGCCATCGGTTCGCTTCCCAGGACGGACATGACGAAACATTTATTGCCTCAAAAAAGTTGAAGCGACATCAAGCAATGATCGCTGCATCTCCAGATGGGTTCTCTAGCTTCTGACCCCTAAAGGCTAGGACGCTTAAGAGGTCACAAGCTAGGGGGCAATTGTGTGGGGAGATTTTCAAAGCTCCAGAATTACGCTAATCACAGCCATCAAATAGGACTAAGCATTCTCACGTGCCTCACGTGCCATCCACGTGGCACCAGACTCACCTCGGCTACCAGGACAGAGGCCTCAGCCGAAGTCAGACAGGTCCGGGCCGCTAGCGCCGAGTTCGGCTACCCAGGTGCCCACCTCGGCTGAAAGCTCGACCTCGGCCGAAGGAGCTGGGATGAAAGCCGAAGCAAGAGAGAATCTCCACTCGCGCCCTTCGCCCCCCACGTCATCGGACACGTGGAGGAATAGGGGCACGAGCCAATGAGACAGATGCGACATCCAGCCGTCCACAATCTTCGCCAGATCACTGACAGGGCGGCATCCAGCGGCTGAAGCCAAATCAGGGCAAGGCCCAAGGGTGGATCCGATGGTACCTCTACCGCCAAAGGCGTCCAACACAATCTGGCCCAACATGACGCGCATTTAATGTGATGTGGGCTGATCCGACTGGCATTAAATGCAAAGTGGGCTGGAATGGACCGCATTTATTACTTTGTAGGCTGATGATGACTTCCCTATCAAGTCATGGGACCCACACTAAAATATCATCCAAAGATATCGTCCAGTCGTCTATAAATAGAACCTCATTTCACATGCAAGGTACGCAACCCATACTTGAGAGTCGTTACCCCTGCCTCTCTTCTTCCTCTCCTTCCTTTGTTCCAATTCACTTACTGATTTAGGCATCGGAGAGCCTTGCGCCGCTCAGGCCAGGGTCCTCTGACCGTTTGCTCTTCCCTTTCAGGCTTTCAGGCAGCAGGTCATCTTCTTCATTTGGATAAGTCCTGTAAGGCACCCCGATTATTGTAGGTCATAATTTTTCTGCACCTACAAGTAGGACATTGCTCGGAAAAAGTTAGCAATCAATAGAAAATGGAGGACTAACCTTTTTGAATTCTGCATATTGAAGGGGCTCATGAGAATTCTCTCAACATAACTATTTTGAGTTACCCATACATTTTTGTTCTTTCTATTCCTGAGTACTGTCATTCCAAGTATCTAATTCACTGACCCCGGATCTTTCATATCAATTTCTTTGCTGATACATCACAAACGCAAGAAGGAATAATTAACAGGTGTTCTTGTCCATACATCTTGCGGAATTATGCATTAACGAGCGGTGGTGGGAAATTTTTTTACCAAATAACATGCAATGCATTGCCTCTACCCAAAAATCCTGCTCCAAGCGAGCAGTACTCAACATACTTCTCGCCCATTCCGTAAGAGTACGGTTCATCCACTCCGCAATCCCATTTTGGTGTCAAGCGCCAGTAACTATATATTGTTTGTATATGCCGTGCTCACCGCAGAACACCCTGAACTCATTCAAGGTATACTCCCCTCCTTTATCATTTTTACGACACTTAATTTTCCTTTCTATTTGATTTTCCACCAAAAGAAAGTATCGGATTTCTTCTTTCGCATGCAAAACCATACTTTCATTGAAAAATTATCAATAAAAGAAAGAGAATACAACGCACCACCTTTGGATGCAACTGAGGCTTCCCACATGTCATAATGGATTAGTTCTAATACATGTTTGGTTTTAACAGTTGACGTGTGAAATTAGACTTATGTTGTTTCGTAAATAAACAATCTTCACAAAAGTCTAAGCTTAAAGAATTTAAAGCAGAAAGTAAATTTCGGTTTAGGAGTACCTTCAGTCCATGCTTGCTCATGTGCCCTAATCGCCTTTGCTATGACTGAATCTATTTCAACATCAACCTTTATCGCATTGCTTGATCACCGTATCTCCAACCAATTGATGTAAATTTCCTTATAATTTCCCTCATGCAACAATGAATGCGCCTTTTATAATTTTTAGATGACCATTCCCTATAGGAAACTTGTAACCATCTTGATCAAATCTTCAGAGACTTGGAACGTACCTGACATCTAAGATTGTGCACATCATGTTGTCAAACATTGCGATCTTGATGTCTCCATTTCCAATGATTTGACAGGTATTACCGTCACCCATAAAAATAGCTCCACCATCGCATGAATTATGAGTATAGAATCAATCCCTACATGGCGTCATGTGGAATGACACTCCAAAATCCAAAGTCCACTCATAGAGTGAACTGTCTTGTGGAAGAATAGATAACACTTCAACAACTTGAGACAAACGTCTTCGCTTCTCTTTTGTCAAGTTTCCTTGGGAATTCTTCAAATCAGATTCCTGTTCATTCATAGCAGACTTGGACTTCCACCCGTTGAAAATGAAGAGATCGCAAATGAATACCCAATCATCAACTTAATGAATCAAATCTGAGGAAAGTGAGATCCCATCTACGTCTCCTCCTTGAATCTTTCACCCTTCAACTCTTCACTAATCCTTTGTTCCAACTTATTTTACTATTAATTCATAGAAATTCAATTTTATGCAAACAAATGTGCCTTTCTAATGATTTGACATGAGTTGCTTAAATATCGACTACGTCTATTGATCGGCATGCAAGGCAAAACGCCATATGCATGTAGATTAGTTTGATCCTCTCTAGGTGAAACTCAAGTTACCTGGAACTCGATTGAGAATCCTTGAATGAACGCCCTAGATTTACCGAATTTTAGGTGAGTGTCTTTGATTCGGGGGGGTTTTACTTCTATGGACGTTAACAATCAAAATGTCGATACTGCTCCTTTGTAGAAAACTTTTTGCAACCACCAATGACCTAAAATTTCAACTAAAAACGCAGTGAGTCAAACATGCATGACCGAGTTTATTCCACATGAAAAAAAAAGTTCTAACTACTTTTCCCAAAAATACAAACCCAGTAAGACTTGATACGCAAGTGCATGGGCGATGAAAAGCATCATCCGAACACTTTTGTGTTTTCATAAATCAGGGGATCTGAGTAACCAACTTTCATTTGTGTACTTGGTTGTCTTCTCAAAAATTAAAATGAGCACATCTTTCTTCCCTTTGTTTTCTTTTCTTTTGGGCCTCTTTCTTTACTAGAATTCCTGACTGGAATTCTAGTGGTTGGGGTTTTTTATGCATGATGTCCCTTCTATTTTTTTATAAAAATTTATGAATTCCAGCACATGATAAGTCTCAATTGGTCTTTAGGATTCCTAGAATTCCACCTTTGGAATTCCAAAATGTTCATGCCCTTCGGAGGATTTAGGAATTTCACATTTTCTCGAAATTCAAGAATTCTACAGGCAAGACTTCCTGGAATTCTAGTAAATGATCAGGCCCAAAGTTTCTTTCCCTTTATACCATATCCTCTGATTTCATACTGAAAAGAAATTTGTGAGGCTTCATGGTGGATCTATTTATTAAAAACCCAAATCTCATTTATTTCTCCCTCTTGAAAGGGCTTGGCCAAAATCTCACTCCAATATAAATTGTGATAACCTTTTGGACCCATACAAGATGAGAAACTTATGTTGCATGTTCCAGATTTTTAAAAAATAGGCCCTGATTAGGAGCCTCATGAATGTTGAATTAGAAAATTGAATTTAAAAGGTTTTTTTAAAGTTTTTCATAATCATCTATCTTGCAATTTTCTATACACATTCATCGAAACCTTATCAAATTCACATCATATGGCTGAAACCTTCACAAATGTGGCATGGCACTGCTCCGTTTCGCCGAGTTTTAAATTCTCAAACCATTCTTAAAGTAGAGCAGCTGGTCTCTGGTCGACTTCGAGTCTTTTATAACAAAATACAACAAAACCAATGATGGTCAAAGACGTGATCCGATGGCTCAAGTCACCTGTTTGGTCACTAGTTTCTTTGGATCCAACTTTGATGCCATTATAAAAATAAAGAATAACAATACTTTAATTAATTAAAATAAGGTCAATATTTTAATCCAATTATATTTTATTCTTTTTTAATTAATATTTATAATATTTTATTTTACATGTAAAGTTATCAAACGGGCCAAGATTAAGGTACAAAGGAGCACAGTGGCCGGTAGAATACACGAATATTTTGGTAAAAGTTTTTATATTATCTTCTTTTAAAATTCAAATCCTTATAATTAATTACCAATTAATCAGATCAAACTATTTTTTTTAAAGTCCCAAAAACTAAGTGGCTTAAGTCCCAATAAAAGAAATTTAATGAGAACCAGGTAAAATGCTACAGGGAATGATGGGGAGCCGGGCCACAAGGCCATATAGACTTTTTCAGGTAAAATAAGGACACTATTAATCTGAGTGGTCCAGATTCTTTCTTAATCAGGCAAGGCCCACTTGTGATTGAGGGTCACAGACTCACAGAGTCACAGCTCATTAAAGTCGGTCAACAAAACTCCGCGAATCTGGTGCTCTCGCATCGCTGTCCTTGTAGTAGAAAGGCAAGACCGAGCCCGCCGTCAGGAACGCGCGCCCACCACGCTCCATTTCCTCCTTCCTTCCTCATACGACCCTCTCTCCTCCCTCTCCTCTCTTTTTCTCTCTCACTTTTTCTCGTTCTCATACCTCTCTGTTTTTCATTCTTCCCTTTCTCTCTTTCCCACACAAAGCATCAGAGCAAAGAGAGAGATAAAAGACCAATCTTCCTCACCTACTACACACTCTCTTTTGTTTCTGACTCTCATACAAAAAAAAAGAACTTTTAAAACCTCATTTATCTCCACAACCAAACAGTATAAGAGACACACGCAACAAAGAGAGGTATAAGAGTAGAAACGATGTTGAGCAGCGTAAGTGGAAACTTTATAAGAGCCTCTCGCTTCTCTCTCCCTCTCTTCTCATCCCTCTCTCCAAAACCCCATCTTCCATCCTCTCCTTCTTCTTCTTCTTCTCCTACTACTCGTCCTCCCAAAAACCCTAACCCTAACCCTATTTCTCCTTCTCCTTCTTCGTCTTCCTCTCGCTTCTTCTCCGACTGGGAGATCGCCTCTCAGTCACCGCGCCCTCATCCGCTCCTCCGCCGCCGTCGCCGAACGCTTCGAGCGCCGCTTCGCCACCATGGGTAAGCAACTCCACCTCCAAATCACTCCCTCGATCGTCTTCGATCTCCGTCTTGTCTTACGATTTGTCTCTTGAAGATCTGATTTTTCTATTTGGATCTGTTGATTTCAGCTACTAAGAATTCCTTCGAGAACATCTTGACGCCGCTCGCGAAGCCTGGCGGTGGTGAATTCGGAAAGTACTACAGCTTGCCGGCTCTCAACGATCCAAGAATTGGTGAGCGATTTTGATTTTTTTGGAGTGGTTTGATGAATTTTTTGGGCTGAAATGGTGATTTTGTTGCAGAGAAGCTTCCTTACTCGATCAAGATTCTGCTCGAGTCGGCGATCCGGAACTGTGATGAGTTTCAGGTGACATCCAAGGATGTGGAGAAGATCATTGACTGGGAGAACACTGCTCGAAGCAGGTGGAGATCCCGTTCAAGGCCGGCTCGTTGTGCTGCTGCAGGTATAAGATTAAGCAGTGACTGTAGCTTTTGTTTTTTCGGATCTGTGTGATCTGTGTTGGTTTTTGTTTTTCTTGTTGAGATTTGGTGGATGTGTGTGAACTGTTTTCTTTTTCAGGATTTTAACTGGTGTTTCCAGCTGTGGTTGATCTTGCTTGTATGCGTGATGCAATGAACAAACTTGCAGCGATTTCGAAAAGATTAACCCTTTGGTATGTGATTTTCTTATGTTCTGCATGGTTTTTTAAGCATTTAGAGTAACTCTTTTCTACAGTTCTGCATGTGCGTGGTAAGCGCCAAGGTTTTAAAATTGGCTGGATATAGAGAATCATTATGATTACCTGATTGATTCACAATCACACCTATATGGAGAGATGGCTGCAATGAACAATATGAACTATTTTTGCATTTTTTCCTGTTTAGAATAAAATCGCATACGTGTCTCGTACACTGATTATTATTATCATCATTATCGGTCTATTTCTTGCCCAACTAATATTGGATCCCATACTTGTACTTAAACCTATGGTATGTGCATTGTGAAAGCATTGAGTCACTTGTTTGTGAATATGACATTATCTTGCTTAAGTTATTTTTCATATTCCATTTATTATTATTATTATTTTAAATTCATAGATCACAACTTGATACTTATGGTCACATTCTCTTCTCTTTGTTTCTTTGTAGCCTTCTTCTGGTACTTTGTTTTTCTGTTTTTTCCCCAATATCTCATTTATGAAAAGAAAAGTAACTGTATATGATGATATCACATGTGCAGTTCGTTGATTTCATGTGACTTTATCTCTCATTTTCAAACAGTTTATTTTTTCAAGACTATATCTGATCAATCTATTGTCTCGTATAAAGACAAGGCCTATAGCCAGTTGTTTTGTATTTGTATATGGCTTTGACCAAAGATTATTTCACTCACTTCTTTTGAGATATTTAGTGAGGGATGCTCAGTGGTATTTTTATCTTTTTTTTTTTTTGAAAATGGTGACTGAATTCGTTGCTTGAAAAAACTTTACAGTATAGTCTTTGGAAACAATATAAATGTTTTATTAAATAAAGAACAGTCAGCATAATATCAGAATAAGGGAAGGAGTCCCCATAGATGACAAAGGCATGGGATCCTCTTCCCTAACTAACATCAACCTTGAGTTCCTCCACCCACAGTATAAGCCGCCATGGATACACCCCCTACAGGAAAAAGCTCACTAAAGTACTATTTCTAAGCATCTCTTTTATGATAGCATGATTTTCTGTTTAACAAGATGACCCCCTAACTGCAATAAGCCAATAACAACAGCTCATAATCTCTCATTGAAATTAATAAGTACTGGTGAGTCCCATATAGACTCTATGCATCTTACCAGTGCAATCATGTTCCTGTAACATTCTTTTGCCAAGTAGTCATGTTTTGTAAAACTTAAAGAGGAAGTGTGGTGATGCATAACTGTTTCCCATCATTACAATGCACACCATCGAGACATATATAATATATATCCTAACATTCTTGTTTAATCAGTATTCTTTTATGATTTTCCAATGAGCATTTTTATTTAATTTAATCAGTATCCCTCATGCTAATTATATATATCTATATTTATCTTGATGTCAGTTCATTCCCCTTTTATGGCTTTCTGAAAGTTAATGGGAAATCTATTATGCGAGCAAAGAATATGCAAGGGGCGTTTCCCAAGAAAGAAGCCTCTAAAAAATGGCAATTTTACATGAAGGATTAAATCTCTGCCAAAAGGGATACAACAGAGTGAGAATGTTGAGGGTGATGTGTAGTAAAACTAGGAAGGATAAAATTAAAAATGAGTACTTTCGAGAGCATTTAGGTGTAGCATCAATAGGGGATAAAATTAGAAAAATCCATTGGAGATGTCCAATGTAGGCCGGCAATGGCGTCGGTAAGGAAAAGTTTGGCTTTGTAGGTTGATGGCCCACCGAGGGGAAGGGGTAGGCCGAAGAGGACATGAACATAGTAGAAGTAAATCTGAAGACGTGAAACTTATATTGATTGAAGTGCTAATTCAGAAGCGCATCGTCTAGCAAAAGAGGGGGTTTCTCGCTGTGATTTGAATGTTATTTTGTATCTTTTGTAAATTTGTCATTCTCGTTTGGGGTTTTTTGTGGGTGGGGTTTGGGTCCATATTTTGGTCTTGGCCTTCCTTTTCAGCTTTCTTTTGTTTAGCTTCTGCCTTGTTTTTCCTTGGGCTGGGGTTATGGTGTTCCTGTTTTTTGGGGGCTTGGCCTTTTGCCCTTTCTGCTACAATATACCTCTCCTATACTGTATAGTTTTCTTTTATAAATACAATCACTTTCTCAAAAAAGAAGACGTGCAACTTATCTGAGGATTTGGCTCAGGGTAGATCGGAATGGAGAAACAAAATTTATGTAGCTGACCCCAATATAGTTGAGACAGGGCTTTGAAGATGATGATGATGAATCTACAATCCAAATATAATAGTGTTATTCCAAATACACCCTTAGCTAGTGCATCTGCTTGGAAATTAGATCTCTCATCTCTTAATATGGGAGAAAGAGTTTGACCCCTAATTAGAAAGATCCCTCATATCATCCAACCAGGACCCAATTTTCCATGGGCTCAAGCCTGGGCCGTCATCCACCCATGAGATGACGCAAGAGGCCAAGAGCCAAGAAGAATCATGTTCTATTAGTAGAGTCAAGAGGCCCAAGGCACATGATTTTTGCATCCCGGCTAACATGCCAGGAATTCAGCTTCATTGATGCTTTCGAAGCCACATGAACTCGAGAACCATCTCTATACATTTCCCATATTTTCATGAATCAAACCCCTAATTCCAGCTGCTCCTGGTTTATTCTAGGCACTATCAGTGAAATTGAGTTTCCAATAGCACAATGGGGGAGGCTTCCAAGGTAGTGACGGTTGAACACGCGCGCTAACATCCTTTATCACCTTAATCTAGCTTCTATCCAGCAGGTCTACAAGAATAGCTTTGAACACATTTGAATACAAGGCCCATTAGATACTCATTTCTTGACAAGGATGACTAGGCTCTTGACACCCTTTTGCTTTTTATCGAGTTATATGTTGTTCCCATCCTTCCATAGGGACCAGATTGTTGCAATGAAGGATGACATCTAAAGGATTTTTACTTCATCAAAATTAATGTCAAAACTACCATGCCTTAAAATGTGAGATCGGATGGCTATGAAAGGCACCTAAGAAACCTTAAAGAAAGAAAGAACCTCGTTTGAAACTATCCTGGTAGTGGAAAAAAAAAATATATAAGCAACTGATTTATTGTGTCTTCGTCTTTAAGGTGCTGATTTTGGTTTTGGTGCGTTCCTGTTTTGGTGTTTTGGCTTGCCAGTTTATGTCTCTCTTGTACTGCTCGCTCCTTGTTAATGAAAGTTACCTCGTTTGGCCATGTGAGATCGGATGGCTATGAAAGGCACCTAAGAAACCTTAAAAAAAGAAAGAACCTCGTTTGAAACTATCCTGGTAGTGGAAAAAAATATATATAAGCAACTGATTTTGTTTCTTCGTCTTGAAGGTGCTGATTTGGTTTTGGTGCGTTCCTGTTTTGGTGTTTGGCTTGCCAGTAAATGTCTCTCTGTACTGCTCGCTCCTTGTTAATGAAAGTTACCATTCAAAAAAATAACAATAACTTTTCTTCATCTTTAAGCCAAAGCACTCCTCAGTACGTAATATGATACTATTCCACTATTCTTACTGTAATAGGTTCTTGTTTTATTTCTCTGAAAGTTCTATTTTTCCTACTTCCAGGAAAAAAGAAAAAGTCTAAGGGGAACAGATATATAGCATTACTTCTTTTAAATTTTGGAATGTCCTAAAGAACAATAGTAATAGTGTGGAAATTACTAGCATGTGCTTCGTCTATTAAAATATTATCGTATTAAATGTTATTTTTTCTAGGATACCTGTATGTATATCCGTGTCCTTGAGGTTTGAGAAGATGCTTAGGCATGTATATCACCCTCCCTTCACGGAGTCTGAGTCTATGTTCATATCTGGTCACATAATCCTTCATAAAAAATTTGTAATATGCTCTAAACCATGGTGTTCTACTTCCTCCTGGGGCTGTTATCGAGTTGAGCTAGCTCGCAAGCCAACCATGGTGTTGTACTTGACTTGGTTATGGTCTTGGCTTGATAAATTTACATTATATATGAGGCCAAGCCTAAGTTCAAGACCAGGCTTAACTCATCTGTATGCACAAAATGTATGCATGAGGAAGCAAAGCCTATTGAGGTCGAAGATCGCGCTTAGCTCATTTATAACGAGATCTAGCTTTTGCTCGAGCAGAGTTAGGCTGGATTATTTATATCCCTAGCCTACTTGCCTAGTGCAGCTGGTGAGAGACATCAAAGTGCTTCTTCGGGGGGATCTATGTGCATAGGTTCAAGCCCTGGTATAGGGAGAGATCCGTCGTCAGGACTTCCTGAAAAAGATAAGCATGTTAGTTTACTTTACTATTACAGTATTACCCACCTTGACCATTGAGGGCAGGGCCTAGGAGTCCAACGATCCATTAGGGGCCCGATAAAAATAAATAAAAAACTTGTGGTTCTTTTGCTTGTTAAGTTTATTAAAGCACCACCACTTCTGAGATCCCCCAAATACATTTATAGAGACAACTCCACCTTCTAAGATCCTTTTAATTTATTTTCCTTTTAATTATTTTATTTTTATCGCTGCTTTTGCATTTTCTTTTGTTTTGATTTGAGACTGCAAATGTTGTGCATGCAGGTTCCTGTAGATCTTGTCATTGATCACTCAGTGCAGGTGGATGTGGCAAGATCAGAAAACGCAGTGCATGCTAATATGGAACTTGAGTTCTCTCGCAACCAAGAACGTTTTGGATTTCTCAAGTGGGGATCAAATGCATTCCGTAATATGCTAGTTGTTCCTCCAGGATCGGGGATCGTGCATCAGGTAGGAGATTCTGTAGTTATGTCTATGGTGCAACACTCTGATTTTGTATAATAATCATCAGAGCCTTATCCCATCAATAAGGGTTGGCTAGAACTCTAAAACTTTTTTTTTTTTTTTTTGAATGGTTAACTAGAACTCCTCGCTTTATATATAGAAAAAAAAAAACTCCAACAAAGCTAATACCTAAAACCCTACCTCAAAACATGGAACAAAAATGTAAGTTCTCTCTCTCTCTATATATATATATATATATATATACACACACACTGAAATAGGGCCCCATGACCAAAAAAAAAAAGGGGAAAAAAGGGGCGTTTTAAAAGTGGGTCGTTTTTAAGAATTTCCCATATAGATATATATGGAAAAAAAACTCCAACAAAGCTAATACCTAAAACCCTACCTCAAAACATGGAACAAAAATGTAAGTTCTCTCTCTCTATATATATACACGGAAATAGGGCCGCATGACCAAAAAAAAAGAGGGGAAAAAAGGGGCGTTTTAAAAGTGGGGCGTTTTTGAGAATTTCCCATATAGATTATATGTGTGTTTTGATACTTTGCCTCTCTTAATCTCAAATGCTGATTTACAGGTGAACCTAGAATACCTTGGGCGTGTTGTGTTTAACACAGGGGGCATGCTTTATCCTGATAGTGTGGTTGGCACTGATTCACACACGACTATGATAGATGGGTTGGGTGTTGCTGGCTGGGGAGTTGGTGGAATAGAAGCAGAAGCTGCAATGCTTGGACAGGTATGGATTTGCATGTGACACCTCTTACTATTGTCAACTGAACTCGAAGCTGCTACCTGCTATTGAGCTTTCTGTTTTTTATTTTATTTATTTATTCATTTATTTTAGTGATGCATGACCACTAACCAGCACTCCTGCATAGACTAAAAGCTCACACCTTGCAAATAAAGCAATATTTTTTTTCTTTTGGTAATGAAAAAGAACTCTTTAGAGTTTAGATTGCTAGATAAATGGCTGGGAAACTCAAAGAAAGGTCTTGGGTCTTTGATTCCGTCCCTTTCTATTTTGACCTGCCATGGTTTTGGTGACTATTACTAATGGAAGATTTTATCTTCAGTGAAACTCAAAATAAAGGGTTGGAGGAGAGAAGGAAAAAAAAAAGGGGGGGGGGGGGGGGGGGGGGGGGGGGTGGGGGGGGGGGGTGTGAGAGCTAATAGGCCCCGTTTGAAATTTACTCTAGAAGGCCCAAAGCACACTTTAATTGCTTTGATTA
Source organism: Litsea cubeba (assembly GCA_012931725.1). Classification (NCBI taxonomy): domain Eukaryota; kingdom Viridiplantae; phylum Streptophyta; class Magnoliopsida; order Laurales; family Lauraceae; genus Litsea; species Litsea cubeba. The sequence goes on along the minus strand of CM022954.1, from coordinate 17,861,722 downwards.
AGTAGTTTCTAATTTCCAAGATTCTTAGAATTAAGAAGTTTCTTATTAGTTAAGATTGATTACTAAAATTATGTTGAGACTCTATTATATATAGGATGTAATCATTTCTCTTGGGATAAAAAGAAATTAATGAAAATTGGGTTCTCTCAAACGAGTATCCTCTCTTGTCTGTGGTGTGAGACCATGACATCCTACCCTAAGCCTTCTGGCTTGAAGAATAGCCCGTTGGCAGTTGGCTAATCTCCTTCTCCCCTGCGCTGCTTCAATTGGTATCAGAGCTAAGATCCCTCTCATATCGCCGTTCTGATCGCCGATCCGAGGTAATCCGCTCACTTCTCCGTACATTATCATCATCATCCCCACCACCCATCCACGACAGCCACTCCTGAATCAATCCCCACCTTCGATCAATTTCTCCCGAAACCCTTAAAAGCCCCAAATCATAACCAATCCACAAAAAAAAAAAAAAAAAAAAAAAAAAAAAAAAAAAAAAAAAAAAAAAAAAAAAAAAAAAAAAAAAACCCAAATCAGGACCTCCCCTAGCCACCGAATCCCTGTGCATGTTGAACTCCATTATCTCATCCCCACCACCTCAAACCGAAACCCCACAAAAACGGCACAGACCCTGATCCCATCTTATCCAAACTCCGCTGACCCCTCTCCTAGTAATCCAGATGACAGCCGGAACCCATCTTCATCCTCACCCATCGTCCCAAAGAACCGACACCACTCCCCTCACTCCATCTTCAACCAAGCCAAAGCCCCAGACTCCATTACCCAAAACCAAAAAACAAAAAAAAGCAGAAGAAGAAAGGAGGTAAAGGAGAGTCGAGTGTACCTGGCACCGTCGACTCATCGCCAGCAGGTTGCCCTCCATCGCCAAGCCGCCGTTGCCTCAGAAGCACCCGAACTCGCCTCTGCTCTCCTCACTGTCACTACTCTAGAGTTACTGCCATTGGGGTATTCACCCGAACAGGGTCGCTGCTCGACGCTGTCTTCGGGAATCAGTTTGTCGCCATCTCCATCGTCTTCATCACAAACAGCAGCAGCATCGAAGCCGTCCTCACTGTCCCCACCTCCGCCCTTTGTTGTCGAAAATAGGAGCAGCAGAGACAGAATGGGTAGAAAGGGGTTTTCATCCCCTCTAGGCACGAAGGACGAAACAAGCAGACACGTGCTGATCCAAACTATCAGTTTTTTTTTGCTGAGCCCACTTTGGGCCTGAGTTTGGGTTGGGTCCGATCCAATAGAAAAGCCCAAGTAGGAATTTATTGAAATCAGGGCCTATTCCATCACTTCCTTTAGCACTAAAAAAAAAAAAAGAGAGCAGCCTGAAGAAACAGAGACCCAACAAAAAAAAAAAGGGTACATACCTGTGCAGTCGCCGTTCCGGCATCGCCGCCCGTCGTCAGCACCCCGCCGCGCCTCAGCTTCCATCGTCGTCGCCCCTACCCTCTCCGTCAGCCCTCTTGGCCCTGCTCCTCTCTCCATTCCAAGAAGGATCGAAACTAGACTTGTGAAGTCCTTTTCTTCTTTCTGCGCACGCCAATCCCGAGGCAACAACAAAGCCCACAGGCCCCCTTCCCCTTTCGGGCCTTAGCTCGGGTCAAGCTCGGCCCGCCAACAGCAATAGCAAAAAAAAATAAAATTAAAAAAAAATCAGCATGTCTACCCCGATCCCGACTACCCGCACCGGAGCCACATTCAGAGGTAAATTCACAGACCGCCAGCGTGATAGCTACATCATGGAATTAATGGACAGAATGGATAGGGTTGAAGAACATCTTCAAAGCACTCATCCTCCTGGCAACCAGAAAAATGACAACCCTGGACCTTCCACCAACAAAGACGGCAGTAAATCACAAAGGGGAAACAACCGTCCACCAGATGTGGAAAATTCTGTCAATGGTGAACCGCAGGAAACTTGTCGGCAATTTATGGAACGCATTATGGATGAAACTGGTTATGATGACCATCATAGCCGACGAGATGACATCACGAAGAAGGTACGTGTTGATGTTCTTGATTTCTTCGGAGGCATGGATGTGAAAGTTTTCACCGACTGGATTACAGCTCTTGAAGATTATTTTGAATGGTACAATATGGATGAAGACAAACGCGTTTCCTTTGTCAAGATGAAGGGTGCAGCGCGTGTTTGATGGCGGAGTATTGATGACAGGATTATAAATTATGGGCGACATCCTATCAATACATGGGAGGAGATGAAACAGAAACTTGAGGATAAATATCTACCGATTGACTATATTGATTCCCTCTATGATCAATTAGTTGACTGTAGACAAGGGACCTCCACTGTAGATGATTTCACAGAAAAGTTTCATGATCTCATGGTGTGATGCGAAGTGTTTGAAACTGATCGACAGGCTATCACCCGATACAAAAAAGGACTGCGTCAAGAGATCCAAAGGGAGTTGACTACTCACACCTTTTACAACATTGAAGAAGTTAATCGCTTAGCACTTCGCGTCGAAGATCAGTTGCGATATCCATATTCAAGGCGTTTTGGTGAACCTCTCCAAAGGCGGACCTCCGATATGACTTATTAGCGGGTTGCTTCAGCACAACACTCAACCCGACGACCTCCTCCACAAAATTCCAACAGGGCAGCACCTCCTCAGAATCAAGTAAGACCTGCCAATTTTGCAAACAAAGGGAAGAATGTTGTAAATTCTTCACGACCGAAGCAGGACATCGAGTGCTTTCGATGCAAAGGCAAATGACACTATGCTTCTGAATGCCCAGGTTCGAAGAATCTTCATTATGCACATAATGAAGAAGATCACTATTACTCAGAGCCTGTTGATGAAGAAATTGAAGTTGAAACACCATATGAAGAGCAGGCACCTCCGCCCGAACAAGACGATCATTCCTTCTATCAAGCTGAAACAGAAGGACGGACATTATTCATTTGTCGTCTCTTCATTACAACCGAAGAGGAAGCTGAAGATTGGAGGCAAACCACCATATTTCGTTCTATGGCAAAATGCCGTGACAGATTGTGCAATCTCTTCATAGATGGAGGAAGCGAGATGAATGTGATCTCCCAAGAAGTAATTGACGAGTTGAAGCTTCCAACAGAAAAACACCTGAAGCCTTACAAGGTCTCTTTGAATGAATTCCGCAATTCCGGTAACCAAGCGGTGCCAGGTAACATTTCGAATTGGTGGTTATGAAGATTCTATTTGGTGTGATATTATCCCCATGAATGTTACTCATATTCTGTTGGGAAGACCTTGGCTTTTTTATAACAAAGTCCAAAGTGATGGAGAAGCAAACACCCATACTTTTAAGTATAAAGGTCGCAAGGTTACTCTTCTTCCACATAAGCCTCCTACTGCCCCGGCAAAACAATCACCATCTGATGCAGCAGCAATACCATATCATTGCAACAAGACTCATGGGCCACATGTGGGACCCATGAAATTCTAATTTTAATTAGTTTTATTTTAGTAAGAGTATAATTAGGATTAGTTTCTAATTATTATTTGGTTTCCTAGTTTGGTTATTTTCTTAGGTCTTAAGTTTCTTTTCTTATAAATATGAGATTGTAGGTAATCTCAGAGAGAGAGAGAATTGAATTAATAGAAGATTTATCGTTGAAGACTGTTTCTTCCTCGTGTTTGTTCCCTGGGAACCCTAATTGTGCCTAGCACTTGCATCCTAACCCTAGGACTGCATCAATTGGTATCAAAGCCGAACGATCCCTCGATCGTCAGCGTGTTACCCCTATCCCCATCCCTACCTTCGTCCAACATCACCCGTCCACCACCGTCCCTGCACCATCGAAAAATCCCTCCCCCGACCCGTCGCACCATCCAACAGAACCCAACCCACCATTCCCTGCTCCCTGCCTGCGCACAACCCAGTCGAAACCCATACACCCAATCTCCCTCTCGTTCAACCCAAAACTTTTCAAAACCCCAGACCACCGAAACCAAAACCCCTTTCCCCCATCTCCAATCCATCTGCTCCAGAACCTAGCCCTTCATCGCAACCACAGAATCCCTCCCTTCAACCAGCCGAAACCGTTACCTAGGCTAGAAGCCCCAATCACTATCCGAACCATATAAGAGAACCCAGCCCCATCGCCCGCCTTCCTTCCGCCAAACCCAGCTCCCTATCGAAACCTCCAACCCATCCAGAACCCTAATCTCCTCTGCACCCGACTAAAACCATCTCCACCTTCGTCCCGAAACCAACTTCGTCTGGCAATACCCAGCCCAGATCACACCCCCACAACCACTCGCCCCCTCCCAGCCAACCAAAAAAAAAAAAAAAAAAAAAGAAACAGAAAGAAAAAGAAGAGAAGAAGGGAAGAATTGCGTACCGTGCACCAAGGGCGCTGCTGCCATCCTTGTCGCTCGCCGTTGACTTCGCCTCCACCCCGTCTTCTCTTCCTGCTAGCAACCGCATTGGAGCTTCTTCTTCAAGCCAGATGCAAAAAGGGATTTCAAGAGTCCCCTTTTTTCCCGTTCACTCATAAACAGAGAGGAAGCTCAAACGTGCCTAACACTTGGGCCTCATCTGAATTTGGGCCAAGACCATACCCGGCCTAGTTCAAGTTTGCCTGTCATGTTTGAGGTCCACCTCTATTTGAAGCCCAGTAAAGTTGTGCTGACATCATCTATGCATCAGCACATCTGATCATCAACATATTTGCCCCGATCAACGGTTGAGATTTCTTTTGGCGATATCAAGCTCACCACCGTCCGATTTTTTATCTGTTTTCGCCAGCGTGATCGTGGAGAGCAGATCTACACATCAGGTCAGTCAGAAATTTTCAATTTGCATTAAACAAAAATGCCTCCAAAGAAGCAGGTTGACGCGGAGTCTTCCTCTCACAATGATGATGATTTGAGGGGAACCGTTGCACAATTGTCGGTAACTGCTAATCAATTATCTGCAACGATGGTTCAAATGCAAGTTCAAATGCAAGCGACTCTTGAACGGATTGAAACCCGATTAACCGATTTGGAAACTAATCGGCGTGATGATAATCATCGCGATGATGGAGGACCTCATCGCAATCAACGAGATCCACATGTAGTCAACGTTGATCGTGATTTGGGTATTAAACTTGTGATTCCCGAATATGATGGGAAATTGAACCCAGATGAATTCTTGGATTGGTTAGTGTGCGTTGAAAATATTTTTGCGCATAAACCAATGACGGATGGTCATAAGATTACACTGGTGGCAACTCGATTTCGCAATTATGCCGCGATATGGTGGGCCGAGTTGCAAAAGAAGAGACGATACCAACAAATTGACCCTGTTGACACGTGGGCTGAAATGAAAAATTTGTTAAAGCAAAAATTCTTGCCTGTCAATTACTCCAGAGATCTGCGTTCACGTTTTCAATACTTGAAACAAGGATCTAAGACAGTTGTTGTGTATTCTGAGGAGTTTATGACCATGCAAGCTCGTTGTGGTTTGAATGAAGATGATGATATTAGTTGACAGATACTTTTGGGCTAACACTTGACATACAAGATATTCTCACATTCAAGCATTTTGAGAATGTTGATGAGATTATTCAGCATGCTATCAAAGCTGAGGGAATTGCACATCATCAAGCCAGAAAACTTAATGCCTCTAAATGGGTTATGCAGAAGAATTCTTCACTTACAGGTTCTAAACCGAGTGATTCATCGGAGAAAGAATTTACCAAGCCCGAAGTTCAAAATAGGATCATATGCTTTAATTGTCACCAACAAGGGCATCGTGCAAGGGAATGTCCCAAACGTCTCCACTTGATTGAGAATGAAAGTGATGAGAAGGATGTCCCAGATGATCCTAAAGAAACAGAGGTTGCAGCTGAGACAGAAGAATTAGAGATTTACAATGCAGTTGACGGTGAATCTCTCATGGTCATCACCGATGCTCCATCAACTACTGCGACGAAGTGGTTGCGAGAAAATATTTTCCGCTCCAAAGGAACAGTCAATGGTCAGGAATGCACGGTAGTCATTGATGGAGGCAAGTCAGAATATTATAGCCCAAGCTTTTGTGGATCGCTTACAGCTGAAAGTTCGGAAGCATCATCGTCCTTATTTTGCTAGATGGTTAATGACAGGTGATGAAGTGCAAGTCCGATATGCATGTCCAGTTACTTTTTCCATTGGTGCAGCGCAGCTTATACAGATACAGTTTGGTGTAATGTGGTACCCATGGATAGTTGTGATATCTTATTGGGTCGTCCGTGGATGTATGACAAAAATGGAACTAATGGCATGCGGACAACACATACACATTCATGCATGGTGAAACGCAAGTTTACACTCCGTCCTATGAAGCCGACACCACCAAAGCAAGGGTCATGTTCTCCGTCTCACCAAGGATGCGCTTCATGTGCCCACTATCTATAGAAGTAACATCAAGAGGAAGAGCCGAGTTCGAGGTCGAACTCTTTTCCAACCTGGGGAGAATGATGCAGCAGCAATACCATATCATTGCAACAAAGACTCATGGGCCACATGTGGGACCCATGAAATTCTAATTTTAATTAGTTTTATTTTAGTAAGAGTATAATTAGGATTAGTTTCTAATTATTATTTGGTTTCCTAGTTTGGTTATTTTCTTAGGTCTTAAGTTTCTTTTCTTAGAAATATGAGATTGTAGAGATTGGTAATCTCAGAGAGAGAGAGAATTGAATTAATAGAAGATTTATCGTTGAAGACTGTTTCTTCCTCGTGTGATTGTTCCCTGGGAACCCTAATTGTGCCCTAGCACTTGCATCCTAACCCTAGGACTGCATCACCATCAATTCCGGCAAAACAAACTGCATCACAGCCAAGTTCTCGCATCCTTTCAATGCGGAAATTTGAAGAAGAAAGTAAAGAACAAAGAGTTGTTTATGCCCTTATCCCACAAGAATTCAAAGAGGCAGAAAATAAATAAGCAATTGCTACACCTCCAGAAATCAAGTCCCTGTTGCATGATTTTAAAGACTTGATTCCAGCAGATCTTTCAAAAGAGCTACCGCCTATGAGGAACATCCAGCATGCTATTGACCTGATTCCCGGGTCATCACTTCCAAATTTACCGCTTATCGCATGAGCCCGACAGAACACACAGAGTTGAGAAAGCAAGTTGAAGAGCTCCTCCAGAAGGGTTATATTCGCGAAAGCATGAGTCCTTGTGCGGTACCATCCCTCTTGACACCCAAGAAAGATGGTTATTGGAGAATGTGTGTCGACAACCGAGCAATCAACAAAATTACTATTAAGTATCGGTTTCCGATACCTCGGTTGGATGACATGCTTGATATGATGGCCGGATCTTCCGTCTTCTCTAAAATTGATCTTAGAAGCGGATATCATCAAATCCGTGTTCGCACAGGAGATGAATGGAAGACAGCTTTCAAGACTAAAGATGGGTTATACGAATGGCTAGTCATGCCGTTTTGCTTATCTAATGCTCCGAGCACTTTCACGAGAGTTATGACATAGCTTCTACGACCTTTCCTCGGTAAATTTGTCGTTGTGTATTTTGACGACATCTTGATCTTCAGCAAGTCCAAGGATGCACATCTTGATCACCTCAGGTATGTGATGCGTGCACTTCGCAAAGAGAAGTTTTACATTAATTTGAAGAAGTGTACTTTCTTAAGCTCCAAAGTTATATTCTTGGGATTTGTTGTATCAGCCCAAGGAGTAGAAGTTGATCCAGAGAAGATCAATGCAATCATCGATTGGCCTCTTCCCAAAACTATCAATGAAGTACGGAGTTTCCATGGGTTGGCCACCTTTTATAGGAGATTTATTCGCAATTTCAGCACCATTATGACTCCTATAACTGATTGCATGAATAAAGGTGATTTCAATTGGACTAAGGCAGCCACTCGTGCTTTTGAACAAATCAAGCAGAAAATGACAGAAGCACCAGTTTTGAAACTTCCAGATTTTGACAAGGTCTTTGAAGTCAGTTGTGATGCTTCGCAAGTTGGTGTTGGCGGAGTCTTAAGTCAAGATTGTCACCCAGTTGCCTTCTTTAGCGAGAAATTGAATGACTCTCGCAAAAAGTATTCGCCATATGACTTGGAATACTATGCAGTTGTACAAACTCTTCGTCATTGGCGTCATTATTTGATCGGGAAAGAATTTGTGTTGTACTCCGATCATGAAGCTTTACAACATCTGAACTCACAAAAGAAGATGAGCGCCAACCGTGTCAAATGGAGTGCATATTTGCAGGAATTCACATTTGTATTGCGTCATAAGTCAGGAGCGGAAAACAAGGTCGCAGATGCCTTAAGTCGTCGTTCTCACTTGCTTACGACAATTTCCGTCACAGTTCCAGGCTTTGATGAGATTCGCAGAGAATATCCTGATGATCATGACTTTGGTCGCATCTACAAAGCTCTTCTTAATGGTGAATTTTCTGACCATCCCAAATTTTCTATCCATGATGGTTATTTGTTTCGTGGAACTCAGTTGTGTTTGCCAGCTACTTCTATCCGCGAGTTTGTCCTCCGAGAGTTGCATGGAGGTGGATGCAGTAGACATCTAGGGCGAGATAAGACTTTGGCACTTGTAGAAGACCGCTTCTTTTGGCCCCTCCTGAAAACAGATGTTGCCCGAATTTGTGAGTTATGCAGGGTATGCCAGCTTGCAAAGGGATAAAAGAAGAATACGGGATTATATCAGCCCCTTCCTATTCCACATACACCTTTGCAAGATCTAAGCATGGATTTTGTCTTGGGCTTACCAAAGACTGTAAGAAGGGTAGATTCTATTTTTGTTGTGGTGGACAGGTTTTCTAAAATGGCCCACTTTATTCCTTGTACGACCACAGCAGATGCAAGAAAAGTTGCCACCCTTTTCTTCAAAGAGATTGTTCATCTTCATGGCCTCCCCAAAACTATAGTGTCGGACAGAGATACTAAGTTCTTGAGCTTCTTCTGGAAAACTTTATGGCATATGATGAAGACAAAGCTCCAATACTCCGGTGCCCTAAGAAGCACGGACACTGACACGGGACACGGACACGACACGACACGGACACGCCGACACGGCATTTCTCAGAAAAATAGGACACGGACACGTCGGGGACACGTTAGTAATTATTAATAATAATATATCTAATCATATATACTAAAAGATACTATCATTTTAACTTTGTAATCAATTTAGCAATTTGATATATAAACAGCAAAAACAGATTTTCTAGATTCATGTAAACAACAAAAGCACAATCGCCCGGAACACAGTAGCACAAGCCTGAGAGGCAGTGGACCCCACTGGCCTAATCTATGATCTGACCTGCAGATCCTTGAATCTGATCATTGATCAAATAGTTCCCCTGCTCCCAGTTTCAAAACAAACAGAAAAATTGGATTGGATTAAACAAAAGTGAGACCCACACAATTAAAATCAAGGATTTAACTATCATCAACACCATACTCACAGCAGCAAGATATGATTTCTTGTTTGAATCACACAGGGTCAATTTCCCCATGCAAAGAGTATGTGCAGTAAAAGCCAACCGGGTGATGAGGCAAACTGGTTGGTCTCCCGCCTCTCAGATCTGAGAGGCAAACTGGTGAGCCAACTGGGACCCACTGCACATGGGTTCAGTGCTACAGTGGTCGACCATGGGTCCTCCTTTAGATCCATGGTCCTGATCCCTCATCAAGTGGGCCATGGGGTCCCACAACCCCAATCGACAGATACAAACGGGAAGAAAGTGCAGAAAGAAAAAGTACCTGGAAGATCTCCTTTTCCTTCTCCCTTCTCCTTCTCCTCCTTCCTTCTTCTTCTTCTTTTTCTAGATCGTTTTTTTCTGCTTCGTTTTCTCTTTCACTGGAACTTGGAAGAGCTTCAAATGCTGGCTGGCACAAACGCAGGCTGGCTGGCTGGCCCCTTTCTCCTTCTCCTTCTCCTTCTCCTTCTCCTCCTTCCTTCTTCTTCTTCTTCTTCTTCTTTTTCCAGATCGTTTTTTTTCTGCTGGAAGAGCTTGAATGGAATTAGGGCTGCCACCCCCAACACCACCCCCCCCCCCCCCCCCCCCCCCCCCCCCCTCCTCCTCCTCCTCCTCCTCCCTCTAAGTTATGATTTTTGTAAAAAAAAAAAACCCATTTGCTTATATTATTATTATTTTTACTTAACTTTTTTTTTTCCAATTAAAAGAGGCAAAACATGTCCGGGACGTGTCCAAAATATAAAATATTAAAAATTAAATGGGACACTCTTTTGGGCGTGTCCGTGTCGGACACCGACACTCTAGCTCCGGAGAGGTGTCCGTGCTTCCTAGCCAGTGCCTACTATCCTCAGACTGATGGCCAGACTGAGGTCGTCAATCGCAGCTTGGGTAATCTTCTTCGATGTCTCGTCGGAGACCACATTGCTTCATGGGATCTTATTTTACCCATGGTGGAGTTTGCCTCTAACAACTCCGTCAACAGATCAACTGGACGATCACCATTTGAAGTTGTCACAGGCATCCAACCGCATCTTCCGATTGATCTGAGTCCTTTACCGGCTGAAGCCAAGCCTAGCCAAGAAGCTGAACAATTTGCTCAGCACATGAAAGACGTTCATGATGAGGTCCGTCAACAGATTGCCCAAAGTAATGAGACTTACAAACAGCAAGCGGACACTCGAAGGCGCCATGTTGAATTTAATGAAGGAGACATGGTCATGGTGCGAATCAAGCCAGAACGGTTCCCCACAGGCACTTATAAGAAACTCTATCCCAGAAGTGCAGGTCCGTTCAAGATTTTGAAGAAAATCAGCTCAAATGCCTATGTGCTCGATCTTCCGTCCGACATGACTATCAATTCTACATTCAATGTCGAAGATCTCACGATTTATCATGGGCATTATCAAGATGAATCGTTTGACGAACAAGATATCCGGCTTCCCATAGTTCCAGCTCCTCGAGAAAAAATTGAAGATGTCTATGTCAACAAAGACTGGCGGATATCACAAATTCTTGGTCAAGTGGAAAGGTAAACCATTTTGTGACGCTACGTGGATTACCGCCACAGATTTTCAGAGACTCAACCCGGATTTGTACGAGAGGTACCAAGCTGCTAACTCGCTGGAGTCGAGTTTCTCCAAGGGAGAGCTGATGCAGGCCAAGCTAATGGGCCCCGTTTGAAAGTTTACTCCAGAAGGCCCAAAGCACACAAAGCCCAGATATGACAGGATCTTGATTTTCACGGCAGTTTCTAGTTTTAGACTTTCTAGATGAATTTTCCAGATTTACTAGATTTCTTTAATTGCTTTGATTAAGTAGTTTCTAATTTCCATGATTCTTAGAATTAAGAAGTTTCTTATTAGTTAAGATTGATTACTAAAATTATGTTGAGACTCTATTATATATAGGATGTAATCCTTTCTTTTGGGATAAATAGAAATTAATGAAAATTGGGTTCTCTCAAACGAGTATTCTCTCTTGTCTGTGGTGTGAGACCAAGACATCCTAAGCCTTCTGGCTTGGAGAATAGCCCGTTGGCTAATCTCCTTCTCCCCTGCACTGCTTCGGGGGGGGGGGGGTATGACTGATTTCTTCTTACAGTATTGCTTCACTTATATTTAGGTAATATCAAATTCATATTTTCAAGAATTTTCCCGACTCCTTCAAATCTGTGTCTAGGCAGCAGAACTTTTCATTTGCAAGAGTGCTGCTTGAGTGGATGGAAACAATTTTTTTTTTTTAAATTATGCTTGATTTTATGCCTCTTGCTTTTTTTTTGGTAGAAATCTTATGCCTCTTGTTGGATTGGTATTGTTGTGACAATGATTTATTTTGTTTTTGCAGCCAATGAGTATGGTTCTTCCTGGAGTGGTTGGATTCAAATTATCAGGAAAGTTGAGGGATGGTGTGACAGCTACTGATCTTGTCTTGACTGTAACTCAAATGCTTCGGAAACACGGGGTTGTTGGGAAATTTGTGGAGTTCTATGGTAAACCCATCTATGGAATAAATAATAATTCTGTTTTGTTGGTACTTAATCTTTATTCAACTTGAAGATAATGAGAATATGTTTTAGCAATTTTGATGTTTGCCCATTATCATTCAGCTTCTTTACCATGAGTTGGATTTGACTATTATTGTTATTATAATTTTTGGTCTACAGGGGAAGGCATGAGTGAACTAGCATTGGCCGATCGTGCCACTATTGCAAATATGTCTCCTGAATATGGAGCAACAATGGGTTTCTTCCCTGTGGATCATGTTACCCTGCAATATTTGAAATTAACAGGCAGAAGTGATGACACTGTGAGTCATTTGTTTAACAAAGCACATTTTTGTTTCAACTTTCAAGCAATTGGTATTTTGTTATTTATTTCCATTATTATTATCATTATTGTTTCTCTATCAACTTATAGGTGGCTATGATAGAGTCTTATTTACGGGCCAACAAGATGTTCGTGGACTATAGCGAGGTATATCTGCAGTATTTCGATTGACCGATTGGCCAGCTAACATGTTTTTTCATGAGCATTCTTAGATGTGAGTTTCTGACTGAAATTATGGTGTGTGAGTTCAGCCTCAAACAGAAAGAGCGTACTCATCTTACCTGCAATTGAATCTTGAGGATGTGGAACCTTGCATTTCAGGGCCTAAGAGGTAATCATATATGTTTGAACTGGCATGTGATTCCTTTGTCTTCCATTTTGATAATTTCATATTGCATACCAAGCTCTTTCCTAGTCATCTCATCATTTTTGTTATTGCTGAGAATTCTATTGCTGGCAGGCCCCATGACCGTGTTCCCTTGAAAGACATGAAAGTGGACTGGCATTCTTGCTTAGACAGCAAAGTTGGCTTCAAGGTCAGCTGAATGAGCTTGATTTTTGTATTTTTGTTGATGTAGTATCAATTAGACAATTATTAAGATGCTGATCAATATAGTATGCATTTGTGAGGTACATTTCGGTTTCTGTATACTATAGTCTTTTGATCTTCTTTTTAATGTTTTCATATGGAGAGTATAGTGTTCATTACCAATCTTCACTAAACATTTTATTTTCCGTTACTGATGGGTGGGATATAAGCTAGCTGATTTCTCCTAGCTTCTTGCTTTTCACACTCCTTTCTGTTATTTTCTGGGTCAAGCAAGCAAGCTCTTTTTTTTTTTCAATGTCATTTTTCTGTTTTCATTTGTCACTTGCGGTTTGGATTCTCCTTGTTTTTACGGCCAGTTCCCCTGATTGCAGCTTTTCCTGCTCATCCTTTGCCAAGATTAATGAGAGATGATCGGATCCTGATGATAGGACCGTTTTGGACCTCATGTTTGACAGGGATGGGGACCGGCTTTGGTTGATCGAAACCACTCCCATCAACATCTTCACCTGCACCGTCATTGCCCCAAATTTAACTCCAATTGCAGTGCTTTTGCAGTTTTACATTGCTAAATTTATTTTGTACAAAGGAGGCAATGTTTCAAACACGACCAAATACCAGTCCAACATTAGAAATCACTCCAGTTGGAGTGAGATTAGGGCGAGTGCCTGTACATATTTCAACTTGAGCTGTGGGATGGGTTCGATCAACTAAAGAAGGGTCTGGCACCTGTTATATATGTGGTTGGACTATCCTGACGTGAGGACCTGACCATTTTTCAATATCAACAATATATCATCTTGCACACTTTCTTGTATGTTTCATTGTTTCTTCAACTACCCATGATTTGTGCAAAAGATTTAGAATGTTTTCTGAGAAATGTACTGTGGTTTAAACATGCTCTCAATTCCTTTGCCTCTGCTGCTTCACCTTTCTGCTTTTGACAACCCTCTTTTGCTGTGGGACACATTAAGCCATTGTGACCATATTTGTTATATTTTCTCTTTTCATGAGTTGTACATTTCTTCATTTTAGACTTGTGATTATCCCTAATATCCAGCTAACTACTTTGTTTTTTGTTTTTACATTTTATGCCAAATCATGGATGTCTGAAATCATGTATGTTTCATTTTGTTATTGGTTGAGTTACTTTTCAGTTCATTATCAACTTCAAATCTGTTGCATGGTTGATAGTTTAGCACTCATCCAAAATTAAACCAATTAATTTCTGTTTAAGCTGCACCATAGATATTTACTGTTTAACTGCACATTACTGATTTTTTTTTTTCTTGTTGCATTTTTACCTCGTGCAATATTTCAGGGATTTGCTGTACCAAAGGAGTCGCAAAGCAAAGTAGTGGACTTCCAGTTCCATGGGAAGCCTGCACAAATTAAACATGGTGACGTTGTCATAGCAGCCATTACCAGTTGTACAAATACCTCGAATCCTAGTGTTATGCTTGGAGCTGCTCTTGTTGCGAAAAAGGCCTGTGAATTGGGTCTAGAGGTCTGAAAATATCTACCTTTATGTTTCTGCATCAACTAATACACTTTATTTTTTAGTCATCTTGTTGCTATCAGTACTTGTACTATGAGTTTGTGGAGGACCCCTTTTTAGCCTACAACCACTATAATAGTCCAAATGAACTGTATAAATGAGAGAATATTCCATAGACGAAGGGTCAAGTTCCTGTTATCATCGGAAGGTGGCACCTGTATTCGAAAATCTCAAAATTCATCGGACATGAAAGCTTACCTTCTATTAGTCCTTTTTGATGTATTTATCATGTTTGGTGAAATCTAATGATATGATGCCGAGGTCCCACCAGAGTGAAGGGAAAAAATTAATTAAAAACCTGAGAGCTTGCATTGGTGCTCTTGTTCTCTCATACGAGTAATATACGCAGCCGCACCTGAAAAAAACCAGTTCAATATTCTTTCACATCGAAATACCAGATTTGATAATTTCCTTGAGTTGAAAATTCAAATGTTGGTAAAGGTCATGACCAACTGATCAGATGCACTTGAAAGTTCAAATCATAAGCATTTGAGGCAAAAACAGATACGTATTCATCCTGCTGAGCATTTGGGGTGGCCTAAAGTGGACACCACATTAGGGGTGGCCTGATTGTTGGTCCCTAGGTGCAGATGGTGTTACTTTCTGGTTTCAGGGCGGGAAATGCCCTAGCATGTGTTTGTTGAGCAGCTTAGGTGTTAGGAACTTGGGGCATTCCCCAAATAATGTGAACTTCATATTATACTTGTTGAATGAGGAAGGGCGCCATTCTGTATGCCTTGATAAGTCTAGTGGCTTCAGGTCATGGGGCTGTAGTTGGAAGGAAGTATGACATTTCAAAGTTACAGGGATAAACAGCCTTTTTTATGTAATGATTTCATTCATTTGTAGCGATGAATTATTCAACACCCTAGTTCACCCTTCTAAAACATGCATCCCAGACCAAGAGCCTCCTGGTTTAAGTGATGTAGAGATCTCTGATTATAATGTGGCCCAAATTTTGGTGGCAAGATAATATGGTGCTTCATACTAGATTTTTTCCATACTAAGATACCAAGTCAACCATTTTTCAAAGATCTCTCTGCTCTTTAACTTACAATTAAGTTCATCTTATGACAGATGAAGCCCTGGATTAAGACAAGTCTTGCTCCAGGTTCTGGAGTTGTTACCAAATATTTGGAGAAGAGGTATCTTAGTGATGACCACAAACATTAGAACTGTAATTCAATATTTTATGTACCTTATAACATAATACTTTGGCTTTTTTTTTTTCCAGTGGATTGCAAAAATATTTGAATCAGCTGGGCTTCAATATTGTTGGTTATGGATGTACTACTTGTATAGGAAACTCTGGAGATCTTGATGAGGCAGTGGCGTCAGCAATTTCTGAAAATGGTACTATGCCCCCTTATATATAAATAAATTATTGATGTTCTGCTTCTGTGGTCATTTTTCCTCCTTTGAATATGTTTTTGCTTTCTTCTACATTTTCAGATATAGTTGCTTCAGCGGTGTTGTCTGGAAATAGGAATTTTGAAGGCCGTGTACATCCCTTAACCAGAGCAAATTATCTAGCTTCCCCTCCCCTTGTAGTTGCCTATGCTCTTGCTGGCACGGTATGCTATTCATAATGCTTTTGTTAATCTAAAATTCTGATATGCTGATCTTTCAGTCTGGAAAGCAATTATAACAATTTTTTTTTATTGGAATTATAGCAGAGCATGGTTGGTTATGATTTGTGGATCTTTGCAGATTTAACTGAAAAACATAATGTTAGAACTTTGATTAAAATGTTCATTGTATTTGTCATGTGATTTGGAATCTGCTCTTTCTTTGTGCAACTAGCTATACCCGACCTTGTGGTGTTATCTATCACCCAAAAAAAAAGGAAGAAAGAAAAAGAAGATGAGAAAAAAGATGACGACGACCTCAGGATTAGGGGTCTTAGATTTTAGGGTTTGCTTTCTTTTGATATGCGCATTTTAGGTAGAAAACTGTTCTGAGTTTAATAAAACTTCCTATGTGGATTTGTCTTCCCTTTGAGGTTTGTCCTCCTTGTGAGTCTCGTTGTGTCGTGGTTTTCCGTGCTTCCACACTTTCGATCCCAAAACCTTCCCCTAGGGTTTACACTTTACATCAATTTGGTATCAGAGCAAGTTGAGATCACTCGGATTTCCTTTGCTATCAATGGATTCTTTTAAAAGGATCCCCTTTGATCTTATAAAAAAAACGAAGAAAGAAGCAGATTGGTGGCTGTAAAAGTATAGGGCTCAATATCCTTCGGTCATTGCAGGAGATTGAAAGGTGGTAGATTCAGCAGCATAGTCACCACAGCCGCTCCTGCTCTTAGAAATAAAGAACAGTGAGGAACAAGGTCTGCTTCCCATCCTTGCAAAAAGATTTTCCCCTTTTCGGGGCTTTGAGGTGTGAGGATAAAGATGATGACAGTGAGGAAGGCCGAGCGGATGCTGATGGAGATGGAGATGAGGTGGTGCAGCACGCGATAAAAGCCAAAGAGATTGCTAACCATCAAGATCGAAAGTTCATCTCACTTAGGGTTCACCGGCTACAGGCACCCCAGTCAAATCAAGCTAACATACAGGATCAAGTTCCAAATCTAACAATGAACTGACAAATCGCCCGTGTTATACTTTTCATTGCCGAGAAAGAGGTCATTTATCACTTCTATGCCTGCAACAACCTCCGGAAGCTTCCATACTTGTAACAGAAGAGTAAGAGGTTGAAGAACATGATGTGCCAGAATTTAAGGACCAGTTGACCATATAAACAAAAGAAGAAGAAAAGTGAGAGCAAGTTTCCAAATCTTGTTGAATCAATGAGTAGAGTACTACAGGAACCCATGCAATTGTTGAGAAAAAATGGTCAGAGAGTAAAATCTTTCGCTCAACATGTGTTGTAAATGAGGAAGTTTGCATTGTTGTGATCGAGAGGGTGAAGCTCTGACAACATCGTATCAGAAGCTCTTGTGGATCGTCTAAAGCTAAAGTTACTCAAGAACCGTCACCCCTATTTTGAGTCTCTGAGACATGGTTTTCCATGCTTTAGCACTTTCCATCCAAACCCTTCCTTACGGTTTAAATCAATAGGCATGTGAAATGGTATGAGATGACCATTTTTTCTCTCAAAGATATTCACACCTCCCACCCTAGTAAGATGAGTTGCATGCATAAAAGGCATGAAACAATTTCATGCAAAAAAGGAACTACAATGCTAGGTTGCACTTCCGTCATTTTGCCTGAGTTCAAAACTCTCCACCTGCAAAATAAACACGTTAGAAAATGGAAAGGATGGCCTGAAATATGAAAGCAGTCTTGCTACGGCTACATCTCATTCTTCATTACTGCATCTCTTTGTTTGTATGGGATGAGCTGAGATAGAGAAAGGAAACAAAGTTATATATAACTTTCAAAATGACAGGAAAAAGATGGCTTCTGTCACAAAAGTGCCACTAGAAACTCAATAAAAAGATTTTTTTTTCTACTTTAACACAATCTAAATGATAAAACTTAGAAGAAAATCTTTTTTCATGCTTCTGCAGAAACAAATTGATAAAGCAATATAGAAGATTTATATATTTATTTTATTTAAATATCCAATTGAACCTTAATGAACAGGCCTAGGCAAAGGATGATTCGTTGAAGAAGATTCTTATACTGTGGATGATCCTATAACTGTCAGAAGATTAAAATTAGAGAATCCATAAATGTAGCAATTTCTGCCTCGTGCTGTAGCTCAGCTGGTTTGTGACACAAAACACCCCCCTTAGGGCCTCGAGTCCACATATGATGCGCACTAGCAAAGGCATTGATTTCTACATGCATAATGGTGCATAAAGGCTATATGTAGTATGTACTGATACAACAAAATCCTATACTTTCCACTCAGATGTATGGATAATTTGTAAAAATTCATCGTTCAGACAGAATTTTAAGTACTGTTGTCTGAGCTTTAGGGAACAAATACTCAATTACTATGTTAACATATTTTTAACTTGTAATGATCAACAATTCCCTGTTAACTTCCATTTAATGTAACAGTTTTGTCTTAGATAGGTGGATCCTACTGCCTCATCTTTCTATCCATTCCTTTCATTCTTTCTCCTGTTTCTTCTGGCATGGCATATCTAACAAAACCAAAATCCTTTCAAGTACTGTGAAGCCCGAGTTACAGCTCCTGTTGTAAATCAAGCAACAGTCTATTTTTTCTTTTACAATTTTCATTTAAAAAAACAAGCACATACCATGGACAACTTCGTTGAGTTTTTTTTTTTTTTTTTTTTCCAGTAAAGGCTTCTCTAGGTTCTGTTGTGCTAAATTTTCTTACTTCTTCATATCTAAGTTGTGGTTACTATTAGAAGTGGATATAATTGCATTTTTCAGCTCTTCAACAGGGAAGGAGCATTTCAAATATAAATCAGCAAACAGTTTTATTGAGTACAGAATACTTTTTATGTTTCAGTTTCAAATATTTTGTGTAAAATTATTATTATTATTTATCCAATTGTGGTTCACACATTAATGTTAGTTTGTCCATTTATCCGTATTTTTAAAACAAACATTGTAAAATAAGTTATGCATGGAAATGATATTTGCCAACAGATGTTGTAAAATCGTTTTACTTACGCAACATTGAGAAAACTTGATCTACATGTGTGGATGTGATTTGCACATCTCATGTATAACATACAAATGGCCCCTTATAGATGGTGCTAACTGGAAAGAGAGATGCCTGTATATTTTATACCATCAATAGCTAAAAATTCATGATTTTCAGATAGAAAATTTAGATTATAGTTTTTTTTTTTTTTTTTTTTTTTTTTTAAATTTGCTCTCTGCAATTGATCTTGGGATTTGCACGGTCAGTCTAGGCGATGATGTATCAAAGCAGAGTCTGACTACTACACACCTAGGATTGAATCCAGTCTGATGTGGTCCATACTTGTCAGCCAAACCCAGTCTGAGAAATCAGTTTAGGTGGGAGAGGGGAGATAGCCCAGTTTGGGCCTAGTCTACTAACTTGGTTTAATATCAGGATATCCAGGTTTCCCAAATCCTCAGAGGGCAGGTATGAGCATACTATGATTGGTAACCACTTCAAAATCTCAGGCAGGTGCCCGACCCAGCAGCTAAAAAGCTCAAGCCCAAACCTTGCTGTGAGCATGTGGATCAGGGCTGTCCCTGTCAATGGATAACCATGAGTTGGTCTTTTGTTATCTTTAGATTTGTTGTACTTTCCTTTCTTATTGGTACCTTTCTGCAAATATACATTTCTAGTTATGGTTGGTTAAAACTTTGAATCACCATTAGTTTAATGAACAACTAAAAATGCCAGAGTTTTTAGAGAAATTTCTCCTGCCTTTTTTTTTTCTTTTTAAATGTTCTCTTTCCCTGGCTTCACTCTGTTTGCTTACTCACACAGCTGGCATGTTGCAGGTTGACATTGATTTTGACAAAGAGCCAATAGGGACTGGAAAGGATGGAAAGCAGATATTTTTCAGGGATATCTGGCCATCTAATGAAGAAATAGCAGATGTGAGTTATTTCTCTATTATCTGTTGCTGTTATTATTATTAAGGGAATGATTACATAAGGTCAACCACATGATTAGGTCAAAAACAAATCGAGCCTATACATGTGGAGTCCACCTTTCAAGATCTAGATCACTTGAGTTGTGGCCTTCACCCTAATCACCTATAAGCAGGATTGAGGTCTTCCAAAGAAAGTGATATCAGCCATTGGATTGTAGTAATACATGAGTAAAGCACTAGTTAGCTATGACGCATGGATACTTCAAAATGGGCAACATATTGACACGAAACTTATCTTTTTATGTGTAAATCCGTGCCCCTGCCATGTCCATCGTGTGTCCCTGCTGTATCCATGTTGTATTTGGGCATCAACTCATAGCTAATTTATAATGATTCTTTTTTTTTTTTTTTGCACAATGGGCCCACCTTTTGACGATCCAAGTTGTCCATTATATGTGGTGTCCTACGGTCCTACCCTATAACTGTGTGATACTTCGGTCCAATCATAGTTGCGTTCACTGTTGGATTCAACCAGCACAATTGAGCCATGTTTTTCACATGTGTCCCATCCTGATCCAGTGGTCAATCTTACTATGATTGACTTGCAGTTTGGAATGTATGCTGATGCATTGAGGGAGGGATCAAATTGATGGTTTGGAACCATGTTATGCGTTAATATTGTATAGAAAAGTTGATCGTATTAAGAAAACATGATTGATGTGATTTACCCAAATATTTTGGAAAACATCCAAACCAAACGGTGACTGCTGTGGTGAATCATGGCCTTAGATAGGTAAACAAAGTTCGGCACATCTTTTAAGTGATTTGGATCCATACAAAGTGTACACACGATGTACAAATTGGATTCAACCATACTTATGACATGATGTGGTCAACCTTACGAAATTATTCTCATTACGATTAACTGTAGTTTGGAACATTGTTTTTAAATCTATATCCCATCTTGCATTTACGCAGGTTGTACAGTCCAGTGTGCTACCTGACATGTTTAAGGCAACATACAAGTCAATTACTCAAGGAAATCCCATGTGGAATCAATTATCTGTGCCTGCTGGTACTCTCTACTCATGGGATCCAACTTCAACGTACATACATGAGCCTCCTTATTTTAAGAAGATGACAATGTTCCCTCCTGGACCACATGGAGTGAAGGAGGCATACTGCTTACTCAACTTTGGGGACAGTATCACCACTGATCACATCTCGCCTGCTGGTAGCATCCACAAGGACAGTCCTGCAGCCAAATACCTCATGGAACGTGGTGTTGATAGAAAAGACTTCAATTCTTACGGAAGTCGTCGTGGCAATGACGAGGTGATGGCTAGGGGCACTTTTGCCAATATTCGAATTGTAAACAAACTCTTGAAGGGAGAAGTTGGGCCTAAGACAATCCATGTTCCCACTGGGGAGAAACTATCCGTGTTTGATGCTGCTATGGTAAAGTCTGTTGAACTTTAGCCCATTGCTGGTTTTTGCAAATTATCGGCTGCTAACATAAAGTTCTATAATGAGTAATTGAACTATAACAAGCAAATTATCCTTCTATAACATACATCATGCAGGGCCCATTTATTGGTGATCCAAATCCAAACCGTGATATGATTGATCCATTGTTTAATTAATGTATCATTTAATTTTCCTCTATTGGATGATATTATCCTGTCAAGTTTTTTTGTCATTTGTTGATCTTCATCAGTAATTGTCTACTTGTTAGCCACCAATTGCATTGCTAGGATCATCTGATGTAGATCTTATGGCACAACTTTGTGATTTGCCCGATCAGATGGACAACTTAAATTACTGGTTGGCCCCATCTCTACTACTGATTCTGATGTTGGAACAAAAATTGCTATTTCTAGATTAATTTACATATAATGGCTTTCCTAGTTCCCCCCTTTCCTTTTTTTTTTTCAAGTACTGATTACTGTGCACATATGTTTTGCTTCTTTTGTAATCTTGAGTGATTCGGTTGCCCATTTGGTCAAAGTCACGCCTAGCATCACCAGAAGGGTCATGCGCCTTACTTGAGGGAGGCTTCAGTTTTAGTCGCGCACCTGGTACACTTAGGTTCTCTTGGGTGCCTCAAAGAGCTTCCATCCTTTTTTTTAATATTTTAAATTCCTGAAGCCCATGAGCATAGAATTTTTTTCATTTGTTGCTACGATTTTTAGATAAATACCCCTGCGAAAGAGCTTTAAAATAAAATGGAGAGAAGGTGACTATAACGGCTTTGGTTTTTCCCCCTCTTAGTCAGTGCTCCCTCCCTTCATTATCATCATCATCATCTTCTTCTTCTTCATTGTCATCTTCGCCTTCCTCTGCTTCCCTTCCCTTTATTCTCTCCTCTTCTCCTTCATTGGTACAGCCACGTCTAAATGTTCAATTAACAGATATGATTTGGTGGACTTTACTGCAGCATATGATTTTTTTTTTTTTTTGTTTAACCTTCAATCAGTTTTCTTCCTGCCGGTTCTTTTTGGGAGTTATTGTTTTACTTTAGGCTAAATACATCCATTTTGTTTCTGATTAGGGGCCAGCCCAACATGTTATTAGTACTCTGAACTTCACTGTTGTTTGTGTATGTGGAAAATTGGTCTCTAGATTTTTATTTTGAATAGCCTTGTACATGGACGATGTAGAACAAAAAATGGACAGGTGACTTATTTTTGGATAATAATGGTGTGGCAGAACAATAGAAGCTGAAAAAAAAAAGGCCATATATACAGGCTTGTTTTCTTGTGCCTTGAGTTCATTGTCTTTTTTTTAATGGTGTTCATTGTCTTAACTTGGCAAGTTCTTATTCTTTTTTTTTTCCTCTCTAAAAACAGAGGTACATGAGTGAGGGGAAAGATACCATTATCTTGGCTGGCGCTGAGTATGGCAGCGGAAGCTCTCGTGACTGGGCTGCTAAGGGACCGATGTTACTGGTATGTGAATATACATCCATTTTGCATTCAACTTGGTGCAACTCAGCCCGGTAGATATGTGAATTTACAGAATCTGGGTGCACTCAGACTCAGCAGTCTCCGAAATTGGGATTTAGGTCGCAAAATATTTCATCTCATTCCTGCTGTGTTTTTTATTTTAACTTCTATGCAATGGTTGGACTCAGGGTGTGAAAGCAGTGATTGCCAAGAGCTTTGAGCGAATTCATCGCAGCAATCTAGTGGGCATGGGCATTATTCCACTCTGCTATAAGCCTGGGGAAGATGCAGAGACTCTTGGTTTGACTGGTCATGAGCGTTACAGCATCGATCTCCCATGCAATGTGAGTGAGATAAAACCTGGCCAGGATGTCACTGTTGTGACTGACAATGGCAAGTCATTTACGTGTACAGCTCGCTTTGACACAGAGGTAAAGGAAAAAACTAACATCAACATTGCTTTGCCTTTCTGGGTGCATTCAAGTGACATTTCTTGATTAAAAGAATAATATATTTGTTTGCTGCAGGTTGAACTGGCATATTTTGACCATGGGGGCATTTTGCCATATGTCATTAGGAACCTGATCAATGCGGATCATTAGATCACTCTGATTTTGGTAAACACTGAGGACAGCGTATCCGCTGCGATTTGCATGACATTTTTCATCGGGGTACAAATAAATCACGATTTGCTGCAGTGTCTGTGGCCTGCAGTCTGTATTTTCAGTTTTGGAACATGCCAACAAGGGCGAGTGTAAGAATAAGAGGGGAGCTGAAGGAAAGAGTTGGTGGATGGATAGTGCTTTTGTTCCTGCGTCATTGATGCTTTGGGAGTGTATTTTTATGGTAATGAGCTCCCAACAATATACATTTCTTATTCCTT
Organism: Litsea cubeba; assembly: GCA_012931725.1. NCBI lineage: Eukaryota > Viridiplantae > Streptophyta > Magnoliopsida > Laurales > Lauraceae > Litsea > Litsea cubeba. The sequence goes on along the minus strand of CM022954.1, from coordinate 17,838,014 downwards.
TTGACTGCAACTGGGCTCTACTTACACAGCTGTGATTGCATTCCCTCCTATCTTCTTTTCAGTTTTCACTCTTTTTACCTATGCCTACTTTGTATTGAATCATCATAACTGGGGGTTTATCCGGTGAGTATTTTAGATTTGATGAGTGAGAAGGGTCTATGGTGATGTAAATGGGACCATCATCAGTTTCATAGGATTTATATTTAACAGGTGGATGGGTGGGATGAGGGTGAGTGATCATCATCTCTTCACTGAAGGGGAGATTATTTGATGTCTCCTTGTAGGTCTTCCCCAATGGTCCTACACATTTAGCCCTTTTTAATTGAAAAGCCTTGGCTAAAATTTGTAGGAATTTGACGAAAGAGTCTTTTGCCATTTCATGTTTGGTCTTGGGTTTGCAGAAATAGATTCCAATTAAGAAGGGGGATGATGGCTGCTGCTGTGCTTTTAAAGCAATGGCAGCTTCTGCTGGAGATGATGTAGTTTTACCTGATCCTTTGCTGTAAATGCAAAAAATGGTGGTTTTGTCATGTTTGTGGCCAACGGTTGAATTTTTTCAGATTAGGTGTTAATCGTCGTGGGAAGTATGGCCATCAATAATAGGTTATGAAATGGATGGGCTGGCAGATGAAGAGAATAACTTCGTTTTGTCTATTTCATACCTTTGCATATCAAATGGCTAGGAACTTTCAAATGGAGTTGATATATATATATATATTTTTTTTAAATTTAAGAATGATTCCTCTTGCATGTATATGCTGCAAGATAAATCTCTGATCTGTTTATTCTAAGTTGTAGGTAAGCTGCTCAATTTAGAAAATCTGCTTTTGCCTGCAAATTTGATTGTGTCCATTTACTCATTTTTGATGCCCTGCCCTGCCCCTAATCTATTATCGAGTTAAAAAACGCTTTATGCGGATCCCTTAAAATGATATATTAGGGACATTTACGTGAGAAGTTTACCTAGTAAGGATCTTTACCTTTGAAAATAAATGACCCCCTTCATAAACCTCACATGAATATGAATTGGATGGTTGCTTGGACATAATGGTTGGGAGAGCCTCGGCTTGCTGATTTAACTCAGCTGTTTGAGTAACATAAATTCATTTACATTGAAAATGCTAAAAGCTATACATGCTTCCACGTGTATACCCAGTGGTCCAAATTTAACTAAAACAAATTGATCATGTGATAAGCATTTGCCTTGACCGTGATATATGGTGTAAAACCGGCAGTTTAAGCTTCAAAAGAAAGTACTGGATGTTGAATGCATGTTATCTAAAACCTACCTGTTTGTGAGGCCAGTAATCACAGGTGTTGTGCATTGATAAACAAAAAGAAAAAAAGCACATATCCTACAGGACACGCCTAAATTGAGACAGAATGCAGTATATGAATGATGTTAGATGGAACTGGCCATTAATACAACCTTCGATGGGAACTGGACTATTCTCCATGCATCATGATACCGCCATATGCACAAGTGAAATGATGATCGAGTCCAATGATACCACCATATGCACAAGTGAAGAAATGATCGAGTCCAACGGGTTGGAGTACAGCAGCATTCCTACCTGCGTTGTGGGGCTTGCTGAATCCAAATATATGCTTGGTGAATTTGGATGGAAACGATCCAAGGTTAATAACAGATACATTTCTATTTGATTTGGTATTGTCATTTTACCATTTAATCAATACCATGCAGAATGAAAGGTTAGATCGCTTGTTCAAGGTTCTACCCCAATGTTTGGAGGCCTTATGAGATAGTCATGCTCCAAGCAAACAATTGAGTTTCTGGAGTCAGTCTATACAAAGCATTGTTTTAAAACTTGGCCAATTTCAAGTCAAGTACTATGCAGCTCCACCAAGTAGCACAGTGAAGCGACACAGTGAAGTGTACAAGGCTTCATAACTCCATTTTGAGCCTCGTCTCTTCATCTTCTTATTTGAGATCAAACCCCATCAAATTCCACAATTTTAGCAACAAAACCCCCCATTAGTTAAAGTCTCAGATCAGTTTGGCTCAGCCGAGTCGATCCTGCATGGATGTTTTTTTTTTTTTTTTTGCTGTAAATGTAAAATTTCATTACAATAAAGAACAGGATGCGTTCCACAAGGTGGTACAAGAGAATGAACTGAAACAGGACAGGAGAAATAGAAAGAAAAAATGCTGTGTGGATGACAATTTTGATTTCTTTACCCCTAAATTAACCTGAGGGCATGGTTGGTGATTCATGATAGATGATAATAGAAGACTCCATTCCTCCATGTAATCAGAAGCAATAGCATCATTGTAGAAGAGGTTTGGTATGCTGTCTGGATATATACTAATAAACAGCTTCAAGGTATGTAGATGAGTGAAGCTTTTCATGGTGCTTTTCACCTACAATAGAAGATGAAGAGTTGGGATATTAATGGGAATAAGGAGACGGTAGACAAGGGACCGAGAGTAAAATGTATGTGATTACCATAAAAGGTGTGAAAATCCCTTAATGGCGAAAGATGGGATTGAGAGGTGATAGGCACAAACGGAGTGATACAGCATAATTGAGAGAGATCAATGAAATTGAGATGCATGATTTGCATGAATGGAGTAAAATCCATAATTTAAAGAGATCAATGGGGTCAGATAAATTAACGAGATTGAGAGGAGTGGTGACAAAAATAGTTTAAAATCTTTAACATCTTGGCATAATTGAGGGAGATTAATAGAAATGAGAGTTGTTTAGACAATTTTGAAATCTAATATAATTTATAAAGATTCTTTTTTGGACTTTTAGGGGCCTTATTTGGGCCCGAAATCAGACTAGACCTGACTCGGCTGAGTCACATGCGACTCATCCGAGTTGACCCAACTCAAGCCGACCTGCAGGGGACCAAGTCCGAGTTTCAAAATCACTGAATTACAACGTTTTAATCCAACCATCTACAATGCATATTGATAGCTGAAGTAGAGGAACCCAAAGGTGGATAGGACTATAACACTAGCCTGTTCGAATTGATTTGATAATTTTTCTTTGGACAGAGGCCTTTCTAACAGAACTACATGGGTAACTGCCACACAATTCCTAACAAGTCAAATGCACATGACCCATACAGCTCATTAGGTTATCCTACTTAGAATACATCCAGACCTGAAAATCCATGCAGGTCCATCAGGTGCCACAACAGATACAATATGAAGGTACAAAGGCATATGACCAATATAAGCACAGGTCTGACCTGGGGGGTTAAAGAAATCAACATGACAGCAAACGTCAGTCCCCTCAAGTTCAACTTAACTGCACATTAGTCTTCGGATGGATAACAATGGCAGTTTTTAGTATAGAAGAGAACCCACATATGTAGCAATATCTTCAATAAGACCTTCATGTATAACAGTGATCAAACTCGATTACTAGAGGGAAAAAAAAAAAGACTGCAGGGCATGATTTTCATCTAACATTATTTTTATTGAGCCCATTAGCTATTTGTTTACAGTTGTCTGAGACTTCACTTTTGTTTTTCCAGTAGAGAAAAATACTTGCACTGGCACTAGACTCCAGTCTTATTCTTTTCAGGAACATTGCAACTCAATACTAGTTAGCAGAAAGGTGGTTATCAAAACTGGATGATTTGAAAGAAGGCACCTGAATTGTAAAGAATACAACATGAATTCTTGGGCTCTCGAGGTGGAAGCTCTCATAACAATGCTACAAGACCAGGGTCACATACACTACCATTTATCCAACATGGGTAAGCTTATCTTTATATTTCTGGCAAAGCCTGCAGAAAAGAAATGAAAATTACAAATTAAGCAACTCATGGAATATCAGAGCAAGGTGTATTATCAGTGATACATTATCAAACTTTCACGATGGAAGCACTTCCTAAGCAAAAACAAGAAGCCATATAATCACTTCTCCACACTTTTGTTGGTTCCATTCTTTCCAATTTATAATCCAGAATTACCATATTCATCCATGCTCATTTGAACCTGTTGTTGAAGAAATGAGATACAAAATGCAAGGGAATAAAGGGATGCATCAAAGAATTGAAGTCTTAACATAAGCCTAATTCTGTTGTGAGGAATCAATTAATCCCAACAGTGTTAAAAGGAAGCCTGAAAATCTTGTCATCCACTTGTTTAGAGACAAGTCAAATTATGTTTAAATATTCCTAACCATAGCCCAGCTAAATTGGAAGTTCCAACTGTCCCTCCTAGCCTTTTAGAAGCCATTTGGTTCCTAGAAGCCAAAATAGCTTATCTAAAAGCATCAACACTGTTTTTTACTTTTTTTTTAGAGGAGAAAAAAGAGCATACAGAACCACAAGATGGCAGAATCCCAAGAAAGACCACCTCAGAAAGATCACCTTTAATAAGTCATCCACCTCGCTAATCTCACTAGACTTTATTTTTATTTTTATTTTCCCCTTTTGAAATGATAACTGTTTGTTAAACATTAAAAGATAAATAAAAAATGGGCCGAATAACAAGGGGATGGCCACACCAGAGAAGCAAGGGTATGGGAGTTCCCGTTTGTGAAATCAAGGATGATAACTGTCTCAACTACTCTCCTACCCCTTCTCCCGGTGGTGGTTAGGTTTTGGTGGTGAAATCAGCAAGGATAAAGAAAAGCTACAGGGAATAGCCACATCAGAGAAGCAGCTAGGGACACACGGGACAGGTTAAATAACAGCAATCGTGTTTCTTTATCCAGTCCTGACAGAGAAGCCTGCTTTCACAGATCTTGTAGTTCAGGTAAGTAAGGTGTCCTAAGGCAAATAGGAGGGGCTTATCCATTCAGTGGATATCAATTTCAATCCTTTGTGGTCCCAAAAGATTCGTGAATGTGGGGCAGCCGTGGGAGTTTCTGTTGACAGCTGTAAGGAGGGCAGGAATGATCCTTTGGCATTTGCGCACGACAGGGACAGACAAAACCTAGAAGCTTTTGCTGCAGAGAGAATAAAACAGGAGAACCAGAGAGCTTTAGAGTTTGAATTGTTCTATCAACTATAAGAGAAGAACAAGCCGACAACCAGTGGGTCTAGGTTCCAGCAAGAATGAGAAGAGGATCAAGGGGACTGAAAAATGTTGCAAATGAAGGTCCTATTGTGGAATGTGCAGGACCTTGGGGCTGTGTGAAGTGAGCAGTGATTAGAGAAATTGTCCACAAATCTAAGGTGGGAATTGTGCCTCTCCAAGAATCAAAGATCAGCTCTATGTCTGAACTGATTCATTAGTCGAAGAAGTGTGGATTTAATCAGCGCTACGTCAGCAAGGAGATTTTTGGAGTGAGATTCCATTCGAGCAAGATGGGACGAGGCATGGCGTATCGGAGGCGACTGGAATGTTTTCAGATTTCCAGTAGAAAAAATTGGGAGATTGTCGTATTTCTTCTAACACGAGAGGCTTCTCAGATTGAATTAACTCTCATTCAATGGTGGGTTTACTGTTTTAAGTGCACTACTTTGACTTGGTCAAATCACCCATTATCCATGTCCAGACTTGACATGTTCTTGTCTCGGTGGAGTGGTTAGATCTTTTCCCAAACGCATGCATATCTCATCACATGTCCAGACTCAACCAATCACCAGATTTCATTCTCTACCATATCACATCACAACATGGTGTCAAATTAGAAAACACAAATAAATAAATAAATCTTTCACCTCAAATTACATGCTGCTTTTTCTCCAAACAAGCAATTGATCACTCCTTCAGAACACATCACCACACTCTAATTCACAATCAACAAGATACACACTAATATAAAAGATATCCTAGGATATTTTTAGATTCACCATCCATACACATTCCGAGGTAGATATTAAGTTCCCAAAATAACACTTAGATTCCCTAGATGATTCTCAGACTTGGACTTTAGGTGACTCTTAGACTGCAAAAGAAAAAATTAAAATCATATTTCCAACATAACTTCCACTTAACTTTAATATTCAACTTTTAAACTCTACTTTTGAATTTACAATCCTTTTTTAGACTTCAATTTCTCAATCCTTTTGTTATATCAATTGATCATTTCATAAATTCTTCATTGCATGTTTGGAAGTTTTCAATTCATTAACTATTCTTCAAAATCTCTGCATAGTTTTTTCAAATTTCCTAGTTTGATATTGATCCCCGTATCTGTAAACATCAATTACTTTGATCAATTTTGAATACTGTAGAACTTTCAATGCTTGATATCCTGCTCTTTATTCTGCCTTTTACTATGATGATTTTCAAGTTAGTAATAAAGTAGGCATATTCATTGAGTACAACATCAAACATTGCAGTGAGCCATTAATACATTTAATTTATCCTATAAAATATGGCCAGACCCATTATCTCTCTGTGTGCGCGCTAAGAAAAGGATATATACAATATATATTTTAGGCCCATTTTTTCCCCTACGAGTGATAATTAAATGTGAAGACCTAGGATGTGGCCCATTTATCATGTGCCGCTTGTGGGCTTTCGAGGATCCACAGTTCGAACCCACCAAGTTAAAAAGGTGAAGGTGCCTTTTCAGAAACTTCGCCCCAAACAGTGTTTAGGGCAAACGAACGGAAGAAGAAAAAAGGAAGAGAGAGAGAGAGAGAGAGAGAGAGAGAGAGAGAGAGAGAGAGGAGGAGGAGGAAGGCGATGTAGCTGGCGAGTGGCAGTGGAGTTGGCAACTGCAACGTCTATAAAGCCAGGTACTCTCCCCCTCCTCTCTCTCCCTTCCCCTCCTTCCTTCTTTTCTCTTTCTCGTTCTTTTACATTTTTTTTTTCCTGCAACCAGTGGCCAGCCCCTTCCTGTCCTCTGTTTTAAGAAAAAAAAAAAATTCTAGCCGAAACTCTAGATTCCGGACATTTCAGCCTAAACCTCTGAAATTTCTGCCCGAAATTCCAAATTTCGTCCCAACTGATCCGAAATCTGGGCCGAGTTTTTCTCAAGGGGTAGTTTGGTTTGTTTTCTTGGCCAAACCAAAATTGTTTGGAGATTTCGGCCGAATCAAAACAAATCTCATAACACCAACGATGATGCTAACCACCTGCCTATGTATAGGTTCACATCAGTATGTGCATGCAGCTAGATTCATAAATGACTCCAGATCGTGATCGAGGTTTATGGTGAGTGAATGAAGTGGAATTCTATAATGGGACAATGGGGCCCACCTATCCAAAATTTGAACCACTCAAAATGAACACCCTCCCCTTGTATGGATGTCTACAAATTGCAATCCAATACGAGTTGGTCCCATCGTAAGATTGATCACACAATGAATAATATGATTAACATAATCTTACACATTATTAATCATATGCTCAATCTTCTACTGGGACCAACTCTTGTTGGGAGTAAAATTTGGGACAATCCCATGCAAAGGGGAGTGTGTTCATCTTAAAAGGTTTGGATTTTCAATAAGTCGGCTCCATTGAGGAGTTCTAGTCCATCCACAGACAAGAAGCGACACTGCAACAGTGAGACACTCAAAGGATCCAAGATCTCCATAAGAGTCCAAATATTGTTTCAATTGGGATCAATAGATGTGTTGGTATCATCATAATGTATTTCATGTTAAAAAATATAGAGCATGAGAGGTCAACTTTCCATGGAATCCAACTAGAAGGGTTGTTTCTGTGAAAGCCTTTTGCCTAAGGACCAATCGCCCCTCCCTTACGAGTTCTGCCGCCACAAGTAAATGATGCCTTTGTAATCCAGAAAATCCCGATCTCATAGCCCAGCGTGCACCACGAGTCTCATCTAAGACGCGGCTTGATTTGAGCAGCAAGTGCAAGGATACTTCAAATTGGGCAACGCATCGTATCCAATACTTCACTTCTTATGTGTAAGATCCATGTCCTTGCCGTGTCCATGGCATATCCCTGACGTGTCCATGTCATATCCAGGCATCATAGAAGCTCGCACTTTCTCAAAGAGCTTGCTCTTTTTTGTTGACACCCTCGATGATGAGGTTCTCGTGACATCACCCATGACAATGATGCCATGGCAGCAGATGTCGCCATGGGGGCAGCTGAGGATTGATGGACAATAGGTAATTGGTAGTCCAAGTTCTTGTGTGCCTTGGTCATCAAGATCATTATAAGTTAGTTCCTAACGCGAAGTCGCAAATTCAAGCCCCACACATTAGTTACTTATAAGTTGGAACTAGGAGTGAACCCTTGAGTATTGATTGATCCAGATTTCATTTCAATCAAGGTTGAGCCCACCATTATCAGGTCACATGCAATTATGCAAGTGAGAGATGAATTTTCATGTGTTTTATTGGCAGGGTTTGTTATCTTTGTCAGATACATAGATAGGATGGATTGAAGGAATACCCAGAACCAGGACACTAGACATTTTTAGCAATTTGATTAAGTTAATGCCTGAGAAAGCAGTTAATGAGTCAATTATTGCTTTCCCTCTTATAAGAAAATCCTGACTCTGCCATTACACAAGGAGACATCCAAACTTTGTTGTTAACTTTTGGAACATAATTTTGAAAGAAATTTCCACATTCTCTAGAGTTTTATTCTCTGTCGTCAGTTTTTTAGAGACTATTTTGATTGTTGCTATGGATCTCCGTGTTTAACGGTCTGATTTGAGTCAAATTCTGTGCCAAGGTGCCTTAATATAATAGTCTGCTATCCTTAGAGTGGATCTAGATTCGAGTACCACATCAGTGACTAATCAGCATTCTTGTGGCTATCATACTGTTTGCCCAGCCTGATTTTGGGGATCTTTTGTGTTCTGTTTAAAAAAAAAAAATTTCTCTGCACAGGATATCCTCTACCATCTATCTGTTGGTTTTGACTTGAAATTTGTTCAGTGTGCATCACGGATTTTTTACACAACAAGTGCTGCATTTTGGTTTGACTGGTTCTATTCAGAACTCTGAAATTGATAATGGGCAGAATTACACATCCTGGGCATTCCAGTTACAGATTTACCTTAAAGGTAAAGAATTGTGGGGTCATGTTGATGGGTCTGATACTAAACCAACAGATGACCAAAAAGCTGAGGCAAAATGGGAGACAAAAGATGCTCAGATCATGAGTTGGATTCTAGGATCTGTCGACCCTCAACTTATTCTGAATCTTCGCCCTTATAAGATAGCAAAAAACATGTGGAATTACTTGAAAAAAAATTATCAACAGGGAAACTCTGCAGGCAGATTCCAATTAGAACATGAACTCTCACAATTTGCTCAAGGGAGTCTATCCATCCAGGATTATTATTCTCAGTTTGTTCGTCTCTGGACTGACTATACAGAGATTATTTATTCTAGCCTATCTGGAGACTCCTTAACTGTGGTACAAGATATCCATGCGATTAGTCAGAGGGATCAATTCTTAAAGAAATTACGACCGGAGTTTGAAATTGTCCGATCTAATTTGATGAGCCGAGTGCCTTCACCTTCCATAGAAACATGACTGAGTGAACTTTTACGAGAAGAACAACGCTTAGCAACACAGGCTGCTCTTGTGCAGACTGCTCTTGGGAATCCTATAGATGTTGCCTATATTGCTAAAGATAAACCGCAGGGCCGGGATATGTGTAAAGTACGGACATGTTTCTACTCAATGCAACCAAAAGTACTGTACTTATTGCAAACACAAGGGCCGTGCTCTTCCCGAACGTCGGAGGCATCCTCAACCTCAATAGGCCTCAAAGTTCAACAAACTAAGAAAGGAATTTTTCTTCATCAACATAAGTATTGCCCTAGCTGGTCTTCAAGACTCGACTCCTGTGGACACGCCTTTAGAAGTAAATGCTTAACTTAGAAAAGATGAGGGTGATCTTCTGGCTGCTCCCACTGTTTACAGGCACTTAGTTGGGAGCCTTGTCTACTTGACAATAACTAGACCAGATATCTCTTCTGCGGTTAGCCAATTCATGACAACACCAAGGCTTCAGCATTTGGTCGCAGTCAAATGCGCTATTCGATATATTCTTGGATCTCGGACACGCGGCTTATTTTTTTCCAATTGGCACACCTCTCACTCTTACCGCTTATTCTGATGCCAACTGGGCAGGGTGTCCAAACACTCGAAGATCCATGACAGGATGGTGCGTCTACTTGGGTGAAATTAATATGTGCAAAATTGGAAGTGCAAAAAACAAGATAAGGTTTCTAAATCATCCATGGAATCTGAGTACCACGCTATGTCTTCAGCTTGTTCGAGATAATTTGTGTGACGTTTTGATATTATATATATTATATTATTTATTTTATTATTATTTAATTGATTGTATATTAATTAAATACACGATTAGTCTAAGTGGGGACCACGTTAGGCTTAGGTTTGGTGAGTTAGGCTTGTTGGATAGGTGTCCTAACCCATAGCTAACCCAGGCCCAATTTAGTGGTATAATTCTTTTCTAATCCAAACTCCTATCTTCTTAGAAAAGAAACTCTATTATTTTTAGACTTTAAGTCAGATTACAATTCCTACTCCTATTTCCTATTTATACACCACACTCTTTTATTTTTACACACAATTCTCTCTTTTAATTTTTCTCTGGGGTAGCACCTTGGGCTTTGGCAATAGAGATTCTAGACCGTCTCCGTCAACCGCGGACCTCAGGCAAGTACTTAACCATAATTTGTAGATTTAATACTTGTGCTCTTTCTTGATTTGCTTGTTTATGCATGTAGAAACCCTTCGATGCCTTGATAATTGTTTTAATGATTGGAATCGGAGACTGGAGAAGATCTTATTGGTTTTTCTTATTTTATTTTTTTTAGTATCACCGTTGACCCACCCAATCTACCAACGATGACCGGACTTGTCATAGGTTTTCGGAGGCAAAACCATGAGGCAAAACCATGAGACCTGTTACTGTGTATTGATCAGTGGGGTCCACTATCCTAGCTAGCACCTTGGGTGTGTAGCGAGAAACCCATTGTTTCTGGAACTGGGTTTTGAGTTCTGTCATGAATAGTGGGGGCAGTTTTGTTCTTGATATGCATGCAGAGAGAAAGATCTCTTTGTTATAAGACTTTTTATAAGTTTGAGTGTGACATCACAACATGAGTTTTTTTGTAAGATGAAAAAGAAGTGTTGTGTATAAGTGTTGACCCAGACTTGTTTTGGAAAACGGATTCCCATGTGACACAATTTTATAACTTGTCAGACCTTTCCCATGCAACCCATTAGTTTTTAGAATTTTAAAGGAAAGGTTCTGTGTTGTTGGTTTTCTACTTGGACATGAATTGGAAAGAATGGTTTTGTGTGGAATGAAGTAGGAAACGTATTGGACCCATAGGAATAGGAATGACTTGTGATGATGTCACCTCATTGTTACATGAGTATAGGACCTATGTGGTGGGATTATAGGAGAGATGTGATGATGTCACCTCATTGTTACATGAGTACAGGACCTATGTGGTGGGATTATAGGAGAGATGTGATGATGTCATCCCATGTGACCATAGGTTTCATAAATTAAAAATAAAGGCCTTAGTTTATTTATAAAACCAACTTACACCTTTTGGTTTATTTTGAATGTGAAAAATGTTTTAGATGGGATCCTCATGTTTTTCTAAAATTATAAACTAAGATTGTGATTTATCATTATTTTTTTACAAATTAAATATTAAATGATATATTTGGTTTTAAAGTGTTAAATTATATTTTTGTATTTTATTAATCGGATTATTGGACCGAGTAAATACCGTCCGGGCAAACGGTATATTACTAATGTGGGGTTTAGTGCCTTGTATGACCTCGAGGAAATCCTAATGGATATGAGCTCAACTCATTTTTATTGGAAAACCCTTAATTGGGTCTATGCACCATTGATTGAGAAAGGATGTGTTGGTCTTTTATCTATTTAGAGATTCTTGTGGTTGTTGGGTACAGGACCTTATGTTTGACCTTAGGATTGACTTGTGGTTATTCCTTGACCTTCGGGTTTGCATATATGATTGTGATTGATGTTGGTCTATTAGCTGCATACCCTATGTGGATTGGATATGGACTGTGATGTGGCTTGGTATTTGATTGAGATATTGTAGAGGTTTATTCGAATGATTTGATTGGTATTCGATTGTGGATTATTGTGCAGCCAGCCCTTCACTTTGACTTAGGTTTCTGTGTCAGAGCTTTACAAATCATTAGGTTTATTTTATTATGTGTACAGCGATTGGGTCATAATTGAACGACTGCAGTTGTAATTGGACGGCTGATCACCGATGTGTGCGGACACTGTAATATCCGAATTGATTGACCGGTATTCCGGATTATTGATCGGTCTATGACCACCGACGTGATTAAGATAGTTAGGGCTGACCACCCAAAACAGTGGCATTGCTTCTGTGTGATTATTGTATTGCTCTATTGTGTAGACTGGATTTAGGTTATACGTTCTTGTCGTCATCGTCATATTGTTATTCTCTTATAATAATTACCTGTCATTACTCACATTGTTCTTGTGTTTTATTTATAAATTATGCTTTCGTGCTTGCTGTTTACTTTGTTTATTGGTGCATAGGTACCGAACCCTACCTTGCCGAGGAGACGGAGGAGGGTCAAACGTTTCAAGCGTTTGAGCCAGTTAACGAACCCGAGTGGAGTGCCGATGATGGCTATGAAGCTGTCTGAGTCCGCACGGGAGTGACTTTCATCATAGAGACTATTTTAGTAGCAAACTATTCATAATGAGCCTAATTTTATTTAGTTATTTTGTTTAAATTGTTTTGAAAACTTTAACCTTAAATATCCAACTAGTTATGTGTTGGTTTGATTTTTAATATTGATACCAATTGATTTAATGCTTCCGCAAATGTTTTATTATGACTCACCATGTTTCAAAATTTTTGTGGGTCCATATTTGGGAGCTTGTGTTGCATTAAACACAGAAAATTGAATATTTATTCTTATTTTTCACGTTATCCCTTGGTTGTATTTTGGGGACGTGACAATTTGGCTCCGTGGTTTCCTGTCAGAGATTGGTTTTCCTCATACCACAGCTACTCCTCTTCATGCAAATAATACCAGTGTTATTCGCCTCACTAAATCCCATTTTTCATGAACGCACCAAGCATATCGAAGTGGCTTGTAATTTCATTCGGGATGAATATGATAACAATGTCATAAGCCTTCCACATACCTCCACTGACCAACAGCTTGCAGATATCTTCACCAAGTCTTCCCAGGCCATGCCATGACTTCTTGGTTTGCAAATTGTTGCTAGTTGACCAGCATCAATTTGAGGGGGGGATGTTAACACAAGCTTCTGTATTGGGCCAAGGCCCAATTGTATTTTAAATGGGTCTTGACCCATAATACCATAAGTACCCACGTGGGATTGATATAGTCAAATGATGTGTTGTAAGAATATTTACTTTCCCTTTTTAGATAGATACTTCAACTGTACATATTGTAATTATCTTCATTACAGCGTTGATTAAGGCATTTAGTGAATAAAAAATGGAGGAAGGATGGACCATCAGGCATCCAGTTTTTCCACAAAAACTACTTTCTTCATCTCTCTGCTTAATGAATGTTACTCCTATCTTTGCCCGGCATCTTGGCTCCTACATAGATTGGACCTTTCTTTGTTTCAACCTGTAAGTGGATTGCTTCCCTATCTAGCTTGCTTTAATCAAGTAATATAATGAGTACATCTTCTATGAGCACAAAAAATATCTATTGGAGTTTAACACATCCAAAAATAATTCTCTTCCGGTAAATACTTTATCACTGATGATACAACTAAAAAATTCAACCGGACACAGCATGGTAAAATTTTAAGCTTCGCCGCAAAAAACAGTCACATTAAGAATGATATAAAGATTAAAAATCTATAACAACTAACATATTCATTTAAATGATAATAATAAATAACAACTACTAACAAAGGAGACGAGTAGGACAAGGAAATTTTTCCTAAGAATTTACCAGTGGCAAGATTATGGGCAGAAAAGTACCTTGAGTTGGTGAGTTTTTTAAAACTTATACTCGTCTACATGCATCCACTTTGTAGATGACCACTTATTCCCTTTAATCACAGGGCAACCCCCTGGAAGAATCTCAGAATAAAATAAAAATTATCAGTCAGTACTTAATAGATACTTCAAAATCTACAGCATTCGGTGAAAACAGTAAACTTCACCAACAAGATTTACAGATCACACAATGCAACTACATCCAGATCAGAATTGCATTTAAGAATTCAACAAATAATTGAATGCAGAAATTTCTGTAGAAATAACAAATCAAGCCCTGAAATAGAAGTTTCTATTGGCAACATAAGTAAATTTACCATGCAAACTTGATGGATCTAATGAGGCATCAGGTCTCATACTCCAGAAGAGCAATGCATCCCCCATCTTAGGTTTGACAGAAAGGCCCTTTTTTGCACACTCAGATAATTCATTCCACCAAGGAACAGAACTATAATTTGCTTTGGCAGAAGGAAACACTGTCTCGCCGCCTTCTTCAACATCTGAGCTGAATCAATACCAAAAAGAAAGAAAATTGGATTAAAAAAAATAGATATGATTTAGACAAATGTAGTATAATAAAGTAGATCAAGGAAGATCATTCAAAAAAAAAAGTACATCAAGGAAGTTCGCAGCAGGAGTGTGACTCATACAGATACATAAGAACAGTTGCAATCCGTTGACCACCATTTTTAGTATTAAATTGATCGAGAAAGTAGTCATAGTGAGGTTCATATCTCTGTCCAACTTCATAGTGGAGAATCTGAAGTCCCTCCCCGTGCTCTGTAAATTAAGACAATACCTTTATATTAAAATTATGCAACTAGATGGGGAAAAAAAAAAAGAAGGCACGGTATGCAATAAATCCATCAGAGCTATAACAAATCCATCCGAAGGAAATACATGCATGGAAGTTTCAGTTTTGAAGGTATATTGAATGCATATGAACCGTCAACATAATATCTAAACCAACCCACGTCAGCTATATCACAAATAGTGTTTTATTACTTACTGAATCTGTAAGAGGTCATTGGTAATTTACACGCGATATTTAAAATGGGATTTACATATGAAAATTTGCATGGTGGATTTTATTATGTAAAATTTACATATGTGAAATACATGACCATGTTTGTTTGGAAGCACCATAGTCACATGAGTAATTGAAAGGTTTGGATTACATACATAAAATTTTCATATATCTCAAAATCTATGAATATCTAAGACATGAAACTATACATTTTGGGAAGTAATGGGTCAATAAAAAAAGTTGAACATTTTGGAATAAAACTTTGGGGTCCACAGGAGTTGCAAAAAAAAAAAGAGGTCATGGAATTTGATGCTGCAACCTGTTTTCTGGCGCCATTTTAACCAGAGAGGCGTGCAACACTTTCACACATTTTTAGTTGTGAGACTTTTCATATGAAAATGGCCTCATTTACACACTTTTTCCACACCTCATTTATACCAAACATATGTGCGTGTGCGTAACATTTACATATGTAAACAGGTGCAAACAGATGACCTCTAAGAATTCATGCCACTTAAATTATTCAGGCAAACAACAAACTGGTCAAACAGACTCGAATATTAAGAAAATCTAAGCTTCCCATGGACCACAGGTTCAAACATTCACAAACAAGAGATCCATAAGAACTTTTCTTGAGATTTAAAAATTTTCTACTGGCACCACGCATATGTAAACGTTGAAATTTTGACTCTTTTAGAGCTCAACTCATGGAAATTCTAAAACACATCCACTGAAAACTGGCACCAGTAAATCTCTCTTAGACAAACCATTGATATGATAGACAAATTGGGATTGTGGGGATTAGCTCGAGTCAAAAATCAACGAGACCCGCTTTAAGTTTAGTGTAGTTTCTTTTTAGTTTATTAATTTATTTTGCATAGCAATATTAACTGTACAGATACTACCAACATAAAGATTTTGGAACAATACCATGTTTGTTTGTTTTTTTTTTTTGCTTGACTGATAATACTCATCAATGCAAATGATCAAATGAGTGAGTCACTGCATGTCCAAAAGAGTTAATCATACGACACTTTTTTCTCACAAACAAGATCACCTATGGCCTATGGGTTTAAACATTCGATAAACCTCCCTTCTTTCATTCATACTCAAAACAAAATTGCAACTATTGGACTCTGCCAAACCATTGGCTACACCCATATCCAGAGTCTGCAACTCAACAACATATGCCACTATACTCACTTCTTGCGGACAGTGTTGGATGCAACAGTTGCAAGTGTTGATGCCCTCAACATAGTTTCAGCTTTCAACCATGAGGACCTGTACCTTCTTGATGAGGAGGTTACCCAACAAGGGAAGAATGGTCCTCACCAAAATGTTTGTATATAAAGCTTCCTCCTTTTGCAGTCAATTACTTTCTCAACAACCATTTATATATTCCTTTCATGGATATCAAAACCATTCAAGGCCATTGCATTCAACGAATAGAACATTGGGGGAAAAAACAATACACTAGCCGCCAAACTTCCAAGGTCTAGAATGAGGGCTCTCCTGATCACATACCTACAGGAATGAAGGTAAAATCTGCAATTCTTTTCTCAATATTCCTGATAATTTTATCCTGCCCTCTCCTAAGAAACATGCCTGAGCTTGTTCGAACCCTGCACAACAGGAGTTTATGTCAAGAATTCAAAACAACTTCAATGAAAAGCATTTTCTTTACTTGCAATCCCAAAAAATGCAAAACTAGACAAGCAGAAATTTGCATACCTGCTGTCTTTACTCTGACCAGTCTGGCTATCAACAACCGTTGACTTATGCATGTGAGGTTTGGCAAGTTCAATCAAGTATTCACATTCATCTTTGGACTACACAAAATATATCCACAATCAGAACTCATTAGTATAACTAATACCACATGATTTCTGTAAAACAATACCAAACAACTTGCCCAAAAATCCAATCTTGTCTCAGGGGATAATCATATAGGCAACTTCTGAAATATAATAGCCATAAGAAGATGTAGAAGGTATATAAAACTATCTACTGATTCTACAGGTATATAAAACTATCTACTGATTCTACACCGTGCATATTAAGAAGGAAACTATAGTTTTGCTTATACTCCATTAACTGTAATGAATGCTAAAGCCAGTAAAAGGAATTTTAAGAAGCCATAATAATATTATTCATGCACTGAGTAAAGAATACAAGGGTTTTTTTTATTATTATTGGTAACATGACGTGACTTGAACCCTCAACCTCCAACCTCAAGGTTGCAATAATGAGCACCTTCCCCTATGCCCAACAAGTGACAAGATGTATACAAGGAATTTTAATATTTCTCGGTTTATTCCTAGCTCTTTGTTGGTGTTCTCTTGGAACTAGATTTTTGTTCTCTTTCTTTCTCAAAGAGATCGGCTACTCAACAATCACCCCCCCCACCGGGTCCAGTGGGTCCCATCGACGCGCCAAATAAAGATCAAGAAATGAACTTTCCCTACTATGTAGAGGTAAAATGGGATCACTTTCCCTACTATGTACAGGTAAAATGGAATCACATTCACAAGCCACAAGGCCCACAACCACTGTTCTAAAGATGTAAGTAATTAAGAATCAAATCAACCAAATCAAAGAAAATGAGGACAAACAGATTGTGAAAACAAGAAATTCAGACACTAACTAACCAGGAAATTATGATAGATGAATGCTCGTGGCTCCCACGAAAGCACTTCCGTCCACTGCTCACCTCTTTCCCCCGATCCCTCCCCTCTGCAACAGAAACATTTCCAAAATCAAACTCAAACGGATCGACCTCAAAATACCAAAAAAAAAAAAAACTTCAACTCACCAGATCACAGATCAGAGTCTTGAAAAGCACTTAATTTGAGAATTACTAACCTCTTGACGCTCGGCTTCATGAAGGCATTGAGATCGATGGCATCGGAAGAATCGGTGCGGCTGATCGGGATGGAGAAGATGCCCAGGGCGAGGAGGGCGAGCGTGAGCGTGAGCATGAGGAGCGTGGTGAGGATGAGATAAAAAGAAGAGGTTCGTCTGATCGAGAAGAGTCGGTAGTTTCGACCGCCTTTCGCCATGGAAGTTGCAGAAGAAGAAGCTCCGAAGAATGAAACCCTAGCGATCGATCGATCGAATGAGATTGGGGTTTTCTTTTCTCGTATTTGTAGGAGGAGGAGGAGGAGAAGAAGAAAACGGTAGTGGGATACTGGGATTGAAGACCAGCGCGCTATTTCTGTGGGCCGTGGTCTTTGGTCAGATTTTGTACAAAAACGGAAAGGGAAATCTACTTTCAATTTCAAGGAAAGATTTCAAAAGGCATAAATTATCTTCGGTGCTCTAAATGCCACAGCTCCAGTTGCTCATTCCACATCCCTTACTTTTGAAACTTTCAGGGGTCGTTTGTTTTGTGTGAAAATGATTCATATGAGTAAATGCTTCACATGTGAATCAATTACATGTGCCATAGTCTCACATGAGATTCAAATTCCAATGTTTGTCAGCTTCACCAACCCGCACATGTGAATTTAAATTACATCTAATGGGCATCAACGGTTATAATGTTTTTCCCAAGTTTCTCACATATCATGAGGAATCATGATCTGAAACTTGGGGGTCTAGCTGTTCTCGGCATTTTAGAGCTAATCAACGGTTCGGATCTTTCAAAGGGGGCCCACAGAAACCCAGAATGCAGATCTAACGGTCTGTAATTCTCCCCAAATTTCTTACAACCTAGGATGATCCAACGGCTGAATTTTGATGTGTGAGCCGTGTTGGACCTCCTGAAGATGATTACCGGTGTAGATTATGGTTTTGGGGCCCACAAGATTGAAAAAAATTAAAAAACACGGTGCTGCTGATATGGACGTCCGCGGTACTGTAGCTCCGCACAGTAACAGTACCATGGGAATCCTTTTCACACCTACTGAGATGTGAAAATGAAGGAAACTTTTTGAGTTGATTTTCATACCATTTACATTTGAGCTTTACACATGTGAATTAGATTCACACATAACAAACGTGATATATGCGTAACGGAAACGCATGTGATTTTACATACGTAAATGGGCACAAACAAACGTAGTAAGAAATTCTCAAACTCTCTCTCTCTCTCTCTCTCTCTATTTGCCGCCCACCTCTGCCCGTGCCCTCTCCCTCTCTCACTCGGAAGGGAGGGAGAGGGTCGCGCACAAGCGAAGGTGGGGGCGATAAGGGAAAGGGAGAACGAGAGAGGGACAGCGAGCAGGGAGAATAAGGGGGAGAGAGATAGGAACGGCAACGAGAGAGGGAGAGAGACATGGATAAGGAGATAGAGAGAGGGAGAGGGTTGGCCGCGGGCGGAGGTGGGTGGCCAGTAGGGAGAGGGAGAGAGAAAGAGAAGGGAGAGGGAGCGGGTGGAGGAGGGCAGCAAGCAGGGAGGGAGAGACGTAGTTTGGAGATTTCATACAGGGGTACCATGCTTTTGAAAAAAAATGGATGTGGAACGAGCAAGTGGAGCTATGGCAATCTCAACACCAATTTTTTTTGAGTTATATATATTTACCCCTAAGATTTTAATGATTTGTAAATAAGCCCTTGTGGTTTTTGTATTTGTAAATAGCCCCTACCTTTACATTTCAATACCTTTTATGTCCTCAAGATCATTATTCCTAATGAGAATGGATAACCACCATTGAACTTTGAATGGATAACCACCATTGAACTTTTATAAAAAGGACAGCTTTGCCCTTACATCCATTAAATAAAAATTAGTATATTATTATTATTTATAAAAAAAATACTATTATTTTATCTCAAGCCCTAATGGTCTCTCTCAATAATGCTTTAATGCACATGAAGCTTAATCATGTATTTTGAAACTTTTATCAATCTAACCGTGAGTCGTGCATCGATTTGATCAGTTATAAGTACATGCATTGATTGTCATAATAATCGATTTGGTTTTTAATGAAATAGGCCCTGTATCGATAAAAATAGATTTATGTTTGGTTATTCTCTCCCATTAAATGTAATTATAAATGTTACAAGCTTTAGAGAAAAATAAGTTAATGCTTTTGAATTTTTTTCATAATGGATGAAGAGATGGGCAAAAATGTCATTTTACTCTAAAACTTTTGGTGGTTGGAAGGCTACTGATTTTGGGGACACGAAATGTATTAAAATGAAAAAGCAGGGACCTATTTAAAAATACTAAAATAATAGGGGCTGTATTTAAAAAATCCTCAAAAATCTTAGGGGTATATGCAAGAAGATCGTATTTTTGTTCATTCTTTAAAAAAAAGTACATGCGTATTTCGATATTTCAAGAAAATATAGAAGTTTGCCACAATTCTTTCGATCAAGTCCTCTATAACATTTTTTTTAGAAAAAGTAGCAAAAATGCCCTTCCTTTACTACAGTTCTTGTCTTCTTTTAGCCTTCTTCCTCTGCAAGATCAACTATTTTGATTTTTATGATCATAACTATTTGATAAAGCTAGTTTTTGGTTGGTTGGGATGCATATAAACCCATTTTTTAACAGTCCATGCATAAAAGTAGCTGAAGTGGGTTGTGTTGGGCATTTGGGTTGGACTTGATCATTTTTATTAAATGGTTTATTAAAGGAGAATTTGGAAAAAATGACAAGGGGTGTCTTTGTCATTTTTCAAACTCTTTTTTTTTTTTGTGAGTACCTGATTGAAAAAAATATAAAAAAGCTTGATACTTTTTTGAAGTATTTAAGCTTTTTTTAACATAAGGCAACAGTTTTATACCTTTCTGAAAATATTCCTATCTTCAATAGGAGGTGTCATTTTTGAGTTGATTGCTTAATTAAAATCTAAAAAAGGAGAACAGTGGGATTGCTTGGTATGTTACCATTTGCACATTTCTGTGGATAAACTCTTCCCATTCCCATGTGGGTGGACTTTCTCACGGGACTTGGCCCCTCGGTTAGGGTAAAAGATAAGACTTAAAAAAATTCATGTAATTTATTGTGATGAAGTTGGTTGTGGGTCTAAATTCTATGTAAGTTCTTACATTGCTCATATAATATGAGATGATTTATTTTGATTGTTTAGGTTTTTAATAAGTGAGCATTTGTGGTGCTTGCCTCCAATAGTAGAATTACGGGGATCATTTGCCTTATATAGGATCCGAAGATGTGTTTTACATATGTATATGTTATGTGTGTAAATGTTGTATAAGCCCCTTGTTTGGCATCACCACTTTTTGCGTTTATTTCTTTAAATTTATAAAGCGGGTAGAGATTTTGATAATAGAGGTGTTTGGCAGCGTGTTTTAGCCTCTAAATGGTGTAGAGAAGTAGAGGCAATACCTCTATTTCCAATAGCCAACCATTGGATGCATGTAGAAAGTAGAGGGAAGAAAAAATAGAGGTTGGTGAACAGTGATTCTGGCCCAACAAGATCAGATCTTTTGTTTTTTTTTCAAAATCTAAGAGTTTTAATCAAGATCCAACCCGTTGGAAATGTGACAAACACGGCCATAAGACCAAATTTCAGCCGTTGGAATATCACCAGACTCGAGATATGTGCAAAAAACGTGAGCCATTTGATGCAATTTTCAGAAATCCGTGGGCCCCAAACAACAAGATCCAAACCGTTAGATCTCTTTGTAAGGATGAAAATAACTATTAAGGCTTATTACCTTATGGATCTCGAGATATTTGCAAAACAATATCAGCCATTGATGTATTATGCTCAATTTTGGATTTGTCCATGAGCAATAACGTTTTTCTATTATTATTATTTTGCGATAGTAACTCACGATCCAAACCATTGAAATTGTTCTTAAGATTAAGCCCAGCTATGGGACCAGATTTCAGTCGTTGGATCATCACCAATCTCGAGATATGAGCAAAAAAGTGAGTCATTTGATAATATTTTTTGGATTACTTGGGAGTCAAACACAAGATCCAAACCGTCAGATCTCTTGGGAAGGCTGAACACGCCCATGTGGTCAATTTTCAAGGCTTAATATATTGTAGATCTCGAGAAATTTGTGAAAAAATCTCAACCATTGATATAAAAAAAAGTCTATTTAACATAGATCTTTCCATTACCAAACACTCCTTTTTTATTACTCTTTTTTTAATGGCTCTATTTTGATGGGTCTAACCAAAAAAGAGTAGAGATATCCAACAAGGCCTAAGTAGAGCACATTATCATGTTTTTCAAGGCCACCATTTTCAAATGAGTAAATCTAACATTTTCAATTGAGTAAATGAAAAAATGAGGTGAGTAGATGATGGTTTGGGTGTTCCACCTTTTTACCTGAGTTTTGTGAACCTTTGGTGATTGTTTGGCAATTTACTAGGTTAGTTAAAGTACTCTAAAACCTCCATTTTTAAGACAATGGATCACATTAAAAGTACACATTAGCGGCCGCCAAAAACTATCACTAAAAGTGACGAGACGGTCACTAATACTCTTTAGCGACGGATCAGCGATGGCCAAAAGAAAGACGCATTAAATTCGTCGCAAAAAGATATTAGTGGCGGTCGCAAATATTTTTGCGACGACTTAGCAACGGTCAAGAAAATGGTGATCAAAACTTTTAAAGGCCATCAATGTCGTCGCTAAAGATAAAAAAGGTGGTCGCTAATAGTATTTTTTTTATTTAATACCTTTTTCGACCGCCAATGGCGGCCCCTAACACTAAAAAAGCGGTAGCTAATAGTTTTTTAAAATTTTTTAATACCTTTTGCGCCCGCCATTAGCCTATAATTTTTTTTTTATTTTTAGCTAATTTCCTAATTTTTTTCCTGCTTTTTATACATGTACTTGAATATATTATATACAACAAGTACAATCAGTTAAAAATACTAATAACAAAACAAAGTCTTATATTAATGACATTCAAAACATTACAAAAGTTTCAAGAAATTATATTCATTACAATTCCAGCAATTAAAAAAACAAAAATAAATATAGTGTCTTAGCAGGGTGCCGTGATCTATCCGATGCTCTCAAACCTGAAGACAAAAAGGGAAATAAATATTAATAGTTAATTATAAAAATTGGAAATATATAGTAAATATAAACAAAATTAAGTATTAAAATTAAAATTTTGAAAGTTAAACCTACGTTTCAACTATACGAGCAATCCGGGAGTTGGAATCTTGAGCCGTCAGTTCCGACAAGTCAGGAATGACTATGAACTCATGCCCGTCCAGTTTCACGGGCACCCGAGCCCGTTTGCTCTGTTTGGGTGCTCGGAGGCTAATTTCCTATGTTTTAAGTTAAACCTACGTTTCAACTTTATGAGCAATCTGGGAGTTGGAATCTCTAACCGTCAGTTCTGGCAAGTCAGGAATGACTATGGGCTCGTGCCCGTCTAGTTTCACGGGCACCGGAGCCCGTTTACTTGGTTTGGGTGCTCGGAGGCTAATTTCCTATGTTTTAAGTTAAACATATGTTTCAACTATACGAGCAATCTAGGAGTCGGAATCTCGAGCCGTCAGTTCCGGCAAGTCAGGAATGACTATGGGCTCGTGCCCGTCCAGTTTCACGGGCACACGGGCACCGGAGCCCGTTTGCTCGGTTTGGGCGCTCGGATGCTAATTTTCTACGTTTTAAGTTAAACCTATGTTTCAACTATATGAGCAATCCGGGAGTCGGAATCTCAAGCCATCAGTTCCGGCAAGTCAGGAATGACTATGGGCTCGTTCCCGTCCAGTTTCACGGGCACCGGAGCCCGTTTGCTCTGTTTGGGTGCTCGGAGGCTAATTCTCTAAGTTTTAATTTAACGTTTTAAGTTAAACCTATATTTCAACTTTACGAGCAATCCGAGAGTTGGAATCTCGAGCCTTAAATCCCAGCAAGTCAGGAATGACTATGGACTCGTGCCCATCCAGTTTCACGGGCACTGGAGCCCGTTTGCTCGATTTGGGAGCTCGGAGGTTAATTTTCTACGTTTTAAATTAAACCTACGTTTCAACTATACGAGCAATCCGGGAATCGGAATCTCGAGCCGTCAATTTCGGCAAGTCAGGAATGACTGTGGGCTTGTGCCATCCAGTTTCACGGGCAACGGAGCTCGTTTGCTCAGTTTGGGCGCTCGGAAGCTAATTTTCTAGGTTTTAAGTTAAACCTACGTTTCAACTATACGAGCAATCCGGGAGTCGGAATCTCGATCCGTCAGTTCCTGCAAGTCAGGAATGACTTTGGGCTCTTGCCTATCCAGTTTCACGGGCATCGAAGACCGTTTGCTCGGTTTGGGTGCTCGGAGGCTAATTTTCTAAGTTTTAAGTTAACGTTTTAAGTTAAACATACGTTTCAACTATACGAGCAATCCAGGAGTCGGAATCTCGAGCCGTCTGTTCCGGCAAGTCAGGAATGACTATGGGCTCGTGCCCATCCAGTTTCATGGGTGCCGGAGTCCGTTTGCTCGGTTTCGGCGCTCGTAGGCTAATTTTCTACGTTTTAAGTTAAACATACGTTTCAACTATACGAGCAATCCGGGAGTCGGATTCTCGAGCCGTCAGTTCCGGCAAGTCAGGAATGACTATGGGCTCATATCCGTCCAATTTCACGGGCACCAGAGCCCGTTTGCTCGGTTTGGGCGCTCGGAGGCTAATTCTTTACGTTTTAAGTTAAACTTACGTCTCAACTATACGAGCAATCCGGGAGTCGGAATCTCGAACCGTCAGTTCCGGTAAGTTAGGAATGACTATGGGCTCGTGCCCGTCCAATTTCACGGGCACCGAAGCTCGTTTGCTTGGTTTGGGGCGCTCGAAAGCTAATTTTCTAAGTTTTAAGTTAACGTTTTAAGTTAAACCTACGTTTCAACTATACGAGCAATCCGGGAGTCCGAATATCAAGCCGTCAATTCTGGCAAGTTAGGAATTAATATGGACTCTTGCCCGTCCAGTTTCACGGGCATCGGAGACGGTTTGTTCGGTTTGGGCACTCGAAGGCTAATTTTCTAGGTTTTAATTTAACGTTTTAAGTTAAACCTACATTTCAACTATACGAGCAATCCGGGAGTCGGAATCTCGAGCCGTCAGTTCTGGCAAGTCAGAAATGACTTTGGGCTCGTGCAAGTCTAGTTTCACGGGCGCCGGAGCCCGTTTGCTCGGTTTGGGCGCTCGGAGGCTAATTTTCTAGATTTTAAGTTAACGTTTTAAGTTAAACCTAATTTTCAACTATACGAGCAATCCGGGAGTCGGGATCTCGAGCCTCGAGTTGTCAGTTCCGGCAACTCAGGAATGACTGTGGGCTTTACCAGGGCTTGAATCTCGAGCCGTTAGTTTCGGCGCTCGGAGGCTAATTAAAATCTTGAATTAAAAAATAATTATACCTAGTCAGGATGAGAAGAGCTTGTTGGATCATGACTGCCCTCTCCAACCGAGTCATGTCTCGCCCTGTGGCCGCTGCCAGCGTCAAGTGTCTGTAATTATTTATTATATAGTTAAAATAATTAAAAAAAACCATAAATATTGACACGTCAATGACATAGTAGACAATTTAAATGTACAAGATTTTTTCTTACTAACCTGAGTAGTGGGTGGTGGGTCTGAAGCGAGTGGGCTGCGACTCTGTGATAGACGAGCCTCCAGCTCTGTCAACTCCGCTCTCAACTCGACCCTCATCCCTGCCCTCACCTCATTTGTCACCTTCTCTCTGATCGCTGCCTTCATGGACTGCAGCAACTCCTTGACCTCCTCATCTGTACGGAAGTGCAAGCCCTAAAGGAGCTGGCATTGGATGACTCCACTCGCGCGATGTGCGACCCATATGTGAGCCTGTATCCGTGCTTGTCCCGGCCAACGACGGAGTGGAATATCTCATCCCTCCGCGATGGCAAACTATGCTCCTCCTCGGGCAACGCCTCCAGGCGTGACTGAAATTGGGCATGCATAGTTGATTTATTTAATATATTATCATGACAAGGCATAATAATAGACAGATAACTTAAGCGGTTCTACATAAAAACTTACGAAGATAGCGGCAACCTCCGGGTGGCGAGGATCTCGAAAACGCATCCAGACGGACATCATGTCGACCGGACCGCCCTCGGAACGCAACTGTTTAGTGGAGAGTTATTTTATTAGTATAATATCATACAAAATGACAAAAATATAAATTACATGTACGATCTAACTTTTTACCTAGTGGCGGACCCTGCATTACGCGGTTCCGCGCATTCATAGTTACCTCTTTCTGTTTTCAATATTTATCAGTTAATTTTTATTTTGTTAAAATGAAAATAAAAAAATTACAAGTTTCTCACCTTTGCCTCCTCGATCGTCCAGTACCGGACGAGCTGAGTCCACTGATCCGGAAGAATTCCCTTCGGAACTCGCTCAAGTACGTAGGGGGCATCCTAATGTGGCTTCTAGTGCTACATTTTCATTTTATTTTTATGATCTTTCCACATCTTCCTGCACTTTGACATGCAAACTGGCCGAAAGAGCTCAAGACATACCCTCAAATTGTTCTGAAAAGGACAAATAATTTTTCATTAAGTTATGGTTTAAATCGACACATCCTGCAAAGAAATATTAAATTATTACCTTAACCTGCTTCCATATACGATCTAATGTATCCACCGGGAATGCCTCCCAATCAAGTGTAGTCAAAGGGAATGCATATGGATCTCGGACCATATGTCCCAAATGGTTGATGAGCTGGCGAGCATGCGGACCCACCGGATGATATGTCTCATCAAACTCCACGTGAATGGGATGACCGGAATTCCACGTCTGGATCCCTCTAGCAGGGCCTCTCTCCCTGCTGGAAGATGGGCCTGTGCTCATAGAATATGTTCAAATTACTGATAATCTAATTAAATTGAAATAAAATAATTTGCTAGAATTAAAATATTTTAATTAAATAAACTTATACCGGTCTATGTATCGGCTGATGCAAGCCGAGATGGTGAAGCCGAAGCAGTCGACGCCGAAGGCCCCACCGGGGTGGATGGGGATGGTCAATCAATCGGGGGCGGCGCTGTGATGATCAGTGAATGGGTCGATGGACTTTGTCCGGAGGGCGATGGCCTCGGCCCGAAGGTCGATGGACTTGGATGAGAGGTCAATGGCCTACTCGGTGGGGCCATCGAACTAGGCTGGGCGGCACTCGGTGTAGGTCTAGGGTCCTTAGATGGCATACTGGCCCAGGCCTGGCGCAACAGCTCGTCCATCGTCCGCGGACGATCTCTCCTCTTTCTTCCTGACATATCTGTACAAATGTTTGTAAGATAAGTTAATTTATCGAGATAATTGAAATTAACATTTAAAATTATTTACACTGAACTTTAACATTGGTGAATTAGTTCTCAACCGTTCACCGGTCATGTAAGTCAACTTTATCTCCTTTAATGGTTTTCCGAACCCAATTAACATCTTCATCACGTTGAATGACTACATTCTGGTCAAGAACTTGTTGGGCGAATGCATCAATATCTGGCTCATCACATTCAATCTGATACACTCCCCTCCTTGACATTTAATTGCAAACTGCCAGTTAGGATCTTCCGGATCTCTGACATAGTAAACTTGCTCCGCCTTTGATAATAGTATGTCGGGTTCGTCACTTATTCGATCATCACGATGTAACAAATTGTTAAAATCTACCAATGTAAACTGGTAATTATCGATATGTTTTCACCCCTCGGATGGGATCCACCCAATTACACTTAAACAATAGAGATTTTAATCCGTGATTGTATAGAACTTCAACAATATCCTTCAACCGGCCATGGTATAACTAACATTGACAAATGGAGAACCAAGCCCACTATTTTGCGTCACTCGTTTCTCATCTACATCCTTGATGCGAAATAAAAAACCGTTGATATCACAAGTTGTGTAAAGTTGGGCCGTTGGACCATTAGCTAACTGGTTCATTTCATTGGTCAAATAAGGATTGTTGGTTCTTCATAAGTTACATACCTACGCAATGCATGTAATCACTGAATATCACTATAAGAAAGTAATATGACAGGAACAAGTGAAACTACTCCTAATGATTGAATACGTAATGTGATTCTCGAACCATTCGTGAAATGACCGATAATGGGACTGAAGAATTTGATTCTCTGTAGCACGAGGCATGTCCAGTTTGAGCTCATCGATGTGTGTCATGCGATGCATAACACGTGTTAATGACAAGTATGACAATTTAGGCAAAGAATTGACAAGTTACTCTTATGAATGAGTGATAACTTATTGAGTCAAAGCCACAACAGATGGGGTGTTGAACAACACCGACCGGTGAGCTTAAATCCACTCAATATTGTTGAGATCAAATGGCATGCCCTCCCCAACTGGACCATCATTAATCCACGAGGGCCTACTTACTTTGTTTCAATATTATCATTAAGATATGTTGCGCAGAAACTGGTGCACTCATCCATCAAATACCCCATAGCTATTGATGCCTCTGGACGAGCTCTATTATGAACATACCTCTTCAATGTGTTCATGTACCTCTCGATCGAATACATCCATCTGAATTGGATGGGACCACCAAGCAGGGCTTCACTGGTTAAGTGTATGGTCAAGTGAACCATGACATCGAAAAATGCAGGTGGAAAACTTTTTTCTTAGATGACACAATGTCACAACAATCCTCTATTGCAGACCATTCAACTCATCAATTCGATGAACTCTAGAACACAGTTGTCTGAAGAAGTTACTAACTTCAATCAACGACGCTATAACATTCTTAGACAAACAATTTTGTATGGCGATAGGCAATAACTGTTGAATGAGAATATGATTGTCATGACTCTTCAAACCCTGTAATGTTCTTTCTTTCATGTTCACATGCTTAATATTACCCGTTAGGAACCTTGAAACCCTTCAGAACAGAGAGGAAGACATTTTTCTCATCTTTACTCATCGTGTGCTACACAGGAGGCATGATGCCTTGTTGGACTCTCTCAGCTGCAAGTGCAACAGTTTTCTCAAGCCTATTTCTTCCAAGTCACGGCACGGAGTGCATTGACACCATCCTTCGACTTCCCCTGAACACTGAGAATGGTCCACAATATATTATCACAGATATCCTTCTCGATGTGCATAACATCTAAGTTGTGCCTGAGTAAGTTATCTGTAAGCTCTGTGACCTTATTGGGTCAGTTGGGCCCAATATCAAGCCCTGACCCGTTTAATTTGTTATTATTATAATTAATTATATTTTAGTAAGTGAGTTTAGATCATGAGCGAGTTTCTTTTAGAATTAGAATAATGTCTGTGAAGTTTTGTGCAATTCCGAGTTCGTTTGATCATAGCAGGGGGGTAGCTTGCTTTTTTAGAAAAAATTGAGTGTTTTTTGAAATATTTCAAATGTCGTGATTTTGGATTCGTTGGAAAGGTTTCTTTGCGCTGATCATTTTTGTCTCTTGACTCGTCGCGATCCGACAATTATAAACCCTTCAAGTGGTCCATTCTTTCACCAAACCCACTTAAATTGGCAACTTAGTCATTTTCTCCATCCCTTCTTCTTAAATAGGGATTAACCCTAATTTTCATTCGTTCTCTATAACGAAGAAGCAACTGCAGTGTCCTTTCTTCTTCCTCTTCTCTTCTCAAGCCCAGGACTCTAGCCCGGAGAGATCAGCTTCGCGATCCGAACCGCTAGACTTCATCCTTTCGATCCCCTCTTTCTTCCGATACCAATTTGGTAAGATTTCCCCAAACTTCATCTTTTCAATCATATTCCTTTCAGATTAGAAATAGCCTTATCTTGATCTTTTTCCTTCCTTTCTTCTTCTTGGCTTCCTAGATTGCATTTTGTCGGGTTAGATTTGGGATTTCGTGATAGAAAGGTTTCTCCTCGAATTTTACCCAATTTCTATCTTCTTCTTGGTTGAAGTAGATATGCAATTTATAATTTATATGTCTGTATTGCCTTTTATTGATTGATGATATATTCATGTTAGATTACCTTAAATTCCTAGCCTATGTTTGAATGAAAATTATCATGTTAGGTATTGCTTTGGGAATTTGGGAATTGTTAATCTTAATTGGAAATCAATTGTTTTAATTTGGTTCAATGGAATGGAATGGATTGTTGGGAGAGCAGGAGGCTCTATCTTATGCAGGTGGTAGCCTTTGGAAAAGTTGGAAAAGGGAGGAAAATGATTGGGGGCGGAAGAGTTTCAGAAATGGCCTGAAACTGCACTGATCCCTCTCTGTCGGTTAGCCGAAACAGGAGTTCGGTTAGCCGAATTCTGTGTCGGTCAACCGAAACCCCAATTCGGTCAGAAAATCAGAGAGCTGGTTTTTCAGCTGTTTGCGTTCGGTTAGCCGAATTCAAGGTTCGGTTAACCGAACTGGTGAGTTCGGTTAACCGAGGGCTAATCGAGGCTTAACCAAAATTGTCATTTTTCCTTGTTTATTTAGGATTGATACTCTTAACCTAGGTTTGGGACTTAGATGTTGGAAGCCCTAATCTACTATCACATGACCATAAATGAGATTGAAATCGAAACACGTGGCTTGGTGTGGATTCGATAGGATGTCTAAGTATTCGTGTATTACATATGATAACCGAATACATATAGAACTGAATCGTCCGATACTTGACATGATTGTACACCAATGGATTTTCCTAAGTGTAACGTCGATCCAAATTCCACACGTACTTTGTTAGGACTTGTGGAATACATGGATGACACCACTTTCCTAGGATTGAATTGTAATTCCTCCTTGACTTGTAACTTGTATCCGTCGTTTATATTCCTTGACATTCTCTTGGCATAACATACGTAATTAATTATGAAACATAAATCCTTGTAGGATTTAAGACTTGGACCTGACTTAGAATGTACCTTAGGAACCTGTGTTATGTCTTGATAAACATGACTGGCTAACATGGAAAGGGATTATCGTGTGTTGTACTTGTCTTGTATTGTCTTGAATGAGATAATCCCTATACTCATGTCTTGTACATTGAGCTAGCCAGACTTACTTGTCATGTCTATTCTTGTGTCAAGACCACTACGTTATTATTCGCATATCATGGCATCTGCAGTTTGGGGTTTTATTGACGGGCCGGTTACTTGGTCGTCGGGGTGGGCAGTCGGCGTTGGACTGCATCCATGGCGTTGAATAGCTGGAAGCGGGCTTGGACCATGCTGCTATTCCCAGGACCGGGAGCTAGGATCCCACTGGAGCCGGACTTTAGTATCAGTAGTCTTGTCTGGATTGTTACTGGTACCCCAGGAGGTGGCTTGGACATCCTCGGAGTCTCCCTATTGTTTCTTGTTTTGCATTGCATGGATAGTGGTTGTTGTTAGATGATCGCTAGGATTCCTTTTATTGTTTCTATTGATTATTATTCTTGCTTTATGCCTAGCTTCACATTCCTTGTATTCATATGATCATGTACTTGTCATTATTTTATATTTGATGCAAGTCATGTTTATTATGCTTTGCTTATCTATTGTTCAACATGTCGTTGACTCTGTTCCTTGGTGTGCAGACTCCTCAGGTGAGTACTACTATTATGAGGAGCAGGTTGGTGAGGAGATCCCAGAGGATCTCCAACCAACAAAGGAGGAACGAGAGTGGCATGCCGATGACGTAGAGTAGCATCATCACATCTAGCACGAGAGAGATTCACATGAGACTTCATTTAGATATATTCTTTTATTTATTTCTCTCGTTGAACCTTTACTTCTTTGACTTTAGTTTCTTTTATTGGCCATGTTTATTGGGTTGGTCAATGTAATAAATTAACTTAACTCTTTAGTTTTGTTTATTACTCTTGCAACTTTAATAATTAATGAGAAGTATTATTCACTGTTGATATTCCATATGCCTGGAGTTGTATAAACTCTACATTTATTATACTACATGAGGCTTGAAATTTTATATCCTCACCGCGGACTGACAATCCGTGGGGTCAAAGGACAAAATTTTAATTAGTCCTAAAATTCACTCTCCGGATCCGATTTATTTTTTATTCGGGTTCGAGGGACGTGACATTATCTTTCTAGTATGGTACATCGTAGAAAATACTTTTTTTTTCTTCCAATTATGACTTCGCCTTTTATTTGCACCGGGAATAGAAGGCAGCGGGGGGACCGATAAATCTTGAAAATCATACATAGTACGTATTTGCTCCTGCTCGAGCTGTGACAACAATTCAACTCCCGTCATTGTTCAAGATGCTGGACCATATTCTCGAGTGCCATCAAATGACACTTTCTCCCTCCTGAACCTATGCAATGGAGGTAGAAAATGTCTATGACCCGTGTATACCCATTTTCTGTTGTGCTTCAATCAAGTTGACTTCTTCTCCTGATTGCAGCAAGGACATACAAACTCTCCCTTTGTGCTCCAACCCGACAAGTTAGCGTACGCTTGGAAGTCATTGATTGTCCACAATAATGCGGTGCGGAGTTTAAACATTTCATTGCCTTCTGCATCAAATGTCATCAGAACATCAGCCCATAATTCATTCAATTTATCAATCAAAGGTTGTATATATACATCAATTTTGTCCCCAGGTCCTCTTGGTCCATCAATAAGTATGGATAGGATCAGAAAAGGTTGTTTCATATACATCCCTGGCGGGAGATTATAAGGTACCAAAACAACTGGCCACGTACTGTGATTTGCCCCAGTCATGGATCTGAATGGACTAAAACCATTTGCAGCCAAACTAAGCCACACATTGCGACAATCCAAGGCAAAGTATGGATTCCTCCGATCGAAGTCTTTCCACACTGGGGAATCTGCTGGATGGGTTAACTTACCATCATCCCTGCTATTCTCGGCATGCCATCTCATCAGTTTAGGAATATTTGATGACATAAAAAGCCTCTTCAACCTTGGCTTAAGTGGGAAATACCTCACTTGCTTTGCTGCCACAAGTTTGCCACGATTGATAACACTTATAAAACTATTTTGACGATTATAACCAACTGATAAGTCCTTAAAAATACACATTTTCATTGCTATTTTTGGTAAGTTTAAGGACTTATCAAGCCCAGAGAGTCTCATTAAGTGCATATCATGATTTATGCATTTTTGATCCATTGTAGTGCATTCATGTATAATTTGCTAAAAAACCAAACATTTTTTTGCATCAAATCATGAAACCTGCCATTTTCTTAATTTTATTTATTTTTGAAAAAATTCTCAAATGTGTTTTTCTCATGAATTAATGTGCATTCATTCATCTTTTCATGAGAGATGGGTCCGCAGTCATGCATTCGTGAATTATGGGTGAATTTGTCTTTTCACATAAAACTCTTTTTTTTTTTTGCTTGTAGGAAATGAGAAAAAGGGTCCCACACATGCACATGTGTAAGTCGCACATGTGGGACATCCAAGAGGGCCCACCATCGTTGCAAAAATTATTCAAAGATAATTTCAATAAGATTTGAGGAAATCTCCAAGAAAATCCAAGAATCCTCATAGGTGACAATTCAAGAAAGTCAAATTGGGAAGATTTTTCACAAGAGACCAAAGAGTGACAATGGAAAATTTTCCTCATGCAAGGACGTCCCACCTCAGCTGGATTTGAGCCAAATAATGCCAACCAATTTCAAGAGATTCTTTCTCTTCAAGTCATCTCAAAAGTTCCAAAAGAAGAAGGAAGATATGTCAAGCATTGAAAGTAGCTTTGCAAAGAGAATAAAAAGGAGAGAAATAAGGGATAGGAACATTGAAATCCACCCTTCCTTTTGGTTGTACGGACATCATGGTATGGTGGTCCTATGATGTACATGAATTTCCATTAATAGTGCACCCAACTCAAGGGAATTTTGCACTAAAAATCTATATAAGCAAGGCTTGGGTGTACCATATTCTTCATGGTTGAAATCGTCCACCTCTCCCTCTAGCATAATTTCATTCCTTCTCCTCATCTCTTGCCTCTCATCTCAAGCCATTAAGGGGGTTCTTCTCAAAGGCCACACCACCATGCTTGTTTTCTCGACTAGAAAGAGGGATTCTCAATCATCTTAGTATGTATTTTTGTTGTTTTTAATTCTCAATCTTATGTACTCAATTGCATACTAGTATTAATAAAATTGTTTCTTTTTAATTTCTGTAGTGATTTCTTGTGAATCTTGATATTAGATTTGTAATCCATGCAATAGGGTTAGTTCTTACTTTTGGTTAAATATTTTTAATTGGCTTGGAATAATTATTAACAACTCAACTTAGCATCCTAATAATATACCTTATTTTCTACGAATATATGGTATTTTTGAAGGCAATAAAATGTGAAGTTGAAGAGGATTGATCAAGAAAAGTTTAATAATCCAAGTTTGAAAATTATTTATTAAAAAGTGAGGATTTATTATTCTCAACCTGGACTGACAACCCAAGTTGAAGATTGGGACCCTAGGTTTGCACTTCTAATTTTTTTGGGCCCAAGATTGAGAGATTTTAAAGAGCAAATCACCACCTTTGATATATGCACACCATCTTTATTTGCTGCATTTCTGCACTTTATCTTTCCATCATTACATTAATATGTTAGGATTATGTTACTGCTGAAAGTGCATTAGTTTTCATGCATATTTTTCATATTTTAAAACATGTGTAGTAGTGTAGTTTATGTTAATTTCCGAAATCAGATTTTAAAAGTCACATGAGCTAAAAATGTTTGGATTAGAAAATAACCCTTTGAGATTTATTACACAGGGACAATGGCTTCAAGACTGATTTTTTTGGAACCTTTTGCATAATTCATGTAGACCATGTAGTAGTGCTTAGTCATGACACTACAACAAGTTGCACTTTTAGCCACGTTTTTTAGCCACGTTTTTTAAAAACGTCGGAAAGGGTATACTTTTGCCGACGTTTTTAAAATTCGTCGGTAAAGGTCTACCCTTTACCGACGTTTTTTAAAAACGTCGGCAAAAGTATAACCTTTACCGACGTTTTTAAAATTCGTCGTTAAATGGTAGACCTTTACCGACGTTTTTTAAAAACGTCGGCAAAAGTATACACTTTTACCGACGTTTACTAAAAAACGTGGCCAAAACTACAACCTTTTACCGACGTTTTGAAAAACGTCGGCAAAAGTAAAGATCTTTACCGACGTTTCTAAAAAACGTGGCCAAAAGTATACCCTTTACCGACGTTTTTTACTAAAACGTCGGCAAAGGCCATTCTTAAATTTAAAAAAAAAATGGTTTATTTTTTAAATTTTACCGACAAAATAAAACGTCGGTAAATATGCTTTTAATTTTATTTTTTAATTTTACCGACGAAATTAAACGTTGGTAAATATGCTTTTAATTTTCTTTTTTAATTTTACCGACGAAATTAAACGTCGGTAAATATGTTTATGAATATTTATTTATTTTTATATTAATTTTACATACAAAAATACAAACGTCGGTAAATATGTTTATTAATTTTTATATTAATTGTATCAACGAAAATAAAAACGTCGTTAAATATCTTTTTAAATTTTTATTTTTTACCTTTACCGACGAAATTAAACGTCGGTAAATATGTTTATTAATTTTTATTTATTTTTACGATCATGTTACCAACGAAAATAAACACGTCGGTAAATATCCTTTTTAAATTTAAAATTTTTAATTTTACCGATGAAATTAAACGTTGGTAATTATATTTATTTTTTATTTTTTATTTTTATATTACTTTTACCGACGAAAATAAAAACGTCGGCAAATATCTTTCTTAAATTTTTAAATTTTAATTTTACCGATGAAATTAAACGTCGGTAATTATATTTATTAATTTTTATTAATTTTTATATTACTTTTTTAACGACGAAAATCAAAACGTCGGTAAATATCTTCCTTAAATTTTTTATTTTTAATTGAATAAAAGAGTTTCAATAAATGTTTATTAAATATACAAACGGGCCGGACTAGTAAATAGTATATGATTAAAGCTAAGTAGATTTTCATATATGAATTTTATTCAATCTATTTAGGCCCTTACAAGTTATGCATCTTTTTTGCTATGTGAATGTATTAATCCTGAATGGGATCTTGGTTCGGAACATAGAGGGATCCGGTAATTATATTTATTAATTTTACCGACAAGATTAAACGTCGGTAATTATATTTATTAATTTTTATATTAATTTTACCGACGAAAATAAAAACGTCGGCAAATATCATTTTTAATTTTTTAATTTTTACCTTTACCAACGAAATTAAACGTCGGTAAATATGTTTATTAATTTTCATTTATTTTTATATTCATGTTAATACAACAACTTGCACTTTTAGGCACGTTTTTTAGCCAGGTTTTCTAATTTCGTCGGCAAAAGTTATTCTTTTATCGAC
Source organism: Litsea cubeba (assembly GCA_012931725.1). NCBI lineage: Eukaryota > Viridiplantae > Streptophyta > Magnoliopsida > Laurales > Lauraceae > Litsea > Litsea cubeba. Next base: position 17,801,842 of record CM022954.1, on the reverse strand, counting down.
GTTTTTTAAATTTCGTTGCTAAAATTACCTTTTTACCGACGTTTACAATTTCGTCGGTAAAAATGTACTTTTACCAACGTTTTTTAATTAAACGCCGGTAAAAGTTAGAATTTTACCGACGTTTTTGAGGAAATCGTCGGCAAAAGTTTATTCAAATATATTCTTAATTTAAAAAAATTATCTATTTACCGACGAAAATTAAAACGTCGGTAAAATATTAATTTCATGAATGCCGATTCCAACTCGATGGTAGGGCTTGACGTTTTCCCCATAGGCGAATGGAGAATCGATGTGCTGTTTCTATGTGGTTGTGTTGTCTATTTCGAAGATTAGTAGCATATTGGTTGTTTGTTTATTTTCGTTATGATTCTGTTCATTTTTTGTTGTTTTATGGTTGTTTGGTGAAGTGTTGAAGGCAGGGTCTGCAACTCTGCATCATCTCTTATAAAATTTGTTGTCAGGTGACTGGGGTGCTTTGAGATTGTTCGATAGTGAAGATCCCTTGTTGTTCACCCATCTGGGGTGGGACGCACATACGATTGGTGTCATTGATGCTGCCCGAACGGGAAAATGGGGGGTCAACAAATTGCAGAATGCATATCTGAATAACAAGTATGAATTACGAGATGCATAGCTGAAAGAAATCGATGCCCTTAATTATAAATCAACCATTTATAATTGGCTGAAAATTTTAAACCGGTCTGGACCGGTTTAAGTGGTCCAATCGGACCGTTTTGGACTGGACCAGACCGGATAGGACCACGTTCAAGTGGTCTGGTCCGGTCCTTCATTTTCAGCCGGACCGGAAATCCGATGCTTCCGGGAACCCACGGCGGGCCGTTTGTTTGAAGAATTCGAAACCTCATTATGATGAGTACCGGGTTGAGATGTGCAATGCCATGTCGATTAATGATGAATCCAAGAACATAGTAACCAAGCGAATCTACAAGAAAATATAAACAGGTAACTTCAGAAGATGCATCATCGATCTCTTCGGTTTTTAGGTGATGCCTCCCATGTCATGCAGTTGTATTTGTCAAAAGCGGAAAGATGCAGTGCTACATTGCCCAACTTAGGCAACCCTAATTCTTTTTTGTTTTTTTTTTTTTATAATTATAAGTTCCTGTGTGATAATCCAAACCGTTGTTTTTTTTAGGATCGTTTGTCGTCGCGGTGGTGCCGATCCTCCGCGTCGCGACTGCTTCTATGCTTGTGATCTCGATTTCGATCGTGCTGGAGATCGAGGTCTTTGTGATGGTCTCTTTCTCGATCTCGTTCGTCTCTGTACTTTCTGCTCGATGTCTTTAAACCCCATTCTGGAGGACTCATTCACAAGATAACAGATTCGAACCCATCTATGCTCCAAACCCACTTCAACAAATCCAAACAAGAAACCACAGATTGCAGAATAGTATTCAAAGATTTCGATGTCAACAGAAAAAGGAATCATTGCAGAAGTAGAAGAAATCCCAAAAACCCTAAGCAGAGAAAGTTGAGAGGTATCTTGAGATGGTGAGAGTGAGCCGAGAGATGCAAATTGGTGACTTGAGGCAGATATCATCAACCAGCCAACGATGGTACGTAGTTTCTTCCTGGGCTATCAGGTCACCCGAAACCCGAACCCGATAACTCGGTAACCCGGTGACCCGGGAACCCGATAACCCGGTTTTACTTACAGGGTTATCGGACCGGGTTCAGATGTCTTAAAAATACCGGGTCGGGTCAAACCCGGTCCGATAACCCGGAACCCGACCCGATGTGCACCCCTACTCGGCGGGCCTTTTACGAACCTAATGGTTGGAAAATCCTATGCTTCCCTTATAATTTTATAACCGGGAGTCCTTGCGAACCGTCAATTCCGTCAAGTTACCTTACCCTTGAGAAAAGTGCTCTCGCAAGTTTTCACATTTTTTCAGGGGCCGTTTCCCGTTTCGGACCCCCAGCGGGCTGAAGTGTTAGAAAATCCTATCCGATTTTTATTTTACGTCAGTAAAACTATCAGATACTATTATCGACGAATTATATGACGTTGGTAAAATGAACATTTACTGATGTTATTTGTAAAACGTTGGGATAATGTTTAATTTAATTTTTAGAAAAATTAAAAATCAGAGTCCTTTAACGATGAAAAATTATCTACCGACGAAAATTAGCGTCGGTTGGTAGAGGATTTGAGAGGTTTTCAAATAATAAAAATAAAATAGTTTTTCTCGACAAAAAATATATTTGTGATGAAAAAAAAGTGTGGAAATATCCCCCCTCTATTTTCCCTCTCCCGCCAACAGAATCCCCCTTTTCCCCCTTTTCTCTCTTTCCCTCGTCTTTCTCTCACTCTCTGCGCTCTCACTCTCGTCCCCTCTCTGCTATCTCACTCTCGCCCCCTCTCTGCTATCTTCTTTTTCTCTCTCTATCTCTCTCGATCGGGCGATCTCTCTCTCTCTCTCTCTCGATCGGGCGACCTCTGCTACCCGCTCTCTCTCTCTCTCTCTCTCTCTCTCGATCGGTCGAGATCTGTGGGCCGCTCTCCATCTCGCTCTTTCTCTCTGCTCTCTCTCTGTTCTCTCTCACTCTCTCGCTCGCTCTCTCGATCTGCTCTCTCTCTCTCTCTGTTTCTCTCTCTCGGTTGAGATCGCTCTCTCGATCTGCTCTCTCTCTCTGTTCTCTCTCTCTGTTTCTCACTCTCTCGCTCTTTCTCTCTCTCTATCTCGATCGGTCGAGATCGGTGGGCCGCTCTCCATCTCGCTCTCTCTCTCTCTCTCTCTCTCTCTCTCTCTCTCGATCGGTCGAGATCGGTGGGCCGCTCTCCATCTCGCTCTTTCTCTCTGCTCTCTCTCTGTTCTCTCTCACTCTCTCGCTCGCTCTCTCGATCTGCTCTCTCTCTGTTCTCTCTCACTCTCTCGCTCGCTCTCTCGATCTGCTCTCTCTCTCTGTTTCTCTCTCTCGGTGAGATCGCTCTCTCGATCTGCTCTCTCTCTCTCTGTTCTCTCTCTCTGTTTCTCACTCTCTCGCTCTTTCTCTCTCTCTCTCTCTCGATCGGTCGAGATCGGTGGGCCGCTCTCCATCTCGCTCTTTCTCTCTGCTCTCTCTCTGTTCTCTCTCACTCTCTCGCTCGCTCTCTCGATCTGCTCTCTCTCTCTGTTTCTCTCTCTCGGTTGCTCCCTCACTCTCTCTCTCTCTGCCCGACAACGACCGTCGCTCGAAGTGAAACCGGGACTCTCGCCGCTGTCCCTGCTCGGTTAGAGAATCTGCCATTGCATCTCTCCCCACTCTGCAGGTAATGTCTCATTCTCATCCCTATCTGATATGGTTATTTGGTTGACAGCCGCCCTCAACTTCTGTTTTTCCCTTTCATAACATGATGGAATTGGAGAAGTTACAAAGGTTTTTGCCTTTTGCTTGTTTGCCGTTCAAAATTCAACAAAGAAATGTTTCATCAAGAGATGTGATGACCACTTGCTAAAGAGAATGCTATTCTTCTCACTTCTTGAAAACCCTTCTTTTACTTCCACTCACTTATTTTTTATAGTATTACTATCAATAATGGAAAAAACTGGCTTGTATCTTCTAGATTATCCCCTCTAAACTAGAAATTGACTCTTACTTTGTTTTGAAATACGCATGTTATGCTCCTTTTTTTCCCCGAGTTCATTTGCTGAGTGACTGAGAAAGGGGCTATAGAAAAGGAGAATTCAGAAAACTTGCCTGATTGGACAAGGCTTCTATGATTATAATGATGAGGAAGAGGAATATCACTTGAGATGGCTTGCACCTTTGTGTTAAAACTAGAAATGACATTGATAAAAATGTAGTCTAGAAGAAAGGAGTCGTGAAGCAGTAATACTACAAATTTGTAAATGAAAGAGGTTTCAGTGATTGCAATCGCAATTGGTGCATAAAGAAGCTCGTTATACTTGAGCATTTGTGAAACGAAACATGGGAGAAAAGTTTGAGAATTCTTGCAATCCCAAAACATGCATATAATAGCTCAATATCTAATTGCTATTTACTTGTGATTTGGTCAGATATGGACAGGAGTTGGATATTACGTTATCAGAACCGATTTGATGCGGAGTACATAGATGGGGTGATCTCATTTATTGATTTTGCAAAGTCGAATTCGGGGGGTGCGGTGTTGATTAGGTGCCCATGTAATGATTGCTGTAACCATCTGATGCAGGACTATGATACAGTGAGAAAGCATTTGCACATTCACGGAATGATGGTCTCATACATGCAATGGATATATCACGGGGAACCCATAGTTCAACCCGATGATTCGGATGAGAGCGAGGTTGAAACAGAAGATAATCATGATGAATATGATGAGTTGCTAGAGGACCATCGTAGGGGAACCTATTTGGATGAAGATACTCAAGAGAGGGATGATGTGCATGATTTTGAAAATTTGTTGAAGGCTTCTCAGCGTGGCCTGTACCCAGGATGCAAAACTTCGGATACTTTGTTATCGTTTATCATCAAGATATTGCATGTGAAGGTAGAAAGTGGGCGCAGCAATAAGTCATTCGACAAGGTTTTGCAAATTTTTAAGGACTTTTTACCTGAAGGTCATGTGGTGCCAGCATCGGTTTATGAGGCGAAGAAATTATTGCGTGAATTGGGCATGGGATACAAGAACATAGATGCTTGCAAACACAATTGTGTGCTATATTGGAAGGAGAATGCTCAATTGGATAAATGTCCAGAATGCGAAGAGCCTAGATACAAGGTCAATGATGGCAAGCGAAAGAAGATCCCTCATAAGGTGCTCCGTTACTTCCCATTATTACCGAGGTTACGCAGATTGTATATGTCAAGTAAGACAGCCACGGAGATGAGATGGCATAGTGATAAGCGGGTTGATGATGGGATAGCGCGGCATCCGGCTGATTCAGTGGAGTGGAAAGAATTTGATATGAAATTTCCAGAATTTGCCCAAGAGACACGTAATGTGAGACTGGGGTTAGCCACCGATGGATTCAATCCTTTCGGTAACATGAGCACCTCGTATAGCATGTGGCATGTCATACTTGTGCCTTATAATTTGCCACCATGGATGTGCATGAAGGAGCCATTCTTGATGATGTCATTACTCATTCCAGGACCAAACTCACCGGGAAATGATATCGATGTATATCTGAGGCCCTTGGTTGATGAGTTGAAGGAGTTGTGGGATCATGGTGTAGCTACTTATGATGCCTCCACTAAGGAAATCTTTCAAATGCATGCTGCTGTGATGTGGACAATAAATGACTTTCCTGCATATGGTAACTTGTCTGGTTGGAGCACAAAGGGTTATAACGCTTGCCCCTCATGTAACGACAGCTCGTTAGGGGTGAAGTTGAAAGATAAGATTGGTTACATTGGCCATCGTAAATACTTGGAACTAAACCACCAATGGCGTAGAAGCAAGGCCTTCAACGGTCAGCCTGAGCGTGAAAAGAATTCTTTGGATCTACCGGGGCAAAAGGTACTGGACCAGCTTGAAGAGATAGCGCCGGTCAAGTTTGGCAAGAATAACAAAAGACCGCGTGACTATGGAGAACTGAATTGGACAAAGAAAAGCATCCTATTTGAATGGCCTTATTGGAAGTGCAAAAAACTCCGACACAACCTTGATCCTATGCACATTGAGAAGAACGTATGTGTAGCTTTGGTTGGAACAATTTTAAATATAAAGGGCAAAAACAAGGACACCGAGAAAGCGCGTAAGGATTTGAAAAATATGGGCATCAGACCTGAGTTGCATCTAGTGGAGAGAGGTGATGGATCAAGCTTGAAGCCGCATGCCTCTTACACTCTCCAGCCAAAACATAGAGATGGATTTTTTGAATTCTTGAAGTCCATCAAATACCCAGACGGTTATGCGGCGAACCTCTCTAGGTGTGTAACCTCGAAAAATGATAAATTAGCTGGTTTGAAGAGCCATGATTGCCATGTCCTTATCCAACGCATCCTTCCTATTGGCATGCGCGGCTTTTTGAATAAGGACATATGCACAACATTGTTTGAGTTAGGCAGCTTTTTCCAAGACCTCTGCTCGAAAACACAGAGACAAGATGATTTGAAAAAATTGGAGGAGCGGATAGTTTTAATATTGTGCAAGCTCGAGAGGATCTTTCCTCCTGCTTTCTTTGATGTGATGGTCCATTTATCGGTTCACTTGCCACGTGAGGCCATGCTAGGTGGACCTGTGCAATATCGGTGGATGTACCCGATTGAAAGGTAATAGCTGGTGACCATTGATTAATTATTTATGTATTATTGCTTTTGCCTTGCATTGGAAATCATGGGTCTTATCATTGGTTGTTTAAAGGTTTCTGAAGACCCTAAAAGGGTACGTTCGCAACCGAGCTCGGCCTGAAGGTTCGATCGTAGAGGCTTACATTGTCAAAGAGTGTCTCACTTTTTGCTCAATGTATTTAAGGCAGACTGATCGAGTAGAGCGTTATGATAATGGTGGCGAACGTGGTCCGGGGTTGTCGGTCTTCACACAAACTGTCCGTCCCCTCGGAATGATGCCAAGGGCACATGATCCTTCTAAAAAAGATCGTGACATGGCTCATTGGTTTGTGTTGAATAATTGCCCCGAGGTGTTGCCATATCTTCAGTATGTGCTTCAATCTAGCCATATTTATGCATTGCTTTTTTGACTCCTTTATTCATTATCTATATTTACTTATATAGTAAAAAAAATCTTGAGTAGGGAACACAAGAATTTAGTTCAGGAACAAAGAATTGGAGACGTCGGGCAGATACAACGAAGAGAATTTGCAAAATGGTTCAAACAACGTGTAAGACATGAACTTTGGATCATTATAATTGTTACATGTTATTGGATTTGTTTTTAAATATTCATATATCCAATACATCTGACGTAATTTGCCTATGTAGATGAATCAATTGCGAACTCTAGGTTCACCGGAAGCGTCTGATGAGATGTGGTCATTAGCAAATGGCCCTATGTCCCAAGTGAATCTCTATCAGGGGTGTGATTGCAATGGCGTCCGATACCACACTAAAGATCGTGAGAGATGTCGTAGGAGCCAGAGCAGTGGTTTGGTCGTTGAAGGGGAATATGAAAGGGAGAAACATGACTACTATGGCTACATTTGTAAAGTATGGGAATTGTCCTATCTGCACGGGGGTAAGGTGGTCCTATTTGAATGTGAATGGTACAACACTAGTACCAAGCACAAGATAAACATTGAAGACCATGTTACAAGCATTGATATCACTGGTCGTTGGTGTACGGATGATCCATTTGTCCTACCAGGTCAGGTAGCGCAAGTCTTCTACGTCAATGACACAAGCAGAGGAAAAAATTGGAGAGTCGTAGAACGGGTCGAGCCACGTGGATTGTGGGATGTACCCGCTAAGCGGGATGACGACAACGAAGATTGTGATGCGCCTAATGATGCATTTCAGCAGGACGAATCATCATTTGTTGTCCCAGTCCTCGTCGATGGTACTAGTGTCCAACACTCTATGGATGATATAGATCCTGAGATCATTCTCAATGATGAGTCTGCAGACAAGGATGGCCAAGACGAGGATGAAACACTGGCGGAGTACGAAGATGAAGAAGAAAGTGATGTTCATAGTGAGGAAGATGAAGATATAGAATATGACATGTAGTGTTTGTTTCAGGTTTTACACATGTAATTATTAAGTAAATTAATAAAGATCTTCTCTTATATAATGACATTGTATTCAATTTCATTTTCTCTTGTGATATGTTCAAATATTGATAATTTCTTTTTTACATTTCACATTTTAATCCTGTTTATATAATTTATAGTTGCAAAAGATGCCAAACAAAAGGAAAAAATGGGTCAAACCAGGAGAGTTGTCCCGTCAATTGCAAGCTTCCAATTATTTATCAAAGAGAACAAAAACAATTAAGCAGAATGCAGAAAAACTTGCATCTCTAGGTATCCAGCGAACCGCATGTCCTATATTTGGTTCGACTAATAATGGGACAAACGAGAAGGGAAAGAGGAATGTCATTGACAATGATAAGGATGAGGACTATATTCCCACGGCAGATGATGATGTAGAAGATGATGCATCTTCATCTCAATCGGAAGAGGTAATCTTTATGTGAACGTCATGACATGTATTTTAAAATTATTATTTTTGATGTTGACACTCATGCTAGAATGATTTATTTTTACATTTAAAGTCAGTTGCATTCACTTTACTAATAATATTGATCTTTGCTATTAATTATTTATGTTCCTTGTCACTTTGATTTAATCCAGGTTGCAGTAATGCCTCGGGAAAGCAGGGTCAAACGTGCTCGGACTGTTGCAACTACACTCAGTTTAGCTGGTGCAGACAGCACACATGGGGCCATACCGACCACAGGATCCTTACAGACCCAGCCGTTGACCATACCGCCCTTACCGACTTAGCCTCGTATCACACATCCCTTACCGACCCCTCCTCAGCCGTCCCAGCTGCCGCTGAGTCCTCAGACAGCTGGTAGCAGCGTAGGTGAGAATATTATGACCCTTTAATGATTCACTTCAATTTAATGATTTGTGTTCACTAACTCATTTGCCGTTGTCATCTTAACAGCATCAGGCCCACCCTCTTTGCAACCGACCCGCGTAAGGGGTGTGACGCGGGGGAAGAATGCATCGAAGCTTAGAAGAGCACTGGGTCATAGCATCCCAGTTCAGATCCCGACATCCAGCCATAGGCCAGAGGGGGAACATGCCCCTTTACTGGTTAACCATCTTGGGTTAGCCATTAGAGCTGTTGCCCCAGTAAAGTCCCATGGCTGGAAGAAGCTTGATAGTGGGATCAAGCTTGGTGTTATTGCTGCAGTTAAGGTAAACTGAAACAAGAAATATCTATCCAAATTATGCTAGTTGTGATCCTCATTACAATATCTGATTATATTTCGTTATTACTAATCTTTATATGGCTCTCCCTTAATGCAGTAATATTTTGACATCGGGGACTACGAGGGTGACATGCAGATCAAGGCGGACATTGACCGCCAATGTGGTACTTTGTATAAAAGTTGGAAATATGAGCTGCATAGTCACTACCTCGGATTGTTGGAGCAGGGGGTTCCACAACCCCAGGACCACCCGGCACCAGGTTATGATGCAAATGATTGGCGAGTTATGATCTCACAATGCTGGGAATCACCAGCTTGGAAGGTACCATTGCATGTTATCTACACTCAATTTACTATATTCCATCGTAATTCTATTAGTAATGTTTTTATAAACGATTGCTATTGTATTATTTTTTTTCTTTGTAGGCAAAGTCTGCAAAGGCTAAAGAGAGTCGAGCCAAGTTGCCATATAATCATACTAGTGGCTCGAGGTCATTTGCATCTAGGATGTCTATGGTGGTACTAATTATATTCATATGACGAAACTGCAATGACTTTATTAATTTATCAATAAATATCTAGATTAATATCTTATACAAAGCTGTTTCAAATAACAGATGGCGAAGAATGCCGGTCAAGCGCCGCCAATTACTCAGTTCTTCCGCGACACCCACTACAGAGAAAAGAGCAAAGAGTGGGGTAAACGAGGTGGCTCAGCAAAGACATGTACGTTGGCTAACAAATAAAATAATAATCGACAAATAATGCCATATAAGCATTCTAAATCCCTTATTGATTTAAATGGCAGGATGCCTTGGTGCAGAGGATTGAGGAGCAGTCGTAGCCCTCTGTCACAACTCCAATGAGTGAGGAGGAGATTGATGTTGATGTGCTTGGGAAGAGGTCTGGATACTTAAAAGGATATGGCATATTTACGGGATCCTCTCCATCCTCCACACAGTCTCGGGCATCACAGTCTGAGCTGATCACATTGCGGGAGCAAGTAGCTGAGCAGGCTAGGTTGCAGGCTGAGCAGGCTAGGATGCATGCTGAGATGCAGGCTGAGAATGCTAGGAGGCAGGCTGAGCAGGACAAGAGGTATGGAGCACTTGAGGCCCTCGTTCAACGGTTGGCATCTGCAGCAGGGATGGATCCGACTGGCTTCTTGGATATCACGAGAGGGACATCTTCGGCTGGTGATAGCACGGCTATTGGAGATCATGATGCGACGCTGGGTGTTGGGGGTGCTCATCTACGCCCATAGGTAAAACAAATCCTCCTGACTGTATTTGTGATTCCTTTATTAATGTCATTTCCTTATGTGGCCCGTTCCTCCGATACAATGAAAGCAGCGATGACAATGACGGCAGCAAAGATAACAACAATGATGACCAAAGATGATAAAATAAAAAATAAAAACAGTGGCCAAACTAACATAATGTATTTAACTATTTATCATCGTTCACAATAGTATTGGAGATTTAGAGTATATAAGACTATAAATTGGGCATGATGGCCAATACTGTTGATACATTCCCCCTTTTACAGCTAAGTAGGCAAAACAGAATTATAATGCAAAAGGAATCAGTGGTATGAAAGCATTATACTAGAGCAACTGCTTGTTTAGCAAAGAAGAAGGCAAATGTGTTAGCCAACTACCCAACCTGCTTGAATGCTACATGAAGATTCTATGCCACAAACTCAATACGTGTAAATATCATATAAAAATTTGAGATCTTAGTTTCCATTAATACAATGATCTCTTCAAAGTACAAAGAAACTCTAATAGCTCAGAGAAAACCAGAATAAAATTGGAATAATATGTTAAAAGTAATATGGCACATCAAGTTTTAACCCTGTAAGTAGATGAGGAGGAAATGGATGTGGACCTGTGTTTGGAATTTAGTGTCACACAAGTACAGAATGAAATGGTAGACATGAACTAAGGAAAGTAAAATAAAAATGAAAGAAAAGGAAAACTTAGTTGAAATTCAACCTAGACAGTGATGGACATATGAGATGGGACCTTGTATTTATCATTTGGGCTGTTTGTAGTGTTGTATAAAATTCCAAATATAAAAGAAACAAAAGGGAACTTAGTTGTTGTGATGATAATAAAGTTGGTTGTTGTTTGGGAAGGTCTCTCTCAGTCTGTGCGGACCTAATTGTCACAATCATGATAAAAGAAATCTTGATTTGACTCTCCTGATTCAGATGAGGATGGGTTGAAAGAAATGCCAATCTCATGAAGGCCAGAAGCTATGGATTTCACTAGTTCTGGCAACTGGGTGTAGGAGATTGTACACCCAGATGAAGAATCTATGAGAGCAGAGACTCCTTGGTGCTTCTGGGAGAAGATGAAGGAGACAACATCAAGAAATGGGTTGTTTGGAAGTTGTATAGATGTGTGCTTGCTAGTGTTGATTCCTGTTTCTGGAGAGAACCAGCTGTAACTATGTATTCTCTCGGTGTTTAAGCATTCGTAAGGAAATGGGACGAGAGGACATTTCAAATTACTCAAGATCACATTCATGATTTCTAAGAAGATCTGCATTGCCATTCGTTTCATCATCCATGTTGATCTTGTCTTCATCACTTGATTAAGACAATAAAAATGAATGAGTCAATCAAATGTATTATTATTCATCATCAACCTAATGCTGGGAATTGACTCTAATGGAAAGAAATCTGATAAATGACTAGAAAAAAGTGGGGCAATAATTTTAGTGGTTAAGATTTTAAAGGGGAGTGACTGTTGGATTCAGAGAATTCTTTGCCCAGACTTTTGAGAGGCCAAGGGTAGTCAATCAAATGTCCTGTTGCTTGCCCATTGCATGGGGTTACCCTGGGGGCTTTGGCCTACCTTACACCTGACCTACCTGCATATGTTAAGGGTAGGGTAAGGACAGCCCTCAAACTGGCCAAGCCCTTTGACAGCCCTAATACTTATGAGCTGTGTTGATCTCAGGAACTTTGGCACAAGCTGCCTTCAGGTTATGATCCTTGTACAGAGGACTACGCAGAGAAATATTTCAACAGGGAGGATGTTCAGAAAGCTCTACATGCAAATGTCACCAAATTATCATACCCATATTCCACTTGCAGGTATGTGTAACTAGTGTCATTTTATTATTATCATCATCATAATCATCATCATTATTTATTATACCATCTTTATTTATTTGATTTAGATATATAGACATTAATTAATGAGTTACTATATGGAAGATCTTCTCCTCTGCACACTGTGCAATGGTGCTGCTTGTCATGTGGGTCCCAGTGAAATTCAGACAGTCCCCACTTCGGTGAAGTCCGGATTCTGCGTTGGAAATTTTTTTTTTCCATTGCAATGCAGTTTTATATCTTGTGACATTCCAGAAATACATATTTAAAATTATTTGATAAAACTCGAATTTTCAAAAGACATGAAAAATGAATGGACAGAAGCTTAGGTTACCCTAGCAGTAGTTTTTTAATTATTCAGTGCCCTAGTGCAGGTTGCATGAGTCCTGCAGACTCTTACCCCGGGAAATTTTTAGCATTTATTTACTTGTTTGTTTACATTAGAATACTTAGTAATTATATATATAGGGTGGTTAAAAATAAAAATTAAAAGTGAATTTCTAAAAATGGACATCAAATAGCGTTTATGTTTTGAAAAAATAGAATAAAAAGAAAGTGCTCTCGATCTTCATTTTTAACCACTATGTATTCAATCTTTAAGTATTTTAATACAAACAAACAAGGACTTAAACCAATGGCGGAACCACGATTCTCTTTTTAGTGGGTCGGAGAATGTTCAATTCTCAACACCATCTGCGAATAATCTCCACTGATTGCTTCCTGGATTGCTTGGCTGTAACCAAACAGTCCTTAACCTTGAGTAAACCCTGGTTCTCAGTTGGAGAGTACTCCTTCATTCCTTGTCCTTTGAGGTGTGAATTTGGCTCTAACAGTTTTTACAGGAAAATGGCTTTGATGCAAAGAAGACTCGTAAGTAATTTTGTTATTAATTTGAGAGTAAAAGGAGGATATATAACCGGTGGGCTTTTGTCTTACATTTCATGCAGCGAAGTTATCAGGAAATGGAATGATTCTCCAGAAACAGTACTTCCCATCCTCTCCAATCTCAGTAAAGCATTCATAAGAGACCTTCCCAAACAACAACCAACTTTATTATCATCACAACAACTAAGTTCCCTTTTGTTTCTTTTATATTTGGAATTTTATACAACACTCCAAACAGCCCAAATGATAAATACAAGGTCCCATCTCATATGTCCATCACTGTCTAGGTTGAATTTCAACTAAGTTTTCCTTTTCTTTCATTTTTATTTTACTTTCCTTAGTTCATGTCTACCATTTCGTTCTGTACTTGTGTGACACTAAATTCCAAACACAGGTCCACATCCATTTCCTCCTCATCTACTTACAGGGTTAGGCTCCCGGTTAGAGAATTACGACCGAAACACGCTAATTTCCAACACTTAGGCTCGAAAACGGCCCGCCGGGGGTCCGGAATAGGAAACGGCCGCGGGAAAATTCCGAAACCGGCACGAGCACTTCGCTCGAGGGCAGAGTGACTTGTAGGAACCGACGGTTCTCAAATAGGGCTCCCGGTTAGAGAATTACGGCCGAAACACACTAATTTCCAACACTTAAGGCTCGAAAACGGCCCGCCGGGGGTCCGGAACGGGAAACGGCCGCGGGAAAATTCCGAAACCGGCACGAGCACTTCGCTCGAGGGTAGACAGACCTGTAGGAACTGACGGTTCTCAAATAGGGCTCCCGGTTAGAGAATTACGACCGAAACACGCTAATTTCCAACACTTAGGCTCGAAAACGGCCCGCCGGGGGTCCGGAACGGGAAACGGCCACGGGAAAATTCCGAAACCGGCACGAGCACTTCGCTCGAGGGCAGAGTGACTTGTAGGAACCGACGGTTCTCAAATAGGGCTCCCGGTTAGAGAATTACGGCCGAAACACGCTAATTTCCAACACTTAAGGCTCGAAAACGGCCCGCCGGGGGTCCGGAACGGGAAACGGCCGCGGGAAAATTCCGAAACCGGCACGAGCACTTCGCTCGAGGGTAGACAGACCTGTAGGAACTGACGGTTCTCAAATAGAGCTCCCGGTTAGAGAATTACGACCGAAACACGCTAATTTCAAACACTTAGGGGTCGTTTGTCTTTTACACGTAGGATATGTAAATACAATTTACACATGTAAATGATGAATATTCAAATTTTAAGTATGCAACGTTTACACATGCATTTTTTTTTTTACAACGTTTATCTAATAATACTATTTTCGCATCATTTATACATGTGATTCATTTTTCTATGTCGATGATATGTGTATATGTATGAAACGATTTTGTAAATGATACTTATTAATCATTAAATTCTATTCTACTTTAATGATATGAGAACGAGATAAAAAATGTGTAATTTATATCAAAGTTTTCATTTGCATTTTAGATCCTTAAAAAAGAATATGTCTTTCAACATTAAATATACTTTTCAAAAATATACATTTCTATCAATGATCACCTTAAAAATAAAACGCATTCCAACATGTTTGGTTAATGAAATATGAGTTTATATTCTAATGGTTAATATTAATTTTTTTATTAATTAATATTTAATTTAATATTATCTTAATTCATTATTCAATTTGCAAAAAACTTAACCCATGCATCTCACCGGCTTTATGCTAATATTAATCAATTATAGAAAGTTCTTAAAATGAGTATTTTGTTTGTTAAGTTTAATCATATTAAAAGTGTCACAAATTTGTTATGGTTAGATAAAATCGCATTTATACATGATTTTTTAATGATACCATAATGCTATATAAAATACATTTTTTCTTCTCTCTTACATTCATTTATACATGTTTAAATACTTTTAAAGTAATGCAATAATAAATAATTTTAGAAAACTCATTGAGATATTGGAAAAAAACTGAAACAATAAGGTAATTGTTCAAGTTAAAAATCGATAGAAAAACCATTGAGATATTTATCTTACAGGGCGTCTCTTAAAATTCTTACTATTAATAAGGTTTTTTTTTTTGTCCTGCAGATTTTTTTCATTAAAATTCTAAAAAAGAAAATAGAAGATAGATAATCAAATTCTGAAATAATAAATCTACAAAGTAAATAGATTTTATAAAGGGTTTCTTTTATATATATATATATAGCAAGGCAAGAGAGAGAAATATAGAGGTTACCTTTATAAAAGGGAGATGAGATGTAAGGAGGGTTTTCATTCATAGGTTTTATTATTATTTTTTAAATGCGTTAGAGGGGGTTTCCAACCCAGAACCTCTTTGATGGAAATGCTTCTTTTATTATTATTTTTCTAAATGCGTTAGAGGGGGGTTTCGAACCCAAAACCTCTTTCACGGAAACTGCCCAAAACCAAACCGTCCGCCTCCAACGGGTGTTCTTTGAAATCACATGTAGTTTGGTATTTTCTTTTTCCCACCTGCACAGGTGTTCAAATCTTGATGTGAAAATGAGCTCATTTTCACACCATTTACACATCTGATTTACACACAAGATGCGTAAACACGTGCAGACAAACATGATTGATGCGTAAATATTACGCATATTCACCATATACATACGTAAATGGGTGTAGACAAACGACCCCTTAGGCTCGAAAACGGCCCGCCGGGGGTCCGGAACGGGAAACGGCCGCGGGAAAATTCCGAAACCAGCACGAGCACTTCGCTCGAGGGTAGAGTGACTTGTAGGAGCCAACGGTTCTCAAATAGAGCTCCCGGTTAGAGAATTACGACCGAAACACGCTAATTTCCAACACTTAGGCTCGAAAACGGCCCGCCGGGGGTCCGGAACGGGAAACGGGCGCGGGAAAATTCCGAAACCGGCACGAGTACTTCGCTCGAGGGTAGAGTAACTTGTAGGAACTGACGGTTCTCAAATAGGGCTCCCGGTTAGAGAATTACGACCGAAACACGCTAATTTCCAACGCTTAGGCTCGAAAACGGCCCGCCGGGGGTCCGGAACGGGAAACGGGGCGCGGGAAAATTCCGAAACCGGCACGAGCACTTCGCTCGAGGGCAGAGTGACTTGTAGGAGCCGACGGTTCTCAAATAGAGCTCCCGGTTAGAGAATTACGACCGAAACACGCTAATTTCCAACACTTAGGCTCGAAAACGGCCCGCCGGGGGTCCGGAACGGGAAACGGGCGCGGGAAAATTCCGAAACCGGCACGAGCACTTCGCTCGAGGGTAGAGTAACTTGTAGGAACTGACGGTTCTCAAATAGGGCTCCCGGTTAGAGAATTACGACCGAAACACGCTAATTTCCAACGCTTAGGCTCGAAAACGGCCCGCCGGGGGTCCGGAACGGGAAACGGCCGCGGGAGAATTCCGAAACCGGCACGAGCACTTCGCTCGAGGGTAGACAGACCTGTAGGAACTGACGGTTCTCAAATAGGGCTCCCGGTTAGAGAATTACGACCGAAACACGCTAATTTCCAACGCTTAGGATCGAAAACGGCCCGCCGGGGGTCCGGAACGGGAAACGGCCGCGGGAAAATTCCGAAACCGGCACGAGCACTTCGCTCGAGGGCATAGTGACTTGTAGGAACCGACGGTTCTCAAATAGGGCTCCCGGTTAGAGAATTACGGCCGAAACACGCTAATTTCCAACACTTAAGGCTCGAAAACGGCCCGCCGGGGGTCCGGAACGGGAAACGGGCGTGGGAGAATTCCGAAACTGGCACGAGCACTTCGCTCGAGGGTAGAGTAACTTGTAGGAACTGACGGTTCTCAAATAGGGCTCCCGGTTAGAGAATTACGACCGAAACACGCTAATTTCCAACGCTTAGGCTCAAAAACGGCCCGCCGGGGGTCCGGAATGGGAAACGGGCGCGGGAGAATTCCGAAACCGGCACGGGCACTTCGCTCGAGGGTAGACAGACCTGTAGGAACTGACGGTTCTCAAATAGGGCTCCCGGTTAGAGAATTACGACCGAAACACGCTAATTTCCAACACTTAGGCTCGAAAACGGCCCGCCGGGGGTCCGGAACGGGAAACGGCCGCGGGAAAATTCCGAAACCGGCACGAGCACTTCGCTCGTGGGCAGAGTGACTTGTAGGAACGGACGGTTCGCAGATAGGGCTCCCGGTTAAAGAATTAAGGCCGAAACATTGTAATTTCCAACACTTAAGGCTCGAAAACGGCCCGCCGGGGGTCCGGAACGGGAAACGGCCACGGGAAAATTCCGAAACCAGCACGAGAACTTCGCTCGAGGGAAGAGTAACTTGTAGGAACCGACGGTTCTCAAATAGGGCTGTCGGTTAGAGAATTAAGACCGAAACATAGTAATTTCCAACACTTAGGCTCGAAAACGGCCCGCCGGGGGTCCGGAACGGGAAACGGCCGCGGGAAAATTCCGAAACCGGCACGAGCACTTCGCTCGTGGGCAGAGTGACTTGTAGGAACTGACGGTTCGCAAATAGGGCTCCCGGTTAGAGAATTAAGACCAAAACATTGTAATTTCCAACACTTAGGCTCGAAAACGGCCCGCCGGGGGTCCGGAACGGGAAACGGCCACGGGAAAATTCCGAAACCGGCACGAGCACTTCGCTCGTGGGCAGAGTGACTTGTAGGAGCGGACGGTTCGCAAATAGGGCTCCCGGTTAGAGAATTAAGGCCGAAACATTGTAATTTTGCAACACTTAAGGCTCGAAAACGGCCCGCCGGGGGTCCGGAACGGGAAACGGCCACGGGAAAATTCCGAAACCAGCACGAGAACTTCGCTCGAGGGAAGAGTAACTTGTAGGAACCGACGGTTCTCAAATAGGGCTACCGGTTAGAGAATTAAGACCGAAACATAGTAATTTCCAACACTTAGGCTCGAAAACGGCCCGCCGAGGGTCCGGAACGGGAAACGGCCGCAGGAAAATTCCGAAACCGACACGATCACTTCGCTCGAGGGTAGAGTGACTTGTAGGAACTGACGGTTCGCAAATAGGGCTCCCGGTTAGAGAATTAAGACCGAAACATTGTAATTTCCAACACTTAGGCTCGAAAACGGCCCGCCGGGGGTCCGAAACGGGAAACGGCCGCGGGAAAATTCCGAAACCGGCACGAGCACTTCGCTCGAGGGCAGAGTGACTTGTAGGAACTGACGGTTCGCAAATAGGGCTCCCGGTTAGAGAATTAAGACCGAAAAATGTAAGAAAATTTATATATATCCATGTTTATGTTTCATTTATAACTTAATTCATTGCAAAGAGTTTAATGTTGTTTTTGTCATTGCAGATTGATGGACGCTTTGGGGTCGGTTGCAGACTTCTGGGGGTGTTGGACTTTTTTTCGGTTTATTTGTATATTGGACTTTTATATTAGACTGTATCATTAATGATTGTAATATTTCTTTAATGAGACGAATGATTTAGTGAAAAATGGAGATGGTTGTTTGTTTATTTAGTAACTTTTGTTTCATTGTATTTTATTATGTTGAATATAGGTGTATGAATAGGTTTATTTTTTTATACAGGTGTATAAACAGGTTTACAGGTTTTACTGGAAAATATTAATGTAAAAATAAAAATATTATTAAAAAAAAAGGACCTTTGCCGACGTTTTTAAAACGTCGGCAAAAGTAATATTTAAAATTAAATAATTTTAAAATGCTTTTGCCGACGAAATAAGAACGTCGGGAAAAATATAAAAGAAAAATTTAAAAAAATAAAATGATTTTTGCGACGAAAGAAAAACGTCGGCAAAAAGTAAAAAGAAAAAATTAGACTACTTTTTGCGACGAAAAAAAACGTCGGGAATAATTAAAAATAAATCTTTAAAAAAATGAAAAAATATTTAGCGACGAAATTAAAACGTCGGCAAAAAATAAAAAAAAATTTAAACATACTTTTGGCGACGAAATTAGAACGTCGGCAAAAATTAAAAAGAAAAATAAAAAAAATTAAATTATTTTGGCGACGGAACAAAAACGTCGGCAAAAGAAAAATAAAAATTAAAAAAAAATGAAATTATTTTTGCCGACGAAATAAAAACGTCGGCAATATAAAAAATAAAAATTAAAAAAAAATGAAATTATTTTTGCCGACGAAATATAAACGTCGGCAATATAAAAAATAAAAAATAAAAAAATTGAAATTATTTTGGCCGACGAAACAAAAACGTCGGCAAAAGTAAAAATTAAAAATAAAAAAAATTAAATTATTTTGCCAACGAAAAAAAACGTCGGTAAAATTAAGATAATCGTCGGTAAAAATTTAATTTTTGCCGACAAAAAATAATTTCGTCGATAAAATGTTTTGCTGACGGAGTTTTACCGACTTCTAGGCGACGAAATGTTAACTTTTGGCGACGTAAATTTTCGTCACAAAAAGTGCATCTCCTTGTAGTGTGAACATCCCATACTAGCTGTCATGCATAGCATTTTTGATTTAGCACTTTTATCCAGTTGTTCTCTTTTGAAATTCCATGCATCTTAGGATATTAAAAAAAATAAATTTCAGCAGTAACTATGGTTCAGATAGGTTTTGGTCTAGTGAAGGTGACAAGCATTAGGAAGTAAAATAAAATAAAATAAAAACTTTACACTAGTTCATGCACGTCCATGCATTGTGTCCCATAATTATTTCTTAGAAGAATGCATCCTCATCATTCTTGTATTTTATTTAGGAAAATAAATTATCAGATTTGCATTCATTTAGAAAGTGTATCATTTAGATTCTTATCTTAATCTAGTGTTTAACGTAGGAAAATTAATTGGTTTCTAATCTAGTGTAGGTTTCTAATCTTAGGGAGTTTGATTTTAGATGGTTGATTTATTTCCAATTTAGATTGATTTTATTTGATACATTCTTTTTGGACTGATTTTTTTCATAACTTGTTTATTTTTCAATTTCGTTTGTTAGTTTTAATTTTAGTAAGTGATATTTTTAGAATACTTTCTAATTGGATGTTCTAATGTGTTTTCTATTTTGCAGCAACTTGATCTTTTAAGATTTAGGAATTTAGTTTTAGGTGATTTTTTTTTTCTTTCATTGGGTTGTAATTAATTCTTTTAATTAAAGTAGGAATGGTTTTAATTAGTTTTTAATTAGGGTAGTTTTAGATTTCATTTAAGGCAGGTATAAGGTGGAAAATCTTATCTCATTAGCTCCCTGTGGATCGACCTGGTCTCATCGGATTATTACTACAATCGCACCCTACACTTGGGGTCCGATCACCCCCGTCCTCCTTCCATCTTGAAGTCTGACACACAATGCACGTATAAAGATGGGCATTCTCATTCCTAAACAACATATAATTGTTTGGACATGCATCCAAAGTCTCATATGTTAAGCCTAACTTTTCAGTTAAATTGCGAGCCTGATAGTAGGACTTAGCAAGTTTTGCACCGGATGGGAGCACTCAATGCAACAACTGGAGGAGCATATCGAAGGACTTATCAGACCACTGATTCAATGCCTTCAAATGTAACAACTCAACAGTAAAGGATAATTTACTGAAGTCCTTGCATCCAGGATACAATTCCGTCTGTGCATCGTCTAGAATTTCAAAATATCTCTCGGTTTCTCATCGCCACTGGAGCGAGGATTACTTCCACCCGTCCCCTCAGTCTCACAGCTTGTGTATTCGAGTGCCAACCCACACGCGATATCATTTAGCATCGCGATCATCGATCAGTCTCTGACATATCATCCACCTCAATTTCATCTTTTTCCTCTATGCGACATGAAATATACTCTTTTCCATGTCTTATCCAATTCTTGTACTGATTCAAGAATCCGTTCAGAATCAGATGCTCTCAGACAAACTCTCTTCTGTAATAATACCGATTCGCACATTTTCTACATGGACAACTGATGAACTCATTGTTAAACCTATTGGTAAATTCCATGAACTGGTTAATCCCCTCCATGTATTCCCTAAACATCTTATTCGGTAAATCAATCCAACTCTTGTCCATCTCGGTAACTATTTCTGTGGAAATCCAAAATGAGCAAGTACAATTAGCCCAAGGTACCGTGCATCATGCAAGTCACCTATTCATAAATTGCAAACTCCTTACTATAGGGTGGTTGGTCCTATCCCATTCGAGAATGCACGATCCAACTTGCACTCAACAACTAGAATGCTTCGTCCCCTAGTTAGACAAAATTTCGACAGCATGTCCGCATGGTTCTCCAAATACACAACATAGATACAACATCAGTCGTACCTATATATGTACCTAGAGAACAATGGGACATCAACCAAAACTCTATCTAACATCGGACTAGCATGAGCTATGGAGTATAAGATGGATAATTGCATTCACAAACTGTCCAAACTAGACAATTCAAGAATCGCATACGACAAAGTTCGAATGTACATCAAAAGAACAACAAATCTAGTCAAAGACCCAATCTGTCGCGTCAAGGATTACCGAACATATGTCGTACACAATTCTCGAATGGGTCTAAGTTTCACTAATGCATGGAAATGAATAAAAGTTGCAGTGGAAGGTTCACAACCAATGAAATATAGATACAAGCCCAAATTTCACTCCAAATAAATTAATCAATACAGTTGAATACATCATCATGTTTAGAAATATATATAAATAAGCCTCCTAAGTCCTAAGTTTAATCAAATGGTGCAAATCAATCCATCTTCAGTGAAAATTGTGCCAGTTCGTATACTAGGTGAGGTGTATAATATGGGTTGATTAGATCAATTAATACCTGGCTCCAAACTTATAAACAAGTGCTCCTGACTTCAGTACTTGATTATCTACAGCTTATCATGTGGCCTTGAACAAGTAGCCATATTATTTTTTTTCTTTTTCTTTATTTTATTGAATTCTTTTTTAACCCACCTACACTTCAAGGTGAGGTGACTCCATTGAAGCAGGTAGTTTGGGAAATTTGTCTTGATACCATGGCAAAGTCAAGGGTAGATAGCAAAATATGAAGTAGGCAGCAGGGATGCATTGATCTATAGTGGCTTGTGAATTGAACTACCCACCAACTTTAACACAAATAATTAGAATATGCATCTAGGCCTTCCAAGGCCTGAATGGCCCGAATTCATGGCTAGGTCAAAAAATGACATTCTTCAGCTTGGTAGCTACTCGGAGCTATCTTTGATATTTCTATGTCCTGGAGGGAACCATGTTTAATTATAAGTAAATCAAAATCGGACGGCATCAAAGAGAAGTGGAGAAAGAACTGTATCTAACATTAGCAATGAATCAAATAATAGATAAATCAAGTAGTTACAAAATAGCACACCAAATGGGCAAAGGGACAATGGATATGAATAGGAAGGATATTAAACTTGAGACCTTTAGCTTTCCATCATCATTTCCACAAAGGAGTAGTTGCCCTCAAATCAATCAATGGCATGCACCCACAAAGTCTTTTTACAGTGGCCTTTCACTTGAATAAGCTACCAAATTTTGAATAAGGAACTTTCAATATATATATATATATATGGAAAATATTTAAGTGCATCCATTTCTCATCATTTTGTTGAGGGCCACTCTCCTTTTGGAAAGTGTCAAGTACAAATAAGGGAGTGTCAAGTACATAAGACTCAAATGGTTCCATGCATTTAATTATTTGTCGCTTTCTTCTAGAAAAAGGGCGGCTGCTCTCACCTCCCTTCCTCGGCTCTGTTACTTGAATTATCTCTCACTTCTCTCCATTCCAAGTTCCTTTCAAGTTTCAGATTGCATGAATGTGTTTTGTTTCTGGTTTCAAATTGGAAGGTCAGATTTGTTCAAAATATTCAATTTTGTATGTCCTTGCGTGGGCCGTAGAGAAACAAATGATAAAGAGGAAATGCATGCAGAGTAAAAATGTGTTACTAGTTATTACTCAACCGGAATTTTTATCACCATCACTATCATCTAAGCCTTATTCGTCAAATTGGTTTACAATCCGCAAGAAAAAAAAAATTTCTCCACTAAATCAACCTAGTTATCCAACTTACCTACTAACATATTCATCGTGTATGCATGTTGCAGAATGCGTAGTACATGCACTACTATACACAAATTATGAACAATTTTAAAATCTTACACCCTTAAAGAAATCAAACTAAATCAACAAAATTCATCGTGTAATTTTTTTAGGAGTGGGGATGCGTTTGTAGGAAAAAAAAAAAGAGGAAAATTCCTCTGAACATTATGATTAAACCAATCACAATTGAAAGATATGATTAATTCAATCTAAAAATCATTATTTTTATTAGTGATTAATTCAATGATAGAGTGCACTCTAATTGAAGTAAGTTTTGAATTAGTAAAAAAATAATATATGTTCTGGGGAGAAGGGTGCAATGTAGTATCAGCAAATTAGGCTTATCATAAGTGGGACACTCTTGCACGGATTTTTAAAAAGTAAGATAAAGGAAATGGTTCTCATAAAAATATTTTTTTTCTATACATGTTTATAACTCTTTAAAATACAAAGGAGTATGTAATAAAAACCATGTCAAACTTGACATGATTCTTAAGAAGTAAAATGAAAGCTGTGGAAAAGTAATTCCAACGGTTGACTTCTTTAATTTTTCTATATTTGGTTGGGCATAATTGTTAGAGATATTAATACTGTTTAGTCTGAACAAGGTTGTGAGAACTCATGTAGCAGTACAATCAAACCAATTAATACATCCAAGTGTGCAATGGCAAATCAACAAACACTTCCAATGCAGTAAAAGCAGGACAACCCCAAATTCAAAACCCACCCACAAAAGCAATTCCCAATAGACATTACACCTAAAAATCACAGTGGGTACTTGAAATTAAAATAGGAATGCAGTTAATCAAAGAACAGTAAGCAAATGAAACTTGTAATGAGTTGGGGTCGAACCAGATAAAGGGCATAGCAGCGGAGGAAGACCGCCTTCTTCCCGGTTTGATCGTGGAGGGTGTGGGCGGCGCGGCAATACTCGTGGCAATCGAACTAAGACTTGGCCAGGAGGAAGTAGTCGTTGCCGGTGACGTCCTGGTCGTCGTGGAAGATAGGGGTGGGGACGTAGGAGACGCCAACGAGTGGGGTGGTGAAGACGTCTGGAGTACGGAAGCGGCGGGTGCGGGCGGTGGAGCCGGAGCTGCTCCCGTAGAAGCGGGCGTGGTGAGATGGGGTGAACTTGCCGGAATCTTGCTCGATTCCGACGAGCTGCTCTGTTGCCCTGCAATCCATGAAATGGGGGGTGGAGATGGGATTTGAAGAGAAAAGCAAGAGCAAGAGAATGGAAAAAAAATTCTTTAAGTCCGGAAAGAGAGAGAGAGAGATAGAGAGAGAGAGGGAGAGGGAGAGGGAGAGAGAGAGAACCGATGGCGGCTCCGGCGCGCTGCACAATGTAGAGCGAGAGGGAGGGAGGGAGGGAGAGAGAGAAAAGAGCGAGAGAGGAGGGGGAGAGGGAGGGAGGGAGAGAGAGAGAGAGAGAGAGAGAGAGAGAGATAGAGCGAGAGAGGAGGGGGAGAGGGAGAGGGAGGGAGGGAGAGAACCGGTGGTGACTCCGCCGCAAGAGATAGTCCGGCAGTGGCGTGGCTGGTGCGGCAGGAGGGCAGAGCGCGGGAGCAGGGGAAAAAAGTGGAAAGGAAAAAATAAAGAAAAAATGGGTTTCGGGGCAAGGCGGGGCGGGGCGGGGGGGTTAAAGGGCTTTAGTGGCGGTCGCTAATGAGCCTTTTGCGACGGCCAAAAGCGGCCGCCTGCTTTGTCCTCCGCCGAAAGGTTAATTTCTAGTAGTGACATCTTAAAAAATCCCTCCCTTTTTTTCAAAAAAGAGTAAAAAAAACAATCTCCTTTATCTACTAAATGACAAAAAACACTCACTTTTTACGCACAATGTCAAAAAGATTTCCTACCAATCCATCAAAGACAAATTACTATCATAATCCCCTTATATTTTATTTATTCTTGATTTGATATTTTACATCACTTTTACTTTAGTAATAAATGATAAAAGTGGACTATGATCCGAGTTGCAAGTGATCCTAGTTAAGAATCATCGCAAGTTCAATGACTTTTACCAAAAGAAAAGGGCTAAAATTTTTGTATGGTCTCAAAGTTGTGCCTTCGTCAAGATAATACTTTCGTGAAAATACTAGAATATTGGTAGAGTTAGATTGAAGGCTAGGGGTTGTTTGGTAAACCTCAAAATTAAATCTATTTGTTCTACACCTAATATAACTAGCTAATTATTGGATTAGTCTAGAGTTTCCAAATGTGCTCTAGCCTTGTTTACAAACTCTTATACATTTGAAATAAAATGATTCAATTTTAGATGTATATGAGATAAGGTTGTTTCAAATAGATCAATTCTAAATAATAATAAAAAGGAATTGGTATGTTTGATTCAATTATATATATAAAGCAAACTTGTCATATATATAGTAAAAGCTGTATGGGCAATTGTCATGTAGTAAAAGTGATACATGCAAACTTTTGTCGGAACAGTTGCATGCATGAATTTTATTTAAAAATATAAATTAAAAGCTATTTAATTGCTTGAAACATTGATATTGTTATTAACAGAGTGACCCTCTTACTACTTTTTAAAAAGAGGTGAAAGATCTTAAAGCTTATTTAATCATAAATTCATATATATTTTCTCAAATAGTCAATTAGTTTAAAGTACTCAAACATTACTTTCAATCATATTTGTCAAAAGCACTCAAACTTTAGTTTGAATCAATTTTAAGAAACTATTTTTAGGAAAAAAAATCAATTTTAAGAAATTAGACTTGCAAAATGGCAATGTAGTTTGATTGTCTTGCATGAGGCCGGCTTAAACCCTGACCATAACAGTGTGATTGGGCACAACTTGCAAAATGGCAATGTAGTTTGATTGTCTTGCATGAGGCCGGCTTAAACCCTGACCATAACAGTGTGATTGGGCACAACCCATTAATTTAAGGCCTATGTTCGATTGAGGTTGTTCTCAAGTCTATTGAAAATCTTGGCATACTAGATCCAGCATGGATAATTAACTCCGCTTTAGATGAAGACAAACTATAAATTAAATACGGGAGATGCTCCTATGAGAGATATCTCTCACCTTATATAAGAGATAGGAGTGAGAGCCCTCACATTTAAGTTGTTGACATTAGATATGGATGTGAGAGCCCCACCCAATCTCTCATTTAAGGTGAGAGATACCTCTCATAGGAGCATCTCTCATTAAATACATTAAACACAACTTATATATTTATGCAAACTTAGGCCGAGGTGGGGTAAAATAAAATTATACATATTATAATAGTATGTCACGCTCAATTATAATATATTCAAGCCAAGTGTTTTAAAGCTAATTTTGATTGTAACTACTGATTTTGACCAGGAGTACTTATATTCATTTTCCATAATTAACCTACCTCCTACTTCCACATGCAACCACTCTACTTCTTCTTTTAGTTTCAACTACTTCATTTCCATCCCAAATCTCATAAATACTTACTCTACGTATACTCCTTTTTTTTATTTCTACCCAACTTCCCTTACTCCAATTTGACACTACGTACATACTCTTGGATTTTAAAAAGAAAGAGAGGTATTGTCATCATCCTCTTTTAATTTATGTTGTTTTTTTTTTGTCAACAAGTGTTCGAGGATGATTTTATATTATTTGAATTTCTTTTTAATTGATTTTTATGTATATTGCTGCAACTTTTAATTGTTAAATAAGCATGTGCTTAGTACGGGTTATTATGCTAGTATACTATTAAATGAAGTATTTGGATATTTATAAAAATTTAGATGATATGCAAAAATAAGAAATGGAGACAGAAAGAGAAATGATAACCCAATGCGGACCCATTAAATAGTAATCCCATAGTGGAGTGATTTAATAGGGGCTTTGGCCAGAGGTCCCTCAAAGCATGACTTTGTTACAAACAGTCCAAAAAAAAAAAAAAAAGTCATGCAGTCAAAGGTCCCTCTCACACTTTCTCAAACCTAAAATATCTAATTTACCATTTCTTTAAATCCTCCCATGATTGGTGGGAAATCCTATTAATAATAGTCAACTGCCATTTAATTTACCACGATTAATGAAATCCCATTAATGAGATTTTCAAATAAATTCTAAAAACACATAAATAGATTTTAAAATAACGCAAATAAATTTCAAAAAATGCAATAATTTCAAAAAATTCAATAAATTTAAAAAATAGCAATAAATTTCAAACGAACGCAGATAAATTTAAAAAGATGCAAATAATTTTCAAAAGAACCAAATAAATTTCAGAAAATATAAATAAATTTCAAAAGACTCAAATAAACCTCAAAAGATCCAAAGAAAATTTAAAAAATGCAAATAAATTTCAAAAGACGCAAATAGAATTCAAAAGACATAAATAAAATTAAAAAATATAAATAAATTTAAAAAAATGCAAATACATTTACCAAAACCAAGATAAACCAATTATCCGAATTTCAGAAAAATTTGCCAAAAAATCAAGTTTTTTTTTTGTCAAAACTCATTTAAATTTATTTTAAAAAATACAAATAAATCTCAAAAGACATAAATAAAATTCAAAAACACAAAGAGATATAAGAAAATACAAATAAATTTGCCAAAAACACAGAAATATTCGTTCAAAAACTCAGTTAAGATTTTTAAAATGGAGATAACTTTGATAGAAATTTGGCTATATTTTTCAAAAATTCAAATAAATTTGCCAAAAATTCATATAGATTTATTTAGAACTCAGATAAATTTGTTCAAAACTCAGATAATTAGCTAAAAACTCAAATAGATTTGTCTAGAACTCA
Source organism: Litsea cubeba (assembly GCA_012931725.1). NCBI lineage: Eukaryota > Viridiplantae > Streptophyta > Magnoliopsida > Laurales > Lauraceae > Litsea > Litsea cubeba. The sequence goes on along the minus strand of CM022954.1, from coordinate 17,774,208 downwards.
GATAAATTTGACAAAAACTCAACTAAATTTGATAAAATCTCAGATAAGTTCCATCTGGCCCACCACGACCTCCGACCATTCCTTCACCCTCCGAAATGCGCTTAGGCCCCTGGCCCACAATCCATCTCCCATCTTAGCCGTCTGTATCCGCTCCCACCATCCAGATGATCCTGATCCTGATCCGATGGGTGCGGATCTGAAGGTTGGAATCTAGAAGCAGCATCGTTTGTTATTCTAAAAAAACATGTATGCTGCGGCATCGTCGTCTGGTAATTCTTCCACTACATATGTTGTTGTTGACGTTGTTTTGTTTGCGAAATCCGAAGAATCGTAGGATCTCGTCCCCATTAGATAGATCTTGAATCTTTTTATCTATGGACGAGCGAGAGATCGGGATTTCGATTTGGAATTGGAGAGTTGATTTCCAGATCCTCGTCATCACGGGGTGGGTCGGCGACGTCATGGGGTCCCTCTTTTACATCCTCCACCGCATGAGTCTCCTCAAGATCTCCGAGCAGGATGAGATGGCAAGCATGGATTTGACGAGGCATGGTGGGTTTGCCTACGCGCACAATTAGAATCCCTGCTGCCCTTCTTCTTCCTTCCTCTTCTCCAATCATCACCAGCAAGGGTTCTTTTGGGTAGCAGAGAAGTTAAGAACGAGGGAGAATACAAGATTTGAGATTTTAAATTTTAAAACTTTATGCCTAAAACGGTTGAAATGGCTAATTAGCCATGAAAAATGTGATCGTGCGGACGCAAGGACCTATGGCTGCAAATAGTCTAGCTGAGTGGATCAGAGGCTTTAAACAGAATTTGCCCAGACCGAAGGTTGGATACATTCCACTTTAGGGACCTTTCGCTAATTGACTCGATTTAATAAGGTAATTTTCATAGAAATCATCTAGCTCAAACATTTCCATGGGACCACCTAATGCTAGTAATCATAATAGGATGTATCAAATTTTTTCAGTTTTTTGTCAATTATCAGTGGCTTTAAATGCTCGCGCACGGCTACATTAATGAAAAAATGGGAAAAAGATCTTATGCATGTGATATACGATGCTCCAACTAAAAATGTTTGGTGGTTGGTAATATAAAACTAAATCATAAAATATTCTAAACACCCAACTCATTCTTTTATTGTTATAACAAAACTTGTACTATATTCACATCATCACTTGATCAAGCTACTCTATTAAAATTTTCTTTCACTGCATGGGATTCTCATAACACTTTTATATGAGAAACTTACCAACTTATGGCTTCCCTTGGAAACAGCAGATTTTGGTTACTATCATATTCTCATCAATTGGAAACAGCTATACAATGTTGTTGGAGGAACTGGTTTTGGCTGCAGCCAGGGGCGGAACTAGGGGGTGGCTAGTACGGGCCATGCCACCCCCCTCCAAAAATTACAATAAGGTCCTTTAATTTTTCAAAAAATTTAAAGTAGCTTTTACACATGGCTTCCCCAAGAATTTCTTTTTTCACAATGGCCCCCTCATAGCTTGGATCCTGGTTCCGTCCCTAGCTGCAGCCATTTCCAGTCTCTCCCACCTCTCATTCCTCTTCTTCGCTTCTTGATCAACCATGGATTCTCGGTAGTCCATCTCTCGTAGGGACTTGGAGTAGAGCTCGGGCTCCATCTCTTCCAGCATTGTCTTGACATTGGCACTTAGCTGCCGTATGGTGTTGCTCCAATGCCAGTTGATGTTCTTCTCAATGCCTTCCACCAATGAAGGGAGCACCTGTTCCATTGACTCTGATGCCATCTTCACAAAATGTTCATTGTTCCACAAGTAGAGAGCTCTTTCTGCAACCTAAGGAATCCATAAAAGGAATTGATCTCATTAGAATTTGTTAACAATATAGAGGATTAAAAACATAGATGATATGGGATTCATTTGTAGATTTATGAGAATTAAAAGAACTTGTAGAAAGATCAATTCAAGGAGAATAAGACTAGGAGGATTCCATCAATGAGCAGATTGCAGATGTGCTTCTTCGGTCCAGCTCATGGGGCCCACTTGGATGTTTTCTATCAAGTGGCGGGATGGATGAAAAGTCTCTATATGGATAAGGATCATCCAAAAAATCAGCCTTTTTAGATTATCCTAATCCTCAATTTAACAACCAAAACGGCAATGGTCTTTTAATCATAGATTTATTTATTTTTATATATATATATATATATTTTAGACTCAACCCAATGGACAGTAAAGTTTTGTTGGGCATAAAACTGGTCATGTGTTTGCATTAATCAAAGGTAGGTCCAAATGGGCCCCATAGAGCTGGAGAAAATTATCCAGAGACTAATTGACTTGGGTTCTTATGGAATCCTAAGATATGTGTTTGCTATATGTCCTGGGCCCTACTTATCCAAGTGCTGCTAAAACCTGGCCCCATTTTGGTCCCACATTGATACCTTCACCATACTTCCTATGCATATTTCCTCCTGTAAAATTGTGAAGTAGTAGAGCTATCTAGTGCATGCATAACACGACATTCTAGGTGGAAAGGGACTGATGAAATGGGTCCAGGGCGTGAAACATGCACACTGGAAGTTTGTTGCATGTTAATGTCATCATTTGGCTGATTTTGATCCAATGAGATATTGGACCCACATAGGCCACAGTTCGTACACCAAATTCAACTGCTTCACACCTGATTATTCATTGATGGAAGAGAACTCGAAATTCAAGGCCTAAATTTAGAATGAAATAAAAAAGATCAAAATTGATCACATACATAACAAAATAAAGACCATGAAAAAAGTAAGATAAAACATTGGATTGAAAAAAACATAATCCAATACTATTACTTACACATTAGTAAAAAAGCCAACGTATAAAAATTTTTTAAGGGTGTGTTTGTGTAACGAGAGAATCCCATTTCTATAGGAGAGAGGAAGAGAAATCTTGCATTCGTAACCCTCTATTAATGAATATCAATTCATGTTTTTTTCTTTTCTGCACAAGAAGTTGTCCCAAAAAATCAGAATAATTTTCCCTTGGGCAGTGAATTCTCATAGCACAAATGTTAAAAAAAGGAAAGAGGCAAAGAAACAATCAAACAATGTTCAGATGTTCTGTTCCTGTTTATTACCTGTGAATTCCAACTGGTCGAGCACCTTGCAATCTGAGTACACAAAGGAAGAGCCAACTTCCTAAATTGCAAAGGGTCAGTGTACTCCACAAGCTCCTCCATCTCCCCAATAACCAAAAGCTCCTTCTGACAGTTTGTGAGAGGCCAATACCGCAAAACCCCCCTCACCACCACCCCACCAAGCATGGGCTCCTTCTGCACAAACTGTGAAACACAGTAAGTCAGCTGCCTATGATAAGCTTGCATGCCCTTTGGCTTGTGTAGTGGCACAAGCACCCTCACCAAAAACTGCTTGTGCTCCTCTTTGAGAGGAACACCAAACCCATTGATGATGCTCCCCCATATCTCCAGCAGCTCCCCTACCCCGCAGTGCCTCTCCATCTCAAACACAAAGTGCAGGAACACATCCCTCATCGACTTGCGCATGAACGAGCGGTAGAAGGTGAATTTCGAGTATATGCGGTGGTAGACGTTCTTCAAGCTCTCTCTCTCCCTTCGGTCCTCGGATTGGAATAGAGAGAGGAGGTTGAGGAGGAATGAGTGGTTGATGTAGTTGCGGAGGGACTTGGGGTCGGAGGTTAGGACTAGTTTGAGGAGGATGTCGTAAACAATATGGAGGTGAGGCCAGGCGGAGGCAGGGGCGGAGAAAGGTTCTTCATCGTCTTCCGGGGAGATGCCAAGATTGGAGGGAGGTGGGAGGGGGCGGAAGAGGTTGGAGGAGATCATAAGGAAGAGAGGAGATAGGATTCGATCATCATTGAAGGGCTCGTTCGAGGACTTGATGATTGAGAGGAGTTGCATGAGCCTGAGGCGCTTGAGGTCTTGTTGGGTTGGGGACTCTGTGGAGTCTGTGAAGGTGAAGATGAAGGTGCAGTAGGAGATGATTGAGAGGAGCTCCTCCGTTTCGGAGTCGTGGGGGGAGTGGCTGTTGTTGGAATCTATGTCGAAGAGGTGTTGAAGGGTGGTGGATCTTTTCCTTAGAGCCGCTTTTGGGGTCTTCCTTTGAGCACCCATCTCCCTTATTCTCTTCTTTTTTTTCTTGTTTGATCTTGAGCTTGTGACCCCTCTTCTTTTTTCCTGCCTCTAAGGAGAGAAAATGCTGCGTTCTCTGCTTCTTTTGAGCTTGTAGCTCTTCTTCTTTCTTTTTTTCTAAGAGAGAGAGAGAGAGAGAGGAGATTTTCTTGGATCTTTGTGGATGGGAGTGGGAGAGAGGCCAAAAGAGAGCGATGATTTCGTGGGGAGTAATGTTGTGAATGCCGATTGGAGAAGCTGATTTTATTTATAAGTTTCTTGTTGTACACTTCATAGGTCAGCCCGCAGCCGTGACTCGTAACAGTCCTAAGACGGCCAGATAAATTAATATGGGGAGATTAGAAGAGGGGAAATTCTATATGCATCCTTAAAAGTGCTGAGCACACCTACATTTCTCTATGAACAATGCGGTGCTGAGCAATAAGGGAGGGTGCATATAGAATTTCCCATTAAAGAGACCTTTTTCACTAAGACGTTGTTCCTATATTAGAATTTCCTTTACTAAGAGGAATATGAATGAGGAAATTACTGAAAAAATCCCGGTAGAACCCCATGGCCTATCAAGACCCAGTATCACGATGGACACGAGAGTAGTGGTGTAAATTTGGGCCGGCGGCCCAAGCCCAGCACGGGCCCTGCACAAAAAAACCATGCCACGGTCGTGCCAAGTCAACAGGCTGAGCCGTGCTGGGCCCAGCCTGCCAGGCCCGAGGCACGCCCCCGAGCCAGCGAGTGGCACGGCCCAGCCTGGCCCCAACGGTCATATTTTTGAAAAATGCCCCCCTAAAAAAACGGTCATAATGGATTTTTTTACATTTTTAACCCCCAACAACTATAAACAGTCAAATGGGGGTATTAGTATCTTTTGATCATTTTTTACCATTATACCCCCCCAACTGCTATAAAATGATTATATGAGGGGGTATTTTATGTCATTTATCACTTAGGAATTCTATAAATAGCCCCTATTCCTCTCATTTCTCTACACATATCTACTCTCTCATTTCTCACACTCCCTCTAAAATTCTAAGGCTCTAAGCTCTCTTAAGTCTCATTCTAAAGTATAAGCTCTCTCTACAAAGTTTTCTAAGAAGTGAAGAGTGATGGTGACTTCTCTAAAGTGGAGGATTCAACTAAGAATGACTTCTCCATTAGCTCTCTCCTCTCTTATAAAGGTATTTATTATCTTTAATTTTGAGTTTTATTTAGTAATAATATACATGGTAATATTATATATTAAGTCTTATCTTCTCTCCTTTCTTATATAAATTATCACAAAAAACACATTATATATAATTATTTATTTAATTTTTAAAATCTTTTATTTAGAAAATTAGTTGGACCATCACAACCTTTCAACCTTGACTTCTCTTTAAATAAGGAAGATCCTGGATTTATTCATTTAGATCAAAGTCAGGGCATAGAAGTAGATAGTAATAATCAACAAGATCCTGCATGTTCGGTTTCTACAACAAAAAAAAAGAGAAAAACAAGATTGACTTCTCCTGTATGGTCTTATTTTGCTAAAGTTACTGTCCCCTGTCCCAAAGGAGAAACAGAGGAGAAGGCACAATGTAAATATTGCAAAGATCTCCTCAGTGGCAAATCATCAAACGGCACTGGCCACCTTAGTAGACACATGAAAACGTGTTTGCGCAAACACACAAATACTGCTAACGATGGGGCAAGAGGTGGGATAATTCAAAGACAACTTTCTCAAACAGATTCATCTGGTGGTTTAGGAGTTTTCAACTATGACCCTACTAATGCTAGATATCAAATTATTAAGTTTATAATCAGTCGCCAGGCACCATTTATACTTGCCAAAGACCGATGTTTTGAAAGATTTTTGAGGTTTGCCTTTATTCCTTCATGGCAGAAATACCTAGAGTTATTGCTAGAAATGATGCAATAAAGACTTTTTTGAAAGAAAAAGAGAATTTATAAAATATTTTTGCAAATATACCTGAAAAAAGTGGCTTTAACTTTAGATTTATGGACCTCTAAATAAAATTTGTGGTACATTGCAATCACATCACATTATATTGATAGTAATTGGGTGATGCAGAAAAGAATGATAACATTTTCTATGCTAAAATTCTCACACACCGGTGCTAGGATAGGGTCCACCATCCTTGAAAAACTTAGAGAATATAAAATTAAAAATAAAATAATTTCTATAACTTTAGATAATACAAGCACTAACAATGTCGCAGCAGATTTACTAAAACATGCGATTCAACTTGATTTAAATGGAGATCTATTTCACAATAGGTGTGCATGCCACATCATAAATCTTATCGTACCAGTAGGGGTGAAATTAATTAGAGATGATTTAGAGATTGTTAAATGGATTGTAGGATACATTTTTTGTTCTCCCTCGCGAAAACAATGGTGGAGGGACATATATGTAAATTTAAATATAAGGTCAAAGAAAATATCATATGATGTAAAGCATAGATGAAATTTTACCTATAAAATGTTAAAAGAATCATGTGCCTATAAAATGGCATAAAATCAATATTGTCAACTTTGTTTAGAGCATGAAAATATTTTTATAAGTGATGGTAAATGGACCCTTCTTGAGATAATGAGAGATTTTTTTATAAGTTTTTCATGATGCAACATTATTTTTTTCCGGGGTATATTATCCCACATCAAATTAGGAGTGCACACCGGGTCTTGAAACCTGGTCCGACCCGGAGACCCGGTCCGACCCGGCCCTTATCGGGCTGACCCGATAAAGAATTTATCGGACAGGGTCAAACCCGACCCGGACCTTACTTAACAGGTCCGAGTTCCGGGTTTGTAATTTATAAGACCCGATAACCCGATAACAAATGTCAGCAAAACTCGGTGATTAGTGATTTCTCTTTTGATCTCGATGAAAGTCAGAGGGATTTCCTCGCTTTCGAGTTTCGACTTCATTTTCGAGATAAAGATCCAGCCAGTTGATCCTTCCCCTGTTCCAAAACCCTTTTCGTTCTCCATCGATCACCCCAATCCCAAAACCCTTTTCGTTCTCCATCGAATAAGATTGAACTTCACTACTTCAGATCCTCTCTCTCTCTCTCTCTCTCTCTCTCTCTCTCCATTCTACTCCTGCATTTCCTTTGCATCAATCTCTAACGGCGAAAGAGGACCCATAGCAGGAAGCGATGAAATCTCAAATACTGGTAAGCGATGAAATCTCTCCCTGATTCCATCATCTCCAATGGCAGCATCGTCGATTACTCCACTGCTGGCAAAGAACTGGTTAGTTTTGAGATTATCAATTTAACGGAAAATGACAGACAATGATCTATTTCTGATCTGGGATAAGGAAGAGGAGAAAAGGGGATGAGAATGCTTACAATATTGGAGCGGATTTTTCCAACAGTGGAGTAATCGGTGCTTAAAATGGAGCAGATTTTCTAATCTTCTCTCCTCCACCTTCTCTATTTTCTTTTTTTTTTTGTTCCTTTTTATTTTGATTCATTGCATCTACTATCATCTCCCTCTTATATGGATTTTCTTCATCATGGTAGGAGACTAGTTTTGTCTCTTGCAGTTGGTTTGTGGTCGTTGGACTCGTGGATTTTGGGAGACAGGACCTGGGTTTGGGATGTGGAGGGTGGATTCCGAAAATGGCTTTTGCAGTCAGGGGTTTTTGATTGAGAGATTGGATGTCTGGGTTGAATGCATTTGGAGCCTGGTTTGGAGATTTTATGTTTGTTTTTGGAGAGATTGTTGGTTTTGAGCTTTTTTTTTAGCCCTGTGATCGACACTTAAATGTACAACGCTTAACCGCAAGACTACGGTGTCGTCAAGTAGTAAAGGACTCAAGAGTCCGGATTATCGATCCCACGAAGAGAGGATGGAATAAGCAATGAATCCAATTTTAGTAGAATTGAACTAAGATATAGCTAATATAGATAATTGAAGTGAACAAGTAAAACTACTAAACTATGCAATGTAAGTAATTAATCAACAATCTGAAAATATGAAGTTAATTATATCGAAGTTAATCTAACAAGCTACACTAAACTATTGTGTGAATGGTGGTGGAAATGGAAGATTTAAGGTGAAGATATGGTGTGAAATATGTAGGATTTAAAACAAGTTATGTGAGAGTAGATCTAACAATCTAGAATTGAAAATAAAGATTAAAATTAACAACAATCAAGATAAGAGATTAGGCAATCCAAAATCCACTAAGTATGTAATTAATTCAAACAATGCATGTTCTAATTCAACTCCCAAATCTACCAATCCAATTAGCAATCTCTTGCCTAATTGGATTGGATGATATAACAATGAAGATCAAAGTAAAAGAAAATCAAAGGCCAAGAACCTAGATCATCATCTAGCTACCCTAACAATAAATCATCAAAATCAAGCTACAAAAGATCAAAGATAAGGGCTCTAAAGCATGCTATGTGAGAGAACTTAATCAAACTCAAAGCATCAATTGAGATTATCCGAGCATCAAGTGTAGAGATAGAGCATGAGAAATGAGAGAGATTAGCACAACTAGATCTAAAATCTACTAATTAATTAAGGCACAAGTAGGAAATTTAAACTAAAACATACATGGAATTGAACTAATCACATTACTTAGCTTCAAAAGGAGAGCCTAATCCAAGAGCTTTAGCCACTAAACATCAAGAAAGTGCTCCAAATCTTCATTAATGATCTTCAATTACACACTCTCTCGAGTTTAGTTACAAAAAAGCTCCTAATTATAATTAAAAGTATAGAGAAGGTAAAATAAAATTGCTAAAAGACTAACTTGCCAAAAGATCTCGTCATCTCTACAAAAACATTCCAATTTATAAAAACTTTGAATACATTTGATTGGCTCATTTTCATTCACAAGGATTGCTTCCATTTGATTGGTTGCAACTTGAAAGCTTTTGATTGGCTCTTTTGCTTTCACATGGATTGCTTCAATTTGATTGGTTGCAACAAACTTTCCTTTCAAAAGCATATGTGCTTTTTGTGGTCCTTCATTTTGGAGGCTTTTGATTGGCTCATATCCTTTCACATGGATTTGTGCCAAGGCAAGCTTTGATTGGTGGAGAGGTTAGAGTTGGATGAAATATCTTCTATGCAAAAAAAAATATAATTGTTGGAATTGGAACCCATAACCTATTTCATACCAACCAAAGCTCTAACCAATACACCAACCACTCCTTTGTGTTGGAAAATGACTTCTTCTCATCTTATTTTGGAATTCTTCAACACTACTGATGCCTTGGGATATTAGCCGGAAGGTTGGGGTGGTCGCGGGGTCCACCTACACAAGAGAAATTACATAAAAATGCGCTATAAATAATCGAAATTATGCATGATAATTCGATAATTCGTTTAATGTGATAGAATGATAAAATCTCTGTATAAAGCAAATGATATGCATATGAGATGCTGATAAAATCCAAACTAATGAGGGGTAAAATATGCAATATTTAACACTCATCACCCTGGCATGGGGATCCCAAAGGCAGTTGTAGTGCTTCAAGCGACTCTTCGATTTGATCCTTTTTTCCGACATTTCTTCCCGGGTTACCGGGTTACCCGAACCCGGAAACCCGATGACCTGGTAACCCGATAACCCGGTTTTACTTAATAGGGTTACAGACCGGGTCTAGAGGTCTTAAGAAATATCGGGTCGGGTCAGACCCGGTTCGATAACCCAGAACCCGACCCGATGTGCACCCCTACATCAAATCAAGCTTTAGCCCATTTTTATGAAATAAGTCTTACTTTTAAAAAGTATAGAGATTTTCCAATTTTTCAACTTATGTGTGTACAAATGGATGAAAAGTTTTCATCATATTGGAGAATAGCTCATTTAACATTTTGTATAGCTACTGCATTAGACTCTAGATTGAAATTATAAGGTGTAGAATGAAAGAGCAACTGGGTTCAATGAATAAGTCCTAGAGGGGGGGGTGTGAATAGGACAAAAGGAATTCTAACGCCAATTTTAAATTTATTTGCCCAATTTTAATCTCAACTTGGAATAATAATCACACATAACAAAATAACTTGTTTGAATTATAAGTTTAATGTGTGTGCTTAAATAATCAGAGACACTCTAATTTGAAATAAGATAGTAAGCACAAGAGATAAAATGGCACAAGAGATTTATAGTGGTTCAGTCACACAGACCTATATCCACTCTCAAGGGTCACACAGTCCCTTGATTCCACTATAAAGAATCAAACTACACAAGTACTAATTCTAACTCAATTTTGTTACTGAGGTTCGATCACACACATCTAATCCCCACACATAATTTTTAGAGTGGTTGACACACACATATTCAATCCACTATCACAAAGATATAAATTTGAATGGAGGGCGAACACTTGCCTTTGATGAAGATCGAAAGTGTTCAAGGAAGCTTTTGACCGTGATCGAAGCTTTTTACCTCTTGCAGCTAGCTTGGTGTTGATGATGAAACTCCATTGAGATGCACAACCAAGTTGTAGAGGTTTGATTTCTAGGGTAGAAATAAGAGATAGCTTTATGGATTAGGATACCCTAGATTTGGCTTATCAAAGCACACTCCTTAGAGCTAAGTAAGCCCTTGGATTTTTCAAGATAGAATCTAAGTGTGTTTGGAAGAAGCTTTAAGAGCTTGGGAAAGGTTTACAAGAATTTAGAACAAAGGCTCTTCAAAAATTGGACTCATTAATATTGAAAATGGGCTTCAGGTATTTATAGAAAAGTTCAAACGGTCATAAAATGGCTAGTGAACAGTGAATAGTGTTACTGTTCAAACGGCTAGTGAATAGTGAATAGTGAACAGTGTTACTGTTCAAACGGCTAGTGAACAGTGAATAGTGAATAGTAAACAGTGAAGAGTAAATAATGAATAGTGAAGTTACTGTTCAAACGGCTAGTGAACAGTGAATAGTGAATAGTGATGTTACTGTTCATGCGGCTAGCCGCGAGGTAACCGAAAAACCATTTTAAGAGAGTTTTTGCTCTCTGGAAAAGTAACCGCGAGGTGACCGAAAACCATGGCGGTTAGCCGACTTCTGAGGCTTGTTTTGAGTTTTGAAAAAGCTGAAAAACAATCTTTAAAACCCTATTAAATAAGCCATTAAATTAAGGGTTTTTAGGGTCATGTCTTGGTTGGTTTGGAGTCCCATTTACCTGAATAGGTTGGCACAATATGGACGTCTTCCTTTATGAATCCGGGCCTTCCAAGACTTGATCTTCTACCTTCAAACTTGATCTTCCTTGAGAAATTCTGAGAGGCAAGGTCTTGGATTCTTCGACTTGGAATTGACAATACAAAAATAAGTGCTCATAGGAATGTGGCACTAACAATCTCCCCCTTTGTCAATTTCGTGGCAAAACACCTATTCTTGGTTGAAATACAACAAATGGACTCAAATACAACCAAGATTACAAGAGTATATAATCTTTACTAAAGATACAACAATTACAACTCAAAGACTCATGACTCTAAATACTCCCCCTGAGAATGTGCTTTGTCTCTTAAAGATATACCTGCATAAGACATTGACATGCACATTCTATGGTGGGATTGCTACTCCCCCTTAATTGTTAGTCGCAAAATATCATAGATAGAGTGTGTTTTCACCCTTTGTTCTACACTCTCCCCCTTTGTTTAATCCCTCCATTTTCAGGATTCAATCCATTTATTCTCCCCCTTTTTTGTCACAAATTGACAAAGAGATGTCCCGATGAAGCATATGGAGTACTATAGAGAGATAAGGAGAAGTGATAGATATCAATATTTAGCATATTATGATATCAAGGACATAAAAAGATTCACCTATAAGCATAGAGGGGTTAATAAGCATGGTATCAAAAGATTTGACTATAAAGAGATGTAATCATGCTAAGATGGAATTGAACTACATAAATCAACTAAGAAAGTCCATATCAATTTCATGAATCCATTTAAGGGTTCTCTAAGTCCGTCAAATGATACAAACCGATTGAAGAGTAAGGACTCAATAAAGATCATATGAAATTTCATTTCATTGACCTTTTTCACCACTTAACCGTAGTGATGAACCTGCATAATCATACTGATATAACTATGAAGCACATACAATGATTATGAGGAACGCATGAGGTTCCAAAAGAAAATCAATCCATTTAAAAACATATGATAGGAACATGCATTATGATACCAAAGAAAAGAAAATCCAAAACCATAACATTCAATCTTTAGAAAAATTTAACTTACAAAGGCATAATGAATGTTATGATGATGAATGCAATCACCAAATGAATTCAAACATCAAAATAAGCGATTATAATCTAAAATGATGAATTGAGTACATTGCATTCCAAACAAGTCATCAAGATAGGAAATTTATAAATAGAGGAGCATATGACTTGCAAAATCATCACACAAAAGAAAAACACAATACAGAGTATAGTGATGATCAAAGATAAAACATCCATATCTTAGAAAAATACCAGAACTAAAAACTCATGGATGTGGCAATATGAGAAATACATAAAGATGTACCTATAAAAGTTAATGTATTCTCAATTAAAAATTGTTTTGTTTTAAAAAAAAATTAAAAATAAATATTCATCATATTCATATATGTGTCTCCATGATCCTCAAATATGAATTCTCATTTGATCATCTTAAAGATGTCTACTCCCCCTTAACATCATTCTCTTCTTTTTGTCAGAAATTGACAAAGAGATGTATAAACTGAGAGAAACTTTGGAAGCTAATCACAGAAATTAGAGAACAGAAGGTAGATAATTCATGCAAGCATTAATAATATATGAGCTTCGATTAGACAGGGCTGAGGGCATTCAAGTTCATCCCCCACAATTTTTACTGGTCCTAAGTGAGTGCAACCCAAATTCATGCACATCACGAAAGCCCAAGCCCACCCAATCCAAGCCCGCAAAGAGATGTACTCTGGAACCACCCATGTCGGACAGAACCTGCAAAGGCTAGAGGCCTAGATTTATCAACTGGATGCAGAAGATTATTGACAAATTCGCTGGATGTTTTTGACAAACAAGAAAAATAGGGACATCCCGCATTTAATTTCAATGGCTTAGCTAAGTAGCTTTTGAAAATCTACATCCAGCAGATTTTCAATCTGGAAAAGCAAGATTTGAAGAGATGAGGGTTTGTCTTGTTCGAAATCCATCTCTATAAGAAAAGTCTTAGCTCTATCTAATTTGCATCAACACTTCTTCTTGTCATCTGCATTCTTATTCCTCAAAGTTTCAATGGCTCAATAATTTCCTTTTAGTACTTCTTCTGATCAGGAGATGAGGTATTCTTTACCTCAATCCCAAACTTTTTCTGCATCTGTTTTAGGTTCCATGATACCAAGGCGACAAGAAAGAGTTTTGGCTAATAAATCGGATGAAGATGCCATTTATGAGCTTGTGAGTCTCGAAACTCAGTACTCATCATCCATTGTCTCATTTTCCGATCGGTTGCGGTCCAAAACTCGCAAGACATAAAAGTTTATTGAGGAGATCAATGTACTGCAACGGCTTCTTCTCGAGTCTAATAGAAAAATAGTAGAGTTGAAGCAACAGAATAAGGATTTAAGATCCTTGCTTACCTCTTCAATTCGATTGCCTAATCCTTTAGACATGGATTGCATGATAATCTATGAAAAGCAAAAGCATTTGAATGATGAGGCTAGAAGTCTCAAGTTTTTGTAAGACATTGAGAAAAATATTCAATAAATATTCATGGCATGCATCATTTCGATTTCTCTTCTAATCATGCATAGTCTATTTTCTGGCAGGGGTTTTGTAAAAAAAAAGTCTGCCAATTGATCGTGTGTGCTTGTGAGTTCTAGTACAATATTACCCTTCTGCACATGATCTCTAAGAAAATGATATCTAATTTCAATATGCTTAGTCCTAGAATGGTGTATTGGGTTCTATGAAAAATTTATAGTACACAAGTTTAAAATCCTTAAGTTGTTGCTTCATTAAAAGAGCTTGAGCACAATAACTACCTTCAACAACATACTCTGCCTCAGCAGTAGATAGTGCAACAGAATTTTGCTTTTTACGAAATAATGAAATAAGTTCATGACTTAAGAAATGATATGTTCTAATTTTTTTTAATTAAACGCAAAAAAAATAAAATAAATGAAACTAACAAATAAACAATAAGAAATTATTTAACAACACAAATACCAAGGGATTTTCTCATGTTTTCAAATTTTGAAACATCCAATGGTTTTGTCAGAATATCTGCAAGTTGTTTCTCAGTAGAAATATGGTCCAAAACTATGACTCCCTCTTCAACCAATTCTCTAATGAAATGATGTCTAATATCAATATGCTTAGTTCTAGAGTGTTGGACAGGATTTTTGGAAATATTGATAGCACTGGTGTTATCACAATACAAATTCATGCTACCTTGTTCAATACCATAGTCTTTCAGCATTTGTTTCATCCATAACATTTGAGTACAACCACTTCCAGCTACTATATTTTCTGCTTCAGCTGTGGATAGGGAAATGGATGACTGTTTCTTGCTGTGCCAAGTAACTAGACAGTTTCCTAGGTAGAAGCAACAACCGCTAGTCGATTTTCTATCATCCACATTTCCGGCCCCATCGGCATCTGAGTATCCAGCAATATAAGTAGATGAATTATATGGATACCATAAGCCATATCTTGAAGTCCCTAAAACATATCTAATGATTCTCTTAACAGCTTTCAAATGAGCTTCTTTGGGATCAGATTGATATCTGGCACAAGCTCCACTCATATCCTTAGATAATTTGAGAGTTGTGCTCATGGGTGTGTTCATGTGCTTGGCTGAATCTAATCCAAACATTTTGACCAATTCTTTAGCATAGTTGGTCTGGAAAATAAACATTCCATCAGTCAGTTGTTTTATTTGTAATCTTAAAAAGAAATTAAGTTCGCCAACCATGCTCATCTCAAATTCAGATTTCATAAGATTAGCAAATCTTTCTGTTAAATCATTACAAGTAGATCCAAACACAATATCATCAGTATAGATTTGAGCAATCAAAATAGTGTCATTTATTCTTTGAATAAATAGAGTTTTATCAACACTTCCCCTTTCAAAATTGTGATCAACCAAGAATTGAGTGAGTCTTTCATACCAAGCTCTAGGAGCTTGTTTGAGACCATAGAGAGCCTTTTTAAGATAATACACATGATTAGGCTCCTTAAGATCTTCAAACCCTTTAGGTTGCTCAACATAAACTTCTTCTTCTAATATGCCATTTAGAAAAGCACTTTTCACATCCATTTGATATAATTTAAATTTCAAAGAGCAAGCAATGGCAAGTAAGATTCTAATGGATTCAAGTCTAACAACAGGAGCAAATGTTTCTTCAAAGTCTATTCCTTCAATTTGGGAATATCCCTGAGCAACCAGTCTGGCCTTGTTTCTAACTATGGTACCATTTTTATCAAGTTCATTTTTGAAAATCCATTTGGTATCTACAACATTTTTGTCAATAGGCCTAGGTACTAATTCCCATACTTCATTTCTAGTAAATTGATTTAACTCTTCTTGCATAGCATTTATCCAACAATCATCAGAGAAAGCTTCATTAACAGTTTTAGGTTCAATGATCGAAGTAAAGCAAAGATAACTAACAATATTTTCCAATTGCCTTCTAGTCTTGACACCGGCCAAAGGATCTCCTAGAATTTGGTCCATAGGATAATGTTTCATATTCATAGAGCTATCCAAGATGTTATGGGGTTTACTAAACATAGCATCAATCAATATAAGTATGAAAAACATATGCTATGAATATTTTGAAATCATTTCATTCAATCATTAAATGTGACAATTATGTGTAAGAAGAGTGGGAGAGAGGCCAAAAGAGAGCGATGATTTCGTGGGGAGTAATGTTGTGAATGCCGATTGGAGAAGCTGATTTTATTTATAAGTTTCTTATTGTACACTTCATAGTTCAGCCGTGACTCCTAATAGTCCTAAGACGACCAGATAAATTAATATGGGGAGATTAAAAGAGGGGAAATTCTATATGCACCCCTAAAAGTGCTGAGCACACCCACATTCCTCTAGATTTAAAAATCACTGTTCGTAGAGGAATGTGGGTGTGCTCAGCAATAAGGGAGGGTGCATATAGAATTTCCCATTAAAGATACCTTTTTCACTAAGACGTTGTACCTATATTGGAATTTCCTTTACTAAGAGGAATATAAATGAGGAAATTACTGAAAAAGTCTCAGTAGAACCCCATGGCCTATCAAGACCCAGTATCACGATGGACACGAGAGTAGTGGTGTAAATTTGGGCCGGCGGCCCAAGCCCAGCACGGGCCCTGCACAAAAAAACCATGCCACGGTCGTGCCAAGTCAACAGGCTGAGCCGTGCTGGGCCCAGCCTGCCAGGCCCGAGGCACGCCCCCGAGCCAGCGAGTGGCACGGCCCAGCCTGGCCCCAACGGTCATATTTTTGAAAAATGCCCCCCTAAAAAAACGGTCATAATGGATTTTTTTACATTTTTAACCCCCAACAACTATAAACAGTCAAATGGGGGTATTAGTATCTTTTGATCATTTTTTACCATTATACCCCCCCCCCAACTGCTATAAAATGATTATATGAGGGGGTATTTTATGTCATTTATCACTTAGGAATTCTATAAATAGCCCCTATTCCTCTCATTTCTCTACACATATCTACTCTCTCATTTCTCACACTCCCTCTAAAGTTCTAAGGCTCTAAGCTCTCTTAAGTCTCATTCTAAAGTCTAAGCTCTCTCTACAAAGTTTTCAAAGATGTAAATAGTGAGGGTGACTTCTCTAAAGTGGAGGATTCAACTAAGAAGGACTTCTTCATTAGCTCTCCCCTCTCTTATAAAGGTATTTATTATCTTTAATTTTGAGTTTTATTTAGTAATAATATACATAGTAGTATTATATATTAAGTCTCATCTTCTCTCATTTCTTATATAAATTATCACAAAAAACACATTATATATAATTACTTATTTAAATTTTTTTTAAATCTTTTATTTAGAAAAATGGTTGGACCATCACAACCTTTCAACCCTGACTTCTCACAAAATAAGGAAGATCCTGGATTTATTCATTTAAATCAAAGTCAGGGCATAGAAGTAGATTGTAATAATTCCCAAGATCTTGCATGTTCGATTTCTACAACAAAAAAGAAGAGAAAAACAAGATTGATTTCTCCTGTATGGTCTCATTTTTGCTAAAGTTACTGTCCCCTGTCCCAAAGGAGGAACGAAGGACAAGCCACAATGTAAATATTGCAAAGATCTCCTTAGTGGCAAATCATCAAAAGGCACTGGCCACCTTAGTAGACACATGAAAACGTGTTTGCGCAAACACACGAATACCACTAATGATGGGGTAAGAGGTGGGATGATTCAAACACAACTTTCTCAAACAAATTCATCTGGTGGTTTAGGAGTTTTCAACTATGACCCTACTAATGCTAGATATCAACTAATTAAGTTTATAATCAGTCGCCAGGCACCATTTATACTTGCCGAAGACCGATGTTTTGAAAGATTTTTAAGGTCTGCCTTTGTTCCTTCATGGCAGAAAATATCTAGAGTTACTGCTAGAAATGATGCAATAACGACTTGTTTGAAAGAAAAAGGGAATTTAAAAGTATTTTTACAAATATGCCTTGAAAAATGGCTTTAACTTCAGATTTATGAACCTCTAAATAAAATATGGAGTACGTTGCAATCACATCACATTATATTGATAGTGATTGGGTGATGCAGAAAAGAATAATAATGTTTTCTATGCTAAAATTCTCACACACCGGTGCTAGGATAGGGTCCACCATCCTTGAAAAACTTAGAGAATATAAAATTAAAAATAAAATAATTTCTATAACTTTAGATAATACAAGCACTAACAATGTCGCAGCAGATTTACTAAAACATGCGATTCAACTTGATTTAAATGGAGATCTATTTCACAATAGGTGTGCATGCCACATCATAAATCTTATCGTACAAATAGGGGTGAAATTAATTAGAGATGATTTAGAGATTATTAAATGGATTGTAGGATACATTTTTTGTTCTCCCTCATGAAAACAATGGTGGAGGGACATATATGTAAATATGAATCTAGGACAAAGAAAATATCATATGATGTAAAGCATAGATGGAATTTTACCTATAAAATGTTAAAAGAATCATGTGCCTATAAAATGGCATTAAATCAATATTGTCAACTTTATATCGAGCATGAAAATATTTTTATAAGTGATGATAAATGGACCCTTCTTGAGATAATAAGAGATTTTTTAGAAGTTTTTCATGATTCAACATTATTTTTTTCCGTGGTATATTATCCCACATCAAATTAAGCTTTAGCCCATTTTTATGAAATAAGTCTTTCTTTTAAAAATTATAGAGATTTTCCAATTTTTCAACTTATGTGTGTACAAATGGATGAAAGTTTTTCATCATATTGGAGAATAGCTCATTTAGCATATTGTATAGCTACTGCATTAGACTCTAGATTGAAATTACAAGGTGTAGTAATCCTTCTTGATGAAATAAACTTTAATATGAATACAACTAATATAAATGATATGACAACAATTAAGGTACAATTAGAAATACTTTATTTGGAATATGCTACCCGATTAGGTAGATCCATAGCACCCATGGTCCCAACAGGCCCTCCCCAAGTACATAAAGAAAAAATGAAGGTCATTTGGAGTATTATGAGGAAATCTCAGGGAAGTAACTCCTCTTCTTCCGGAGGATCTTACAACCTTAATGAATTAACAATGTACTTGGGGAGAGATCCTGTTACAATCTCGGATGATGAAGAAGATGATTTAGATAGTGAAAATCATTCGAAACTATGTTTCCCATGCTTTCCGCCACAGCCCATGATATATTAACAATATCAGCGTCCACAGTTGCATTAGAGCAGGCATTTAATGCAAGTGGGTGCCTTATTGACCCTAGGAGGGCTTTGTTTACAGAAGAAACCATCAAGACCTGCTTGTGCTTACGGGATTGGTATCAAGCAGAGGATAGGGAACAACACTTCGATAATGATGAGACCGAGATAGAAGACGAGCTAGTGGCATTAAATATATCATAGTATAGTTTTTTTAGAATGTATAATAGGCTTTCAACTTGTAATTTATTTTTTAGAATGTATCATAGGTTTTTAAAGTTGTAATTTATTTTTTTGGATGTATCATTGGTTTCTAAAGTTGTAATTTATTCTTTATAATGTATCATAGGTTTTAAAGTTGTAATTCTTTTTTCATTTATCAAAAGGTTTGAGTTTCATTATATATATTGATCCAAGTTCAAACTTGTAATTTTTTTAAACTTTTGTATCTTAAATTTGAAGGAATTACAATTTATTTGATGTATTTTTTCAAAACATCATTAGTGTTATTCTACTTGTTTATTTCTCTTAATTTCTTTATTTTAATGAAAATGGTCCAAGGCCAAGAATGAAGAGTCTAAAGACTCTAAGACTTAAAAAGATTTAAAAAAAAATAAAAAAAAGGGGAGGGGGGATATGTGGGCCGCCCATGGGCGGCACGGTCAGGGCCCGACATGCCATGCCCTGGGCCATGCTGGGCTGACCCCAGAACCCTTGGGCCCGGTACAGCACGGCCCGCACAATTTTCATGGGCTATGCCAGCCCGGCCCGGCCCGGGCACGGCTGGGACCTGCTTCAGTGGGCCGTGCTATGCTAAATTTTCATCCCTACATGGGAGGGGTCCTCATGTGGACTTTTTCTTTTCTTTTCTTTTTTTGTCGTTTTGCGATATTGTTAATATCAACCATTATGCGAAACTACTTTATATCTCACTCCAATTCTTTTTTTCGCAATCCTCCTTTTGGGTCGTCCTCAACTTGGCTCTGGTGATTTCCCCTTTTAAAAACCACCATAAAACTCCATCACCTTGGTAGTTGGACTCCATTAAGCATCCACCACACCTAATCATTTCCAGCGACGACCAGGACGTTCCTCCCTCTCCCTCCGACCATCTCCGCCTTCAGCTGGCAACTGATCAGATCGTCCCAAAATAGGGTTGTAAATATAAATTATTCGCTGCTACTATCTCTACTCGAAAAAAGCAAAGATGTTATCCGAGTATCGTATCCACTGGGATAAAAAAGCTAAGTCGTGTTGGTTCCTAAATTTCTAAACTAATCATAATAGAAAACAAAATGTTGATTCTTAAACTAATAACAAAGTGTTGATTCTTAAACTAATCCTACTAGAAAACAAAGTGTTGGCCGATGGGTTTGATTCCTAAATCGACAAATTAAAAGACAATGTTTTGTTCCAATCAGAGAAAAATCTTAGGGTACGAATCAACCTTAGCCTCGTGCAATGGCGAATATAGATCTAGGGTTTCACTATCAATGTTTTCAAGGCTCGTTCTGGTTACAAACCTTCACAGAGTCAACAAATTAGGGGTGTGGATTTAGATCTGGGCATAACCTATCTCTATGGCATAAATTATCCTAGCTTTAACTCCACACACATTCAAGCACCATATTATATGACTGGTATTCCAAACTACAAGAATAAAATACCAAAACTAGATCTTGCATTAATAAATAGAATCCAACAATGGATAATATCGATCAATGTCATATAATCAAAGCATTCAAAATAGAACCCTAGAACCTATATATCACCATAAACACAAAACTAGGGCTTCATCACAATCCTAAGATAAAGACATGGCGAGAGGTTGACGAAGAATCTCTGACGAAATCTTCATTGGCGCTCTTCCAAAGCTCTCAAACCAGCCTCCAAAACTTCTCCCAAGATGAATATCTCAAAAACGAGATTGGGCTTTTATTTATAGAGTTTTGGTTCAAAAACCTCTTCAAAAGTCATCAAAATGCGGAACAAGGGCGGTGTCCATCCGGTCCGGGCGTCCGGATGCCCGGTGGCTGGCAACCGGACGCCCGGAGCCAGTGAGCTCGGGTGTGTTCCGATTTTCGCCATTTTCGCTGGTTTATCTCTGGCTTCTGGTCATTCACCTAAAATACCTGAAAATATAAAAATAGCATAATTAAATATCTAAATTATCATTCCAAGGTTTAACAAAGTCTTCGTTGAGGGTTTAAATGGTGTATTTTAGGCTCTCATCAAGATCTCATCAAAGTAGACTATGATGTCATGGGCTTTGGTTGGGGAAAAGATTAGATCTGGCGATCTCCACCAGAACCTTCTTGCCCCGTGCGAGCTCCACTCCTCTATTGAAGACGTTCTTCACCACTATCACATGCAGAAACTTGACTACAATTGTAAAGGGGAGCGTGTCGTCTTACATGATCGATCCGCCCCACTCTGCCTGTAGAAATGGAAGGAGGGCTCTTTGGTAATTGTTCTCTGGAAAAACCTCAAGTTAAAATCTCATGCTTTTAAGTGTTTTTTCCATTTTCATGCTTTTGGAATTCTCAAATACATGGATAGAGATGGAAATCATTGTAGGATTATGGAATTTTGGGGGTTTTAGGGATCTAGGATAAGAACATATTCGATAAGTTCCCTATTTTCTCTGATGCCAAAGATTTCCACTTACATTTTGTGAAGAATGGGTATGCAAATATGTTCTTATTGAGTAGTCTTATTAATTTGTACACAAAAATAGATAATGCAGTTTCTGCCACCCAGGAGTTTGATGAAATGCCTAAGAGAAGCGTTGTTACTTGGACTTGCTTGATTTCTGATTACATGCAGCTCGGGCGGCTTGATGATGCATATGAACTTTTCTATTTGATGTGCACTCTGTTTCAATTTTTCCTCAATTGATGATTTGGTGTTATTTTCATTGATTTTCCATCAATAAATGTCTTTGAATATGACTTGTCTCCAATTATTGTTTCATTACAAGTGATTAACAAGACATTGGTGTGCCTATGATGAGAGGTTCAAGATGTTGGAGTTGAATTTTTTTTTTATAATGTCACATGTTACTTTTTGGGGTCATTGATGATGTAAATTGGTTCAACAAAAGTTTTGCACAGTGTTGTGTAACTTTTTGAGGTCTTTGATGATGTAAATGGGTTGAACAAAAGTTTGCATGATCATATGTAGTTTTTTGGGTTCTTTGATGATGTAAATGTGTTCAACAAAAGCTTGAACAATATTATTATTATTATTATTTTTTTTTTGTTCTTTGATGATGTATGTGGGTTCAATGTAAGTTTGGGCATTTCTATGGAGTATTTTGGGAAGTCTTTCATGATATAAATGGACAATATGTAAGCTTGCATAGTTGTTTTGCCTTTTGAGATCTTCTTTGATGATGTAATTGTGTTCAATATAATGGTACCCAGTTGCATAGAATAAGTCGTGGAATTTTATAATGTCAACTTATTCAATTTGTGATTTAACAATTGTATGATCCTATTTTTGGGGCTTTGATGATTTAAATGTATTCTATGTAAGGTTGGAAGGTTTTATGGAATATTTTGGGTTCTCTGAATCTGTACATGGTACTAATAATCACATATTGAAAATAGAAACTACTGCCTTCCAAGTTCAATTGTTTTGTACTGACAGAAATGGTCAATATCGACTATTTTCACTGAGGACGGAAACTACTGCCTTCCAAGTTAAACTGTTTTGTATAAACATAAATGGTTAAAAATGACCATTTTCACCGGAACCGCATCCAGCACCCCAGAATACAAGAAATCGATGAATCTTCGACGAATGGCAACCGGTACAGTGGCTAATAGTAAAAGCTTAAAGATAATCATTTTGGATGAATGTTGGAGGATTAGTTGGAGCTTGAGATCCATGATTGCGAAAATGGTTGGATATAAGAAACGGATTTGTTTGGAACCTGATTTAGGATTAGAAAGTTCTTACTTTGGGGGAAAAAGAGAGGGGAATGAAATGCAGAGGGGGTTGAGGGGGATTAAGGTTAGAAAGTTCCTTTTTTTTTTTTATTGTTGCTGAAGAGAAGAAGAAGAAAGAGAAAGAGAAGGGCAGGAAGAAGAAGAAGATGAAGAAGAAGATGAAATGTTGCATAGTTACATTGGAATTCTTTCTATGATGGTCGATATCTACCATCCCAAAAATAGTTAAAAAAATGAAAAACAAACTGGGTCCAGATGACCCATCCCATGTCCAACCTGATACTGGGTCCTAGTAGGCCATATGGGGTCCTATGGGGAATTTTCCCGTAAATTTCTAAATCTAAATTCTATTTAAATTAGAACTTCATCATGAAAAGGGAGTTATCTAGAAAAAAACTATTATAATTTATTAAATAAGAGGTTTTTTTACTTTTTTTTATTGAGCCTCGTAAAAAGCTGAAAATGTATAGGTTGAGAGATTCAAACTCATAACCTTTTAGATTTTTAAATAAAAAGGGCAAATTTAATCACTACACAATAATCTACTTATATATAATTATTTATAAAAAAAATCTCAAAAGTAAGTAGATAGAGTAAGATCCAAACCACATGGGTCATGCGCGTGCTTTGCACGGTTTATTGTGCTAGTATATAGATTTATTAGGGGTTACAACACCTCTCTACACTAATACATTAATTGTCCCATCGAGATCTATAGTGGAGAGAAAAAATGTACTAAATCTCCAATAAGAGGTAGCAGTTCGGATTAGATACATATTTAGATATAGAGATCTATATTATGTTATTGAAATTTGTTTTATAAATGCAAAGATCCTATTTAAGAGTATGTTAGTCGAAGACTAACATTTTGTCCTATACTTGTGGGGACCATCAAGATCGAGACCGTTCATGTTGATGTCCCATTATAAATGGTTAGGAGACGAAAGAGGACCGGATTGGAAATTCAGTATTCTTTTCTTAACTAGGGATGGAAGTGGATTTGGTTCGGTCTAGGTCCTGGACCTAGATATAGACCCAAATTATATATAAACTGGGGACCCAACCCATATCTAAACCAGGTTTAACCCTGGTCCAGGTTAGAGGATAAGAATCGATCCCTAAATTCAAAATTGTGGAATAAAATCTGGACCTTGATGTAAGTAAATTAAAGAGCCTAGACTGAGAGACAAATTGAGACCCAAATACTTTTAGTGTATACTCATGGACACACATAATATGCAGTTGTTGGAATGAATATTCGGGTATATATATATCTATATAATAAGGGAAAGCAGTATTTGAATCTTTGGACATTTTGGACCCTTGAATTTATGTACATAAATCCTAGGGATATTTTGAACCCTTGGATTTAAAGAGGGGAATGAAAAAATGGGCAAAAAGTTGGAGAAATTTACAGGTATTGCCATCCC
This sequence comes from Litsea cubeba, assembly GCA_012931725.1. Lineage (NCBI taxonomy): Eukaryota > Viridiplantae > Streptophyta > Magnoliopsida > Laurales > Lauraceae > Litsea > Litsea cubeba. The sequence goes on along the minus strand of CM022954.1, from coordinate 17,749,791 downwards.
TTCTTCATTTAAAAGAAAAGGGGCTAAAAGTTGGAGAAATTTATAAGTTTTTGTCATCCCGATCAAAAGCAAAAAGGGTCAGCAAGTTTGAGTTATTTACAATTATTGCCATCCCTTTTTGATTAAAAAAAAAAACACTACTTCATTGATGATGAGATGGGACCAAGATAAGAAGATGAGATGAGCAAATTGGGTGAAAGATTTCATGATTCGATTTTGTTAAAAATAAATGAATGAATGGAATTATATCATTTGGCAATCAATTGGATTATTTTTTTTTTTGGTGGAATCCATTTTATGGTTGGGCTTGCTTTCGAGACGCATGGAACCTGGGTTCGGTCGGTCTGAGGCATATCCAGGTTCGGTGGTGCGCCGTGCCTTCGGGCACGGGGATTTTCTAGTATATATATATATATATTGGGAGACAGTCCTATGAGGACCGTCCTTACTCTCTATAAAGAGGACTCATCTAGTCCGTCCAATTCTTTCCCTTTATCCAACGGTAGTGATGAGGCATTTAAAAGCAACTGGAGGGAAATGAAAAAAAAAAAAAAAAAGCAGCGCCCTATGGAAGGAGATTTCATTTCCTCTCCACCTTCCCTATTCATGTCTTTGAGGCCCCATCCCTGGTGGGCCCTCAATTTGAATTTGAATACTATATATTAGCCTAAGTATTTAATAATACTAATTATGGGGTTTAGATAAGGGTAGTTATGTATTTTCCTAGGTTTAGTCTAGTTGTGTAATTAGTAGAGTCAATAGGGTGTCTTTTGTTAATTTTAGAGTTAGTTAGTTTGTTAGAGGCCCTAGCTAGAAATTTGTATTTATTATAGGGGGTTTGCACCAAAGAATCTTCTAAAAGCCCACCTAAAGACTTAAGTACCCTCTACCCTAACCCTAATCCTATTCTAACCCCAGGGGCATTTTTGTCCCTAGCCAAAAACCCAACCTATTTAAACTAAACCCTCCCTGCCCAAGCAACCACTGTTCATCTCCTCTCTCTCAATTCCCATCTCTTTTCTCTCTTCTTCTTCCCCACTTCTCTCCAACGAGCCCTCATCTTCCCTCCAATTCCTATCTCTCTCCCTCTCTCTTTCTCTCCCCAGAATTTCCAACAGAAGGCCAACCCCAGGCTGATCTGCAACGGAGGAGCCCTACTGCTGAAACCCTCTTGGTTCTCTGTTGTTTTCTCTCTTTTCCTTCTACCTTCAATTGATCAAGGCAAGTGCCCTATGCTGATAGTCTAGATTGCATGTTTTCCTTCTTTGATTTGCAATTACAATTCCAATTGCCGTTTATATATGTTTAGATCGATCTTTGAGCTTGTCTGATTGGTTTTCTTTGGCCATTGATGGATGGGGTTACCTCATTTGGATGATCAATGGTCCGGTTGATGATGGATGGATGATATGGGAATGTTTTTGTTCTTTGATTATGCTTCTGTGACGGTCTGAGGAGAAACCCAGGAGAATTGGGTCACTGTAATAAGTTTCCGGAGATGGAATTGTGAAAACCGATCTTGCTGCGTCGAGATCGGGACTGAGGTGGGACCACCTTTGGTAAATCAGGACCCTACATCTGTTTGAGGGGCCCTGGGCGACCATGGGGGCGGGATCTGATCTGGACTTTTGATCAGAGGTGGGCCACCATCCCTGTGCATAATGAAGAGAAGTTATGTTCTGTCGCAGAACTGAGTTCTGTAACAGAACACAACACTGATGGGGGAGCTAGGACAGAGCTCAGTGATGGCCGAGCTCAGCACTGATCGAGTCCAGCGATGGCCGAGCTCAGCACTGGCAGAGCCCAGCGGTTGCCGAGCTCAGCATTGGCGGAGCTCAGCAATTGCCTATCTCAGTACTGGCCGAACTCAGCGATGGCTGGATTCAACGCTAGCCGAACTTAGTGTTTCGCCGAGCACAATGCTCAGGTTGAGATCCACGTTTTAGCCGAGCTCAGCGTCTTGGCCGAGCTCATCGTCTAGGCCGAGTTCAGTGTTATGGCCGAGCTTAGTGTTATGGCCGAGCTCAGTGCCAGACCGGGCTCCGTGCTTAGCCGAGCTCAGTGCTTAACCGAGCTAAGAGCTTGACCGACCTAAATGACTGGCCGAGCTCAATGCTTTACCGAACTCAGCTGGGTGACCGAATTGAGCTAGGCACTTTGCCGAGCTGAGCTGGGTGACCGAGCTGAGTGTTCAATTGAGCTCTAATGCTTAGCCGAACTCCGAGATGGATTCCGAAAAGGACGGATTTCAACAAGGGAGACTAGAACCTGGGACATTCCCTTCAGCCAGAATTCTTAATGTGCACGGCCAACTACCCAGGCCAGGGGGTTAGCCGAACTCATAGGAAGTTCTGGACAAACAGGCTTTGCCTGTAGGGTGTTTACTTCTCTGATCCCAGTGTGCCGAGCTGATCGCCCAGGCCAGGAGGTCGGCTGAGCACACTGTGTACAGTGACACTTCCCAGATTCTAATTTCTATTGTTGCAATCATATGTAGGACCCATTGACCATCCAAATAGACTTCCATCACTGTGCCAACCACGAGTCGATGGTGTGGCTCAACCTCGACTCGTGGGGTCCACCAATTAAGGTCCAGGTTATGTAATCTAAGATGATTCGACCTTTATACGTTACTAAGTGATGCACATAACTTCTGAGCACCAAACACAGTATTCCTTAGCATCTGTGGTTTCACTTAAAGATCGAATTACCTGAGATAGACCTGAATCTAAAGTGGATCATTTACTTAGGTTGGACTGTTGATATCTTACATTGATCCTTGTACTTGGAGATTCGTCTCCCTCATATTATTACTATCACTCTATTGTCCTTATTATTGCTTATACCTGTTAATTAAATGGAAAATGGAGGACTCGAACCTTGGACTACTTAGAGGTGACCCAGTAATATGATTGGGTGAACATTGACCCGTGTCTGTGACTAGGCGGGCCCTTTTATGGCCTAAGTTTGGATGTGAATTACCCTAGACTGGAGATGTTAGATTGTATAGGCTTGTGACCCATTATGGATGTAAATGGATCATATGTTATTGAGCATGGACTTGTATCTCATATGGACTGATATAGACCAGGCCATGTATTTGGTGGGCCTTGGTATGGATCCATTGACTGGACTTGGACCTGGATTATGATCCATGGATGCTTGGACCTCTTAGGGACTTTGTTAGGACCTTGTTCACGCAAGGCAAAGCCTAGACAGACACAGACCTTTATTGTTTCTTAAGTCGGTATAAACATTCACTCAGTTGATCTAAGCTCAGCCAGTTAGACTGATCATCAGTGGTAGGAGCTATTGAGAGTGTTGTGTGGCTATCATGATGAGCATTGTTGGAGACGAACGGTGCGATACCGAGTCCGGTCTCAGTGTGTGTTGATAGAGGATGTTATTTGCGGGGCTAGATAATCCCCAGCACTGTGAGATTTTCCCCGCCGCGAATGTGTTCAGTATGGGAGGGCCGCGGCATAATATCCCGCGGTATCCAGCTTGTGTGAGTGTGCCATTTTGTGTAGGTTTATTATATTATGTTTATCTTGATTCTATTTGTTTATCTTGCTCAACTGCCTAGGATCTGTACCACTGCTATTCTCCTAACTTTACTACTGTCTCTACTCATTTAATGCATACATTCTATATTATTAGCATACTGTGACTTGCTAGATCTTTTTATCTGATTTACTCTTGGTGCTTGGGTGTTGACCCCGAGTTCGATGGCGATGCGTATGCCCTCGTTGAGGTGCCCGTAGTAGGTGACTACGGATGGGGACCGGCCGACCAAGAGGTCGAACCGGAGGGTGGAGAGCCGGCACCAGTTACAGGGGTTTGAGTGTCTATTGTTTGGGATTTTGAGAGATTTTGTAGTGAGCTGGGTAATGTTGGAAATATGTAATTAAACTTTGATTTTTATCACTTCACACTTTATGCTGGACTTCAGCCTATTCACATTTGATATACATATATGATGATACCTTATGCTTCCGCTATCTCTGTATTTGCTTCCGTTTATTTTACGCTTCCGCAATGTTAACTGTTGTTATAATATTGTTCAAAAAGTTTTAAATTGGATTTCACTGCGGACCTACGATATTGGAAGTTCTCGGATTTTCCGGGAAGTAGCGCGCCAATTTCGGTACTTTGCGTGCCAATTTCGGTACTTTAACGGTTTTCTCGGTAGCCGGGATTGGGGCGTTACATTGTCTCTCTCCTTTGAAAGGCAAAACCGGGAGATCTCAATCATCTCCCTCGATCGTGTGCAGGAAAAACAAAAGCCCAAATCGTTCCCCGCCCTCCATCTTCATCGTATTTCCTTCAATCAATCGAAGGAGAAAACCCAGCAAGCCCTCTTGGTGAGCTCTGTCTCTCAGTCGTCGTCCTGATCCTCATCTTCTTCCTCTTTGCCGAGGTGGAAAAGGTGAAAAGATCGGGGCCCCTCTTCCTCATCTCTCTCGATCGAATAGGTACTCTCTTTCTTTCTCACTCTCATGATCTCTTCTCTCTTCTCCTCTCTCGATTTAGGGTTTTCGTTGTTCGATTTTTCGCTTCTGCTTGGTTTTCTTTTTGGTGTTTTTATGCTTCTTTCAGGTAAGCCATTAAGGTTATTGTGTTTCTCTCTTTCATCTTGCCTTCCCTTTCTCAGATTATCTTCCATCTTTTGTAAAAAAGCTCTGTTTGATGGTGTTTCTCTGAAAAGAAGAACGGTCTCATTGAGATCGTTTTTGCTATAAATTTTTTCTTTTTTGGTTAATCTCTTTTCAAGAGGCCATTCTTTTCTGGTTTAATTAATTATTATTTTCTGTTTACAGGCTTTGACAACCAGGAGTCCACAAAGTCAGAAGAAGAGAAGCATATTGGACAGCATTTATTATGCATTTGTTGTGATGGAGTTGACGATGGGCATTTGGAACATCGCTGTTTTTTTTTTTTTCAAATGATTCAATGTTCAAATAAATGTCGAATGATGTAATGGATTTCATGTAATTTTAATGATGGAATGAATTCTGCATTTAAATGTGAATGGAGATGTTGAGGAAATGATGGAAATTTATATTGGTTGAGATGGAAACTGTGGAGATGTAGCTAGAGATATTCCGTGAATTCTGTTGCAAGTTATCACTGATTACTGTGGAGTCTATAGAGATGTCCTGATATTTTCTTGATTTTATAGATTTTGTGACTGATTATTGCAATGATTGGTTATCTTCTGTTGATCCCACTAGGTGCCCGTTAAATCTGTGAACATGAACACAACTATTCACATTTTGAACAAAACCTGGTTTTGCCTATCATATTCACAAAATCCTTTTTATCATTCAATGCCAATATGCCTTCTTCAAGCACTAAAATCTTCTTTCATTCTTCATTTATAGATTTGAGTTTTGTTCCCATATTTCAGGTTTGAACCCTTTCTTCGCATGTTGAAGCAACCCATAGTCATCCACAACACATCAAATGAAGCCCACAAAAAACTTTTATTAACAAGTTGATTAAGAAAAGAGCGTAAGTTAGCCAATAATGGGTAATGACCAAGATTTCAAGTGAGAGAGAGAGATAGATAACTGGTTTCTCTGCAAATGGAGAAAATCCCATATCAAATCCCAAATCCATGGTGTGTGCAGGTATGTATTAAAAAGAAAGGGGGAATGATTCAGATAAAAACTGAGAAAGAACTCCAATACCCCCATTAACATTTCAATTTAATGTGTAAAGCATTTAAATAGAAAAAAGATCTCCTCATACACAGGTGCCTCACTATAGAAAGAGAGAGATAAGGAATAGAGAAGACGGTCCTGCTGTATTCTCTCCTGATGAATGGAGAAGAGAGGATGAAGATAGATGACTGGGAGCGATTTGGGATTTTGTTAGGTATTTTTGTATTGGCTAATTCATGTTGGACAAAACTTTAGGAGTCTTTGAATTATATTTTTTTATTTAGAAAAGGACTCCGAAGATAGAAGAGGGAAGGACTCCAAGAAGAAAAGTCTGAATGGTTTAGAAGAAGAAAGTTGGAAGAAAAGAGTTCTGAATTTCCGTATCTCATCCAGCAAGGAGTCCGCTCGAGTGCTCTCACCTTCGCTCGAGCGACTGCGAGACAGAGCCTCATCCGTTCGAGCGGTTCAAGAGCTCGCTCGAGCGAACAGTGCGCAAAATTTTGGGAAAGTCTCATTTTTGAACGAAACTGTTTCTTTTTGAGACTCTGTTTTTCCAGTCTGAGTCCTACTTGTGTTCTAAGTATTAGGCAGAAATTGGGGCTATATATAGGGTGTTACTCTCAACCCTATGGAGAACCACCACTCTCATTAATCTAAGTCAGAGAGATCATAAGAAAGAGTTTATTCTCTAAAGCTATTGAGAGATCGTTCTGAAGGCTGCTCTAGAAGGTTGCTGCTGCTTCTGCTTTTCGAAGGAGAAGATTGTTCATCTTGTGCTTGCAAGGTGCGAGGAGATCAAGTAAGGAGAACGGGGCACGTGGATTTCGTGTCAGTGAGTTCTTTGCAAGAATAACTATAGTCCTGAGGTCGAGGTACAGACTGAGGTACAGGAGCTAGTGAGTACATCTTGAAACTGTTCATGAACTCTTGATTTCTGATTCGTGGTTTTTCTCCCTGGATAGGGTTTCCACGCTATATTTTGTGTCTGCCTTCTTGTGGTGATTGCTTGGTAGATTTAATAGCTAGTTCGTCTGATTGGTTATTTCCGCTGTGCATTGATTGTTAATTTGAGAACTAGTATTCCATTCTGGTAGCCCATAAATTTGGACTTTCAGATTTTCCCTTGCCCATTGATTTTTCTGTGTCAACGAAAGAGAGAGACGAAGAGGAAGAGCGTAGAGAGGGCTGGGATCGAACAAATCTTAGTCTCGGTCTTGGGCTTGAGATAGACGATTGAGATCTCCTGGCTTTGCCTTTCAAAGGAGAGAGACACGAATAGGGAAGGTGGAGAGGAAACGAAATCTCCTTCCATTAAGGGTGCTACGTTTTTTTTTCATTCCCCTCCTGTTGCTTTTAAAGGCCTCATCACTACCGTTGGATAAGAGGCAGTGGTGGACGGACTAGATAAGTCCTCTTTATAGAGGATAAGGGCAGTCCTCATAGGACCGTCTCCCATATATATATATAAATAAAACTGATGTACCGAAATCCAAATTGGAAAAAACAAAACCGATTCTAAATATTTGGCCCATATGTGCTCGATTGTTTCCTTTCGGGTCCTATAGGCATTCTTATTTTATCTGTTGACTTTGACTGGTCTAATCGCTTTATCAATCTTGACTTTTGATGTTGCCGACATTTAATTCAAATTATTAAAATAAAAAGATTTATATATTATAGATGTTCTAATGTGTGCCCAGAATTTAAACTCACGGCCTATTGTTTCTTTAATTCTTCAAAGTCGTAATGCAGACCGTGATGACAAATACGATTTTTAAATCAAAACTCATTAAATCATTCAAAATAATTATAAGAGAGAACTATGAAAAAAGAACTCTAGATTGTCATTAATCGAAAAATAGGCTACTAATTAATATTGTACGAAAGTGGTTCCTTATGACCACTTCCGTTTTTTTATTAAAGATTTAAACGTGTGACAACGTCGACGCTTAATATCTTATTTAAACGTGTGACGAAGTCGTCACTTAATCGCTGAAACTCCATTTTCCCCTTCTTCCTCATACGTTTTCCCCCTTTCTCTAGCGGTTTCCATTCCCCCTTTCCCCCTTTCTTAGACTAGCGCTTTCTCTCAAACCCATGGCCTTAGTCGCATTTGAATGGGATATTAGGGTATGATGGGTTCTCAATTTGCAAAAGCTGGGTGGGCTGTGGTGTCTGCGTGTGTTGGGGAATATAAACGTAGGTTGGGGGTAAGGAGAGGCGCCTTATCATAGGGAGATCATGTGGATGCCACATGCATAATTTCTCTTATGACATATTCTTGATAATAATGAAAAAAAAAAGAGAAAACAAAAGGTACCCAGTTTTTGCCTGCTTTTCTCTCAGATTATCATTTGTCAATTATAATCCCTTCTCACACTTCATATTCATTGCATCTGCTTTTGCACTTCCTCATTCATTGATGGTCATTTAAGACATTTGAATGTGACTCAGTATTTTATTTCTTCCATTTTATTAGTCTAAGAAAGGGTAAAGGGGGAAAGGAAACCGCTAGAAAAAGGGGGAAAAACGATGGGAGGAAGAAGGAAAAAATGCGTTTAAATGAGATATAAAGCAACAATATCGTCACAGGTTTAAATCTTTAATAATAAAAAAAAACGTAAGTGGTCATTTCCGTGTATTATTGACTAGTGGCCTGTTTTTCGGTTAGTTGCCATCTATGATACTTTTTTTTTTTTTGTAGTTTTCTCTAATTATAAACTTGAAAAGAAAAAAAAAAGACCCATGCCCAGCCCGGACCACAATATAAAAAAAAAATTGATTAAACTTCTAAATGGAAGAGGTCTAAATGAATTCTACAATTGTATTTAGGGATTTTTACGAAAATTATGCTTTAAGTGTAATTGAACAGATTATATGAAAAAACATAAAAATATCGACTGAGGGTGTCGTGCATTTTTCTTATTTGAAAATTCCCTTACTCACTTAACCGGTGATATTCACCTATTTCCCTAGATAGTGGTTGGATCACGAAGGTGATGGTGGCTGATGTGCCACCGGTGGAGTGAAGCTAGAGAGAGGGAAAGAAAAAGAGCGGAAGGGAGGATAATGGAATTACGACATTTCTTTTATGAAAATCAAAATCAAAATCATTGTATTTTAAGACTTAACGCTATCCCGTTTGGCATCTTACTATTAAAGTCAAGTGGAGTGAAGTGAAATGAAAAGTATGAATAAAATATGTGGTGGGTTATGATGGTATTTTGTTTTTAGTTATTTGTAATGAAATATTGTTGACTTTTGGTATGAGAAATGGAGTTTTTTGTCTTTTAGTTAATAAATGTGGTTACTTTTTGACTTTTTGTTGAAAAAGTTGGAGGGAGTTTTGATAAAAAGTGCTTTTGATGTGATATTTAGGATGATTTAACTTTACTTGACTTTACTAGTCAAGTTACCAAACGGGCAGAGACAATACACATCCTAATATCACGAACATGAGCACATTTCTTCCTATCTGATATTCCAAATTCCAAACACCTAAGACTTTAAAAAAATTCTAGAGCTGAGAACAACTCTAAGATAAGAATTCCAAACCACATAACATTTTAGCCCGCATCGGAATTGTCCTGAGGGGAGTTGAAGATCCGTTGAGCCCCCTCCTCTCTATAAAAAACCAGCCTCATCTGACTATCCTAACCCCATCATCCGTGACTCACAAGTTTAGACCATTTGCATTGGATGTGTAGTCGATCCAACGGTATACAATCCATTCGCATAGGTGCAAACTCGGTGGAACCCGTATAAATAGGTGGATTTTTAGTCCACTCAAAGTGGGGCCCACCCTTGCCCATCGGGTGCACCTCATAACTAATCTATATACAAGTATATTTGAAAAACAAAAGATGATTATATCGGTATTATTTAAAGATGGTGGTTTCTTATATGATAATCTATTGAAATATACTTAGGTTTGTTTTTGTATGAGAATGTACATTTACAATATCTCTCAACATAGTTAGAATAAAGCTTTGATGATGATGATTTAAAGTATATAATGATTCTAGTGATTGGGAATACTAACAGAAAAATCGAACAAAATCTATCACTTAATTTTATTTTGAAAGTATTTTCTGACTCAGTGAAGTTTGCTTTAATATTATGTCTTATTTTCATTTTATATTTTCGTTTTATATTTATTTTCATATTTATTATTTTCTTCCTTTTTTATTATTAATTATGAGTTCCATAAGAAATCAATCTAATGATGAGCCCAAGAGAACTGAAAATATATTTCTCTAAAGCATATTTTCCAAACGACCTTACAACAACATGCCCTTACATTTTTTAAGTTTTGATCCCTATCAATATCACTATGATTATTTTTCCTTTTTCATATGTACCCATGCTTTAAGCACAAGTGGTCAAGCAAGGTTCATCTAATTTATTAAAAGTCTATATTGTAGGCATCCGTAGCAGGATTCATCACCCTCATTGAATGAGATTGAAACCTCATCTAACTTAGCCTAGAGTTGCCAATAGAGAATTAGGGGCTCAGTTGATTGGCAATCCTGCATCTCATCCGGTGACACACTGATTGATCTTTGGACATGTTGTCCTTCTTATGTATGTAGGCTCTCTTTCCATATATATGCATGTGAACTCTCCTTTGTACATGTGTGGACTACCTCTTTTCATTTATGTTGGCTCTCTTAAATCAAGCAGTGCGATTTGGTGACTTTGGTTCCCATATGGAACAAAAAAGTGAATCTTTCCGAGTCCCGTTGAGTGTTGAACCTGGCCAATGCAATGCGTGAGTTACTCAGCATGGTGATCTTAGGAGTCAAGCCAGAGTTTTCGAGTTTTTAAACCAGTCACTGATGACCGAACCATCCCAATGGCTGGCTTATCCATTTGCCAGTGGTGGTCATCATAGCTAATAGCAAAGTGACACGTGTCACTTTTCATGACTCACACAAAGGCTCCCCGTGTGGAGTCTGGATTCTCTTAGGTGGCCTACTCACGTTTTGCTTTTCTGCGACGAGAAATATTAGCATGTTCGTGCAATATTTGTATGTGGAAAACTAATAGTGTTCCACGAAAAAGTTATTTTTCAGGTATTTGGTATAGAATAATTTTACGGAAATGCTTTTTCGTTTCGTCAGCATTTTTTTTTATAATGGTAGAAATTGATTTCCTATAGGAGTATGAAAAATGGATTTCCTCGTAAAACTTCGGCCTCTTTTTCTCACTCTTATCCATTTTAACCCAAGACCCTACAACTCTTTTATTTTTTTATTTCTTTAAATAAATTATTATTTGATGTTGAATAAATAATATACATGTTATTTTATTTTTCTTCAAAAAATTATTTCACCAAATAAGAAAATCTGATTTTCTATAAGGAATCCAAAGCCACATCAAACAACATTAGCACCAATTCAATAAGGAATTTTTTTTTTTGCAAGAAACATGGATCTTTAAATTCTACGGAAATCCTTTTCCAAGATTTCCATTTCTATGGAGTTTGCTGACGTGATAATTTTCCGTTTCCGTGGAAAGGGTGTGTACACAAACATGTCCACACTTATTTGACACAAGTGTGTTGCAAGTAAGTTTTTTCTAATTATCCTCTTTCGCCCATCTATTATTAAAGCGCTTTCATATGGAATAAATCTGAAATAACTAAATAAAATAAAATAAATAAAAAATGAAGGAAGAAATTGTGGATTCCCATAGACCAAACACATATAAAAAGCGAAGCTTCTGCCTCTCCCAAGCAAGCCAGAGCACAAATGCTCTGCTCCAGGTAAAAAACACCAAGCGAACCTCCAAGCACTAACATCATAGTGGGCCATGTGGGTGATCCACTCACTCGCATTCCCCAAACAGGGCGCCTCATTGCTGCACCCACCCCATCCGCATGCGGTCGAGATAATATGCCTGAGACTTGAGTCTCTGAGTCTGAGTTCTGACCCCCTCACTGCCATCTCAGATAGGCCTGACCCACATAGCTCCGCAAATTGGAGGGCAAGTGAGGCTGAATGTTTTGCATGACTAGTCTGTCCCAACTCCCAATTCCATATTCAATTCAAACACACAAAGGACAAATGAAACACCTGAAAACTATTCTCCCCTCTTCCCCTGTTCCATTTAACTGATTTTGCCCAGAGTGGAAACAATATCTGACTTGGTATGCCAATTGGGCACTAGGTGGAGAGAGGCATCATCAAGACCATTAGGATATAGTGATTCATACATCAGAAGTTGAAACCTCCCAAGTAATTTATATCAGGGAGACACAGGCACAACTAGTCTAGTAAAGTGTGTTGCAAGTATATCAGGACAAAAAAAAAAAAAGTGTTGCAAGTAGGTATTGTAAGCGGAGGAAGGCGCATGAGGGTAAATGAATGATTATATGTGTAGGAACGGTGACCAATCAAAACTAGAGATGCAGAGGAGCTACACAAATTTGTAATGGACTCAGGCCAATGCCATTCTCATTCCCATTCTCTGAAAAAGGAATTCCTGATACAACAGACAGTTGGCCTGCAAACTGTCCTACGCAGTCTCCACTTCCTATATATACTCTCTCTTTCTCTCTCTCTGCCCCCTCTCTCAAAAGGCGTCTGAAGAAAAAGACCCCAAAGCATAGTCTCTCTTCACCCAGAATCAAGACGACTAATCTCTGTTTTTTTTTTTTCTGTTGTGGGTTTCTTGTATCCATCTCGATTACTGCAACAGTCTCTCTCCCTTTTCTCTCTGTTTTTTCAACTTTCTATGAAACTTCCATGGTCAAGAAGCTGATGGAGTCTGTTTAAATCTACAAGGCTCCATCATGGGAGTCCCTCCATGATGATGAAGAGCATCAGATGGACCCACCACATGGAGTGCAATCCCAACCGTCCAAGACTAAAGGTTACTGTGATCATGGGGGCCAAGGCAGTAGAAAAACCAGACTCTCCATTGACATAGCAACTCGATTCCCCTCCGAAATCATCAACGCAGACAAAATCCAACTCCATCAAGGCCTCTACATCACCACCACCAATGTCCAAGGCAGAATCCCCGCGGTGTGGCCCACCATCTCTTCGGTGAGTTCGACCCCAACATCGAGATCTCACCGTCCGATTACCGATCCATCGCCGATTCCAGAATCTCGGAAATCCACAAACGCGACAATCTGCCCATCGTCGTTGGCGGGTCCCACTCCTTCATCAACGCCCTCGTCTCGGCCCGTTACGTTGCGCACAGACCTCTGTTCAGCCTCCGCCGAATTCCGTTACTGCTGCTGCTTCATCTGGGTCGATGTACCTCAAGAACATCGGAATCAGCAATGCAAGTGCCAACGCCATCGGAGCCGGATGCGCTGCCAGCTTCGCCAGGAAGAGGCCGATGCATCGGCCGACCTTCCCCAGCAGCGGCTCTGCCCCCAATAGTGGGCCCAATAGCGCCATGCTGATGCCACCGCTCTGATAATAATGCGAACCATTCCGCTGAATTCCGAATTTGACCCAACTCGCGCTACATCGACCCAGCAAATATTGAACACCTATGCCAAACAAGCAATGGATTTGTCTATCATTGAAAGATACACCGTGAAAAGAGGAAGAAAAAAAAAAGAACTCGTAAGGTTTTGGAATGAGTTTTTCAATTATTTATTGCAAAATACTCACATGTGTGGACAACAGGATAAGACAAGCAGCTGTAAATGAAATCGGCGGAGGCCTAACAAGGTCTGGGTCGTCCGCAACGTAACGGGCTGAGACGAGGGCGTTGATGAAGGAGTTGGACCCGCCAACGACGATGGGCAGATTGTCGCGTTTGTGGATTTCCGAGATTCTGGAATCGGGGATGGATCGGTAATCGGACGGTGAGATCTCGATGTTGGGGTCGAACTCACCGAAGAGATGGTGGGCCACACCGCGGGGATTCTGCCTTGGGACCTTGTTGGTGGTGATGTCGAGGCCTTCATGGAGTTGGACTTTGTCTGCGTTGATGATTTCGGAGGGGAATCGAGTTGCTATGTCAATGGAGAGTCTGGTTTTTCTACTGCCTTGGCCCCATGATCACAATAACCTTTAGTCTTGGACGGTTGGGATTGCACTCCATGTGGTGGGTCCATCTGATGCTCTTCATCATCATGGAGGGACTCCCATGATGGAGCCTTGTAGATTTAAACAGACTCCAGCAGCTTCTTGACCATGGAAGTTTCATAGAAAGTTGAAAAAACAGAGAGAAAAAAGGGAAGAGAGACTGTGTAGTAATCCAGATGGAAACAAGAGACCCACAACAAAAAACACAGAGATCAGGGTGTTGATTCTGGGTGAAGAGACTTTTTGGCTTGGGGGTCTTTTTCTTCCGGCGCCTTTTGAGAGAGGAGAGAGAGTATATATATAGGAAGTGGAGACTGCGTAGGGTAGTTTGCAGGCCAACTGTCTGTTGTATCAGGAATCCCTTTTTCAGAGAATGGGAATGGGAATGAGAATGGCATTGGCCTTTTAACAATGCCCTGAGTCCATCACAAATTTTCGTAGCTCCTCTACATCTCTGTTTTTGATTGGTCACCGTTCCTTCACATATAATCATTCATTTACCCTCATGCGCCTTCCTCGCTCCCAATACTTACTTGCAACACGGTTGTGTCAATTAGTGGGGACAAGTTTGTGTTTGCATCCTTTCCATGCAAATAAAAAATTATTAAGTCAGTAAATTTCATAGAAATGAAAACCTCGGATAAGGATTTTTATAGAATTTAAAAATTCATGTTTGGTAAAAAAAAAAATTTCTCATTGAATTTGTGCTAATGTTGTTTTGTGCGGCCTTAGATTCCTTATAGAAAATCAGATTTTCTTATTTGGTGAAATAATATTTTAAAGAAAAATAAAATAACATGTATATTATTTATTCAACATCAAATAATAATTTATTTAAAGAAATAAAAAACAAAAGAGTTGTAAGGTCTTAGATTGAAATGGAAAAAGAGTGAGAAAAAGAGGCAGAAGTTTTTTGAGGAAATCTATTTTTCATATTTAAAGAAATAAAAAATAAGAGTTGTAGGTCTTGAGTTGAAATGGACAAGAGTGAGGAAAAGAGGCAGAAAATTTTCGAGGAAATTTATTTTCCATACCCCCGATAGGAAACTCATTTCTACCATTATCAAGGAAAATGCTGACGATGTAGGAAAGCGTTTCCGTTGAATTATTCTACACCAAACGCCTGAAAAATAACTTTTCTGCAGAAAACGGTCCATATTACACAAACATGCCTACGATTCTTTGGAAAAGCCTTTTTACTGGAGGGAGTGAAAAACAGTTTTTTCCATGGAAGAAGATAAAGTCCATGATACTAATTTTCCACAAACATACAATCACAAGATGTGTGAACTTACAATAGGCCCTCCTGTACAAAATCGAAACTAATCAAAATGCAACTCCTGTTTTAAGAAATGGGGTCAAATTTCACTCTACTAAGAGCTGATATATATCCTTTAAAATAGGACATTCACATGATAATGTGTAAAATTTATAAATACTATTAATATCTTTATTCACTAATTTTATATGTATTCAATCTCACGATGAGAATGTAGTGTATTCCATATATTATATGTGGCCTGGATCTAGATAGATCCTAAATAGGGTAGATCCGTAGATCATGTAAAATGAATGGTTGGACTAAATTGTTCTAGCCATCGATTTTGGAAGTCGATGATTATCGAAAGGTAATAGAGTTCTTAAGTCATGAGCTTGAAAAAGAGATTGACACCCAACTCGGGCAAACCAAGTCATCGTTGTCGTTGTTCTTGCTGTTGTTAATATTATTATGATGGTAAAAGGCAAACCAGGACGTCAAAACCCTCGGAATTTACCAAATTCCAAGTTATGGGCAACTTTTACTTGAGAGCTAAACATGCATTTGACTGTGAACATAAAATTAATGACATCAAGAACGACCACTTACCTCTCTGATAAGTAGTGGTTATTCTCTCCTTACCGTCTAAGATTTGAACCCTAGGGTCTACTATCCTCTCCAAATGGGGGTCCCAGCTCCCTATTGATGGGATACCAAAAAACAATGACACCATAAACTACATGTAAGTCACAATTAAGATTGTGGTTAAAATAAGATGGCCTTAATTACAAGTGGGCAGAGGACAAGTGGGTTGGCCGGGTCATATTGTACTTGGACCTCACCCTAGACATGACATGGTCCGGTTACGGATATTAAAGGGCTGGGCTCAACAACCTTAACATATGCAGGCTAAACTCGAGCGCGCCAAAACCCTCCAAGGGCCTACACAATCTAATGAATGTGTTTATGGGTCCAATCACGTCCAGTTGAGGCATATGCTGGCTTGGCCAGGGGTGGACAAAAAAATTCTTTCTTAAGGGGGCCCACTATAATGAAATTTTTTTTGGAAGGGCCACATATAAAAAATACATGTAATTCTCAAAATATATGCGGGGTTTTTGAAATTCTTGAAGGGTCTATATGTAAAAAACTATAAGACTTTATAAAAAAATAAAGGGGTTTTCTGAGATTTTAATAATATATAATTACTATGTTATATTTACTGAAATACCCTTGCTTTTCTTAAAAGAAAATTAGTCTAAAAACATTATGTTGTCAATGGTCATGGATAACGTATAAAATCAATGTTCAATGCAATAATGACTACCACACATGCTTTTTGAGTAGGCTATTTGAAAAATGCTGGTCTTAATAGCATTTCTACGTGACATTTGAAAATGAGTTCGATCCTTTGAGGCTTTACCCCACGGTGGTGGTCATGGGTGGACCCTATGATGGTCTATCACGTCACCGTAGGCTGCCTACAGTGATGTGGCGGACCATAATTGGTCCAACCATGGTCACCATTAGAGGATCCCAATTACTTGAAAACATGGGAAAGGTCTGATTAAAGGTACACATCTCTGAAACGTAAAAAGATAAAATGCTCCCATTATTTTTCACAAAGTTAGGCTCATCATTGAGCTTATGTTGCTCCCTTTGGGTACCCAATCAATCCAAATCTTAAAAATATGGCGCAGGTGGTTAAACTCCAGCTATATGACATACACATACCATGAATCTAAATTTTTTTTTTCTGTATTATCTTATATTTGAATGTGTGGATCATTGCCCGGATTTGGGCTGTGGTTCTAGGCCCAGGGAGTAGGTCATGTTTCCTTAAAGGCCCACTAGAAGTTGTCCTAACCTGACAATATTTAACAGAGAGACATGTATATTTTGCAACCTTGGTGACCTTGCTGTGGTCCAGGCTTATCTTGCTTCCTGTAGGCTGGATGTGCACCTTGAATAGTTGATGGATAAATGATTGGGCTAGGAAGCGAGGGCATTTCAGGAAATATAATATATTAATAGTTAGTGTGTGTTATAAGAAAATAAGCTAGCCAGTCCACATTTGGCTTAATACTGTCCTAGCCCAGCCCTTAAATTAGTGGTCCTGAAAAGATTTTGTCGTAGCTAAACCCCTAGACTCTAGTATGAAAAAAAAAGAAAAAAGGACTCACTTTGTAGGCTTTTTGAGGGGTCAAGTATCTCATAAGAAGGCTCGTTTGGCAGCCTAAGTCTGGTGCACAAGACTTATAATCATAGGAAGAATTTCAGACAAGGCCTTCAGTTTTTGCCTCATTTCAAAAATTGATGCCAGTTTCATAAATTTTCAAGTTGAGTGTCCAAGTCTTTTAATAAGTTTACAATTAAGGACAAGTGGCCATTTAAATGCATTTCTTTCGGTGACTTTTTATCTAAGTTCTCTTAATACCAAAATTATCCTTCATATTAAAACAAAATCCTCTTTCACTTCCTTCGTCTTCTCATCTTTTTCTTCACTAACATCCTCATAGTAATCGACGGTTACTAGTGTCCCCATCGCGATCGGCAATCTGGAAGCATGTCATAACTTTCAATGAATGGTAATTTAGGTATTTTAAAAAAGAGAGAAAAAAGGCTTCATCAAATTTCAAGTGCGGTCAGACGCGTCCAAAGTGATTAATGTTGTAAACATAAAGGAGGATTGGCCAATTTAACTCCTTGGTTTTGGATGTTTTAGACTTTGTAGCTCATTTTGAATGTGTCAATCTTAGGGCCCGTTTGGATGTGTACAGAATAAAATATTTACAGATTTAAATATTACAAGAATAAAATAGTCTAGAATACAATAATGTAATATTATAATAGTATAATATTTTTACCGTTTGGCAATTTTTGAAGAATATTACAGATTTTAAATTGAGCTTTTTGGAATGTGTTATAATTAAAGTAAATTACATTATAAGAATATTTTTTGATTAAATATTTTAATTTATATGTAATTTACCACGTCTAGATAAAAAAGTAGCGTGGTAAAGTAAAGTTTAACTTTCATATTTTTACAATAAGTTACTATTCTTTTATCACATAAAACCATGGTAAAGTATAGTAAAGTAAAGTCAATAAAAAAAAACATACTTTTTAACTCTCTCCCTATTTGCTTTACCACATACTTCATCTGACCTTATTTTACCTCACATTTTACCATGATATTACATCAATCTTTATTTTACTTTACCACACCCATAAACAAGTAACTTTTTATTTACCATATAAAACTACGATAAAATGTGATAAAGTAAAGTAAAAAAAAAAAAGAAACTACTTCCTTCTCACTTTACTTCACCATGTACTTTATCTCACCTTTACTTTACCACACCTTTACCGTCCTGTGAGATTTACTTTTACTTTACTTTACCATATATGTAAACATATGCATGATGATGGATTTGGTGATGAACTAAAGTCTTTACTTTACTCTACCATTTTATAATCATCATTTTAAAATATTTTTATCTTGTAGAAAGTTTTCTAAAGGGGGGAGCTGTAGGAGAGAATATTGGGTTTTTTGAAAGAAAAGAATCTTTTCTTCAAGTTTTTTTTGAGTTACCAAACGCACAAGATTTTCTTCTTTAAAAAACGAAAGATTATATTCTATAAAATATAATTTTCTTGTGGTTTCTTATGCATCCAAACAGGCCTTTAGTCACATCCCTAGAATTTGAATGGGGTTGCCCATATGGTTTCCAAGTTCGCCTAATGTCATTGGTGATGTTTTCAAAGACGACATTATCCCAGCTTCCTTATCTAGGCCACTTTTGTTTTGTGGTTTCCTTATCTTTCTTAATACATTCCTCCTTTTTACCAAAAAAAGAAAAGAAAAGTGAACAACATAAATAACTTGGGCAAGTGTCAAATTTTAAATGAGTGCTAATTAGGATGAGGATTTTTATAGGGACCCTCCACTTATAAATGGTCACACTGTCCTATTAATGCATACACTTATGATATAACGTTAAAATATATAGCCTATAAATATTTGAACTTACAACCTCTTGCCTCTTATATACTTTTTGAAAAGTTAACTACCACGTCACATAAGACTTTTGTATAAAAAACTATTAGAAAAACGTCAAAAGTAGTTATAAATGAAGCAACGGCCTTACCCACATGGGAGGAGAAAGGTCTATTTTATGTCACTGCTACAAGGAAATATGCACTGTTTTATTATATGTGTGTCTAAGAAATATAAGAATTTCAATTATTGAGAACAGTAATAGAAAACTGATCGAGACCTATAACTTCATTTAGTTTTGAAAGTGTTTTATGATATAAGTATAGTTGGTTTCAGATTTATCTGTTTTATTTTCATATTTCTATTTTTAATAATATTTCTAATTTAATAATTATTAATCTTGCTCTCTTTTATTTTTTTAAATAGTATTGCAAGAGATTTATCTAATGGTGCCCCACAGAAATTGAAACCAAATTTCTCCTAGAGGGCCTTTTGTAGATATTAAACAAATATGATATTAAGATTTAAGTTTTAAGCATATGTCAAAATGAGACATCTATTTTTAATTTTATTACATATATCCTTTTCTAATTTCTTAATTTAATATTTGGAATCTATCATTATTGGGATCTTCAAAAATATTTTCCTTTTATGCTCTTTGGTGCCTATTCTTAGATGTTTGATAAAAAAATTTCTTTTAGTTTAGAAAACTTCTACCATAAACCCAACTTGTATGGAAAATATTCAAGTGAGAACTAGTTCTCACTGAGAACTTTTTTGCGTGGGCCCAACTAGTAACCCATCCAAACCTAGCAACTAATAGGGAATCTCCTGATAGTCACTAATCCCAAGGATTGTCACGCATGATCAGAATGGATTGAACCGTTGGATCAATGGTTGAATATTTTTTGAATATGAAGTCATTAAACTTGTGGGCCACAGATGAAGGAGTTAGGGGCATGGATTTGGAGTCAAACTTTATACTTGAGGTGGTCTTGAGTAAATCTTTCCATCCCCCCCGTCCCATCCCCAAATGAGACCCACAATTGAGCCCCACAAAAAAGTTCTCATATAATATGTGAGAACTAGTTTTCACCTGAATATTATCCTATTTTAATATTGATTATTTTAGCTCCCTTTCGTGTTGTTAATCTTATGTTTTACAAGACATCAATCTAGAAAATCTTCTACCGACGCTAAACACATTTGCCATTAGGCATATGTTAGCAACAATCAACATCTATTTTGAGTTCTATTACAAGCATTTTTTTTCCTTCATATTTTGGCATCTTCCACTGCCAAAAGTTGCAATATATATATATATATATTTTTCTAATTATTGATAGATGTTCTTAAATATATAAAAAAAAAAGCTTTTTCATTCAATTCCAACAACTTAAAAAAAAGGTATAATTTCTTATATTCACAGAAACTCCTACATTCTTTCATTACTTTTCATTTCCTAATTCTCAAACATTTACACCAACAAACCTTTAATTACAATAAACTTATATATCTAATCATATTTTCAAAATTTATATAACTAATCTTGGTCCAATTTTATCATCAAACCAATCCGAACCCAATCTAGACCCGACCCATTTTCATTCACAGGTCACAAAATCCAACCCAACCCATTCTCCCACCCGCTCAATATTCGCGGACCACAACGCGCTCTCGGCGCACGATAGCACCCGCAGAAACAGCATAGGGCGGCGTCTTCCGTCTATAAATATAACCTCACCCCCTCATTTCATCCCCAATCGAACCCTCTCTTCCTTCGGACCAAGGAAGAGATATCTCTATCTCTCTCTGGAGAGATCTCTCTTTCTCTCTCTACTATTTTCTCTCTCTCTCTCTGCAAAATCGAATCAGCACAAAACGAACCAAAACAAGTAAAAAAAAACCACACAACTCTCACTAATCTCTCTCTTCTTCTCCTCAAAGTCAAAACCCTTTTTGCAAACCCTAACCCTAGTTTCAAGCTTCTTTCTTACTTCAGATCTTCGGATCGGTCGCCATGGACATGCGATTCCCCTACTCTCCGGCGGAAGTCGCCAAGGTCCGCGTCGTCCAGTTCGGCATACTCAGCCCCGACGAGATCGTAAATCTCCGCCGCCGCCTTCTGATTCACTTGCTCTGTTTTCTTTGTTTGATTGATTGCAATTCTGCTGATTGGTATGTGTTTATTTGCAGCGGCAAATGTCGGTGGTTCAGATCGAGCACAGCGAGACGACGGAGCGGGGAAAGCCGAAGCCGGGCGGGCTCAGCGATCCCCGGCTAGGGACCATTGACCGGAAGCTGAAGTGCGAGACCTGCATGGCGAACATGGCGGAGTGCCCTGGGCACTTTGGGCACCTTGAGCTTGCCAAACCTATGTTTCATATTGGGTTTATGAAGACTGTGCTTACCATCATGCGCTGCGTGTGCTTCAATTGCTCCAAGATTCTAGTTGATGAGGTAACTGATTGTTGGTTTGGTGAAGTGCGCCCGTGCCGCGCCTTTGTTAGTGTTAAAGATTTCATTTTCAGTAGCTGTTTGGGGTTGTTTAGTTGCAGGCAGTATTTGTGAGTTTTGAGTTTGGTGAATGAATGGTCATGGGTATGTTGTGGATGCACCTGAAGATGCATGGTTATGCATCGTGCTGTGGGTTTTGTGGTTGCAGATAGAATTAGATGCGTACTGGAATAACCCATTGTGGGAAGAATGACAAAAAAAAAATGCCCTCCATTACGGAATTGGCTAATTTTGGGGCAATGTAGTAAGAATCTAAAAAACAAAAAAACCCAAGTGAGAATCTTTTCCCCTAGTTGTCAGATGATGATTTCTCAGTTGATACCCCAATTGTAAGCCTAACTTTATTTTCGGTTAGACGACCATTCCTTCAATGTTTAATGATTGGAATGTTTGATTGAACAAAGCTCTAAGCTAGCCAGGCGAGTTTCTATTGGGCTCATATCCTTTAAATAACAGAATATTTTTGTGATGAACTAGTTTTTGTAGCTGAATATCCAAGGATCTGAGTGTATTGTAGTCTACCTATGGGTATATCTCCTTAAAGGGTGTTGGTCCATAGAGTAAGGATGGGGATGGCAAGAGATGAAAAGCTATATGGTGCTTGTTAAGTTCAATGTGTTTTGTTGTCTATTGGTTTCTAGGTGTTTTTTTTCCCTATATTAACTTGGCTCTAATGAAAAAAACATCTTATTTCCTGTGGACATGATATTTTATTTGGATGTTGAGATAAGAGAAATTATGCACTGTTCATTTTGATGTCTGGTGATTACTTTTCGCTTGGTGTTCGTGTACGTGAACTTCTAAGTGTGTTGATTGATGAGTGGGCTTAGTGTATTATTCTTGATGGGAACGGTGGCTCTTATAATTTTTAGGAGCTGCTTATTGTTTATCATCTTTTGTTTTTATCTCTATAATCATTTAGACCTGCTTGGTTTTTGAGCTGATTTTTACCTCATGGTTTCTTGCCAGTTGCTTATCTTATTATGTCTTTGCTTGTTTCAGGACGACCTTAAATTCAAGCAATCTCAGAAAATCAGAAACCCCAAACATCGACTAAAGAGAGTTTTTGATGCATGTAAAAACAAGCAAAAATGCGAAGGGGGTGATGAGATGGATGTCCAGGGCCAAGATTCAGAAGAACCTGTAAAGAAGAGCAGAGGGGGTTGTGGTGCTCAACAACCAAAGTTAACCATTGAAGGTATGAAAATGATTGCAGAATACAAGGCTTCAAGGAAGAAAAATGATGAAGAGCCGCTTCCTGAACCTGTTGAAAGAAAACAACAGCTTTCTGCAGAAAGGGTATCTTTCCTGAAAGTGCTTTCTGTTCAATTTCTCAACTCCCTCGCAACACTCTTCTCCTTCCTTTATGTCACCTTTTCTTCTTTTGAGATTCTGTATCACCAATCTATTACGCTGATTTATCTTGCATTCAGGTTCTTAGTGTTCTCAAGCGGATAAGTGATGAGGACTGCATGCTTTTAGGTTTGAACCCTAAATATGCCCGTCCAGATTGGATGATTTTACAAGTCCTTCCTATTCCCCCTCCTCCAGTGAGACCATCTGTGATGATGGATACCTCTTCTCGTAGTGAGGCAAGTGTTCTCCTGCTGTTATGGTGCTATTTTCTTTCCATTTTCACGACAATTTTGTCCTTTGCAGGAAACTTTCTTATGTTTATATTATCTTAAAATTTTTGCAAGTGTTTGTAGTTTTTTTTTTTTTTTTTTTAAATTTCATTTAGATAACATTATATATTACTTTTATTTCATGAGGATATGGTTCCCTTTTTTATTTGACATTGATTTTTGATATACACTACCTTAATCAAAGTCCCATTTTCTTTTCTGTAACAGGATGATTTGACCCATCAGTTGGCCATGATTATTAGACACAATGAAAATCTCAGAAAGCAGGAGAGAAATGGAGCTCCTGCGCACATCATCTCAGAATTTGCTCAGTTGTTGCAGTTTCACATTGCTACGTATTTCGATAATGAGCTGCCTGGTCAACCAAGGGTATGTGCTGCATGCTTCCTCTGTTTTTTTTTTTCTTCCCTTTTTTTAATGATCATTGTCCAACTGATTTGTGCTTCATTCTCTGGGCTGCAGCATATGCTCATTTTTATTGAATATATGAATTTGATCAATGCTGCTTTGTTCTTCAGGCCACTCAGCGATCTGGACGACCTATCAAATCTATATGCAGTAGGCTTAAGGCTAAAGAAGGTCGGATTAGAGGGAACTTGATGGGGAAACGTGTGGATTTTTCTGCACGGACTGTCATCACACCAGATCCAACAATTAACATTGATGAACTGGGAGTACCCTGGAGTATTGCGCTAAATTTAACATATCCAGAGACTGTGACACCATACAATATTGAGAGGTATTGGACTAAGTTTTTTGATTCTACATATTTTCTTTTGGTCCATCATTTTCTGTAATGCACACTACATTGAAAATAATTTCTTAATTATGGTTTTCGTACTTGCTAGGTTGAAGGAACTTGTGGAGTATGGGCCTCATCCTCCTCCAGGTAAAACTGGTGCCAAGTATATCATAAGAGAAGATGGACAGAGGCTTGATCTTAGGTACTTGAAAAAGAGTAGTGATCATCATCTGGAGCTTGGATATAAGGTATGTAAATGTTAGCTTTATAAGTTCTGATACTTGATTCAGTCTCTTAACTTGGTCCCATCTGATTGTATTCTATCTTTTTTGCAGGTAGAGAGGCACTTGAATGATGGGGATTTTGTTCTTTTTAATCGGCAACCTAGTCTTCATAAGATGTCTATCATGGGGCATAGAATCAAAATTATGCCATACTCAACTTTTCGTTTGAATTTGTCTGTAACATCTCCATACAATGCTGATTTTGATGGGGATGAAATGAACATGCATGTTCCTCAATCATTTGAAACTAGAGCAGAAGTCTTGGAACTGATGATGGTACCAAAATGCATCGTGTCTCCTCAATCAAATCGTCCTGTTATGGGTATTGTCCAGGATACACTCTTAGGGTGCCGGAAGATCACTAAAAGAGATACATTCATAGAGAAGGTATGATGCCATGCATGTTTCCTATTCGTGATACTTGTTAAATGCAATGTTACCTTAATCTGTGTTGAAATTTGCTCCGTTTTTTGGGCAGGATGTCTTCATGAATATCTTGATGTGGTGGGAGGATTTTGATGGAAAAATACCTGCTCCAGCCATTCTGAAGCCAAGGCCTCTTTGGACGGGAAAACAAGTATTCAATCTCATTATCCCGAAGCAGATAAATCTCATTAGAACCTCTGCATGGCACTCAGAATCAGAAACAGGTTTTATTACTCCTGGAGATACACAAGTTAGAATAGAAAAGGGGGAACTTCTTGCAGGCACTCTTTGCAAGAAAACCCTTGGAACATCTACTGGCAGTCTTATTCATGTTATCTGGTATGCAATCTTAATCTTGAATTATGCCTAATTTACAATCTCTTGGGCTTCTTTCAGTGGAACCTTTTTTGAACTGTGTTTTGGGTTTTTTTGGGAAATACAGGGAAGAGGTTGGTCCAGATGCTGCTCGCAAATTTTTGGGACATACGCAGTGGCTTGTGAACTATTGGCTTTTGCAGAATGGTTTTAGTATTGGAATTGGTGACACGATTGCAGATGCAGCAACTATGGAGAAAATTAATGAAACGATATTGAAAGCAAAAAGCGAAGTGAAAGACCTTATTAAGGCTGCCCAAGAGAAATCATTGGAGGCAGAACCTGGGCGAACTATGATGGAATCATTTGAAAACAGAGTGAACCAGGTGCTCAGAGTCCCAATTTGTATTCTTCTTTCAACTCACTCTTGATCCTTTGTATTTTCACTGAGTTTCCAGCACATACTGTCTTACAGGTTTTGAATAAGGCCCGTGATGATGCTGGCAGTAGTGCGCAGAAGAGTCTATCAGAGAGTAACAACCTAAAGGCAATGGTGACAGCGGGATCAAAAGGGAGTTTTATTAACATCTCACAGATGACTGCTTGTGTGGGACAGCAGAACGTTGAGGGGAAACGAATCCCTTATGGTTTTAATGGTCGGACGTTACCCCATTTCACTAAAGATGACTACGGGCCTGAAAGTCGTGGCTTTGTGGAGAACTCATATCTACGTGGACTGACCCCACAGGAATTCTTCTTTCATGCTATGGGTGGTAGGGAAGGTCTTATTGATACTGCAGTGAAAACCTCTGAGACTGGGTACATCCAAAGGCGTCTTGTGAAAGCTATGGAGGACATTATGGTCAAATATGATGGTACTGTGAGAAACTCTCTTGGGGACGTCATCCAGTTTCTGTATGGAGAAGATGGCATGGATTCTGTTTGGATTGAAACGCAGAAGTTAGATTCCTTGAAAATGAAGAAAAGAGAGTTCCTGAATGTGTATAGGTATGAGATCGACAATGAGAACTGGAATCCGGGTTACATGTTGCCTGAGCATGTTGAGGATTTGAAAACCATTAGGGAGTTCCGGAATGTTTTTGATGCTGAAGTTCAGAAACTGGAAGCAGATCGATACCAGCTTGGTACAGAGATCGCTACTACGGGGGATAATTCTTGGCCTATGCCTGTTAACCTTAAGAGACTTATCTGGAATGCCCAGAAGACATTTAAGGTTGATTTGAGAAGGCCATCTGATATGCATCCAATGGAGATTGTTGAAGCTGTTGATAAGCTTCAAGAAAGACTGAAAGTTGTTCCTGGTGATGATTTTTTGAGTATGGAGGCTCAAAAGAATGCCACTCTTTTCTTCAACATTCTGCTTCGTAGCACATTTGCCAGTAAGCGTGTTTTGAAAGAATACAGGCTTACTCGCGAAGCATTTGAATGGGTTATAGGTGAGATAGAATCTCGCTTTTTACAGTCATTGGTAGCACCTGGTGAAATGATTGGCTGTGTGGCTGCCCAGTCCATAGGTGAACCAGCTACTCAGATGACTCTGAATACCTTCCACTATGCTGGAGTGAGTGCCAAGAATGTTACTCTAGGTGTTCCAAGGTTGAGGGAAATCATAAATGTTGCCAAGAAAATCAAAACCCCTTCCCTTTCTGTGTATTTAAAGCCCGAAGTCAGCAAGACAAAAGAAAAGGCGAAGAATGTTCAGTGTGCTTTGGAATACACTACTCTACGTAGTGTAACACAGGCAACTGAAGTTTGGTATGATCCAGATCCTATGAGTACCATTATTGCAGAAGATGTTGATTTTGTCAAGTCCTATTATGAAATGCCAGATGAAGAAGTTTCTCCAGAAAAAATCTCACCTTGGCTTCTTCGAATAGAGTTGAATCGGGAAATGATGGTGGATAAGAAGTTGAGCATGGCAGACATTGCGGAAAAGATTAACCATGAGTTTGATGATGATTTAACATGTATATTTAATGATGATAATGCTGAGAAACTAATTCTCCGGATTCGTATCATGAATGATGAGGGTCCTAAGGGGGAAATGCAAGATGAATCTTCTGAAGATGATGTCTTCCTGAAGAAGATTGAGAGCAACATGTTGACTGAAATGGCCCTACGAGGCATTCCGGATATCAACAAGGTATTCATCAAGTCGGGGAAAGTAAACAAATTCGACGAAACTGAAGGCTTTAAGCCTGAAGTAGAGTGGATGTTGGACACAGAAGGTGTCAACCTGTTGGCTGTTATGTGTCATGAAGATGTCGATGCAACTAGGACAACAAGCAACCACTTAATTGAAGTGATTGAAGTTCTTGGAATTGAGGCTGTACGCAAATCTTTGCTGGATGAGCTGCGAGTGGTTATATCTTTTGATGGATCTTATGTTAACTACAGGCACTTGGCTATTCTATGTGATACAATGACTTACCGGGGTCACTTAATGGCCATCACCCGTCATGGCATAAATCGTAATGATACTGGGCCAATGATGAGATGCTCATTTGAAGAGACTGTAGACATTCTTCTGGATGCTGCTCTGTATGCTGAAGCAGACCATCTCAGAGGAGTTACTGAAAATATCATGCTTGGGCAGCTTGCACCAATTGGCACTGGGGACTGTGCCTTATATTTGAATGACAAGATGCTACAACAAGCAATCGAACTTCAGCTTCCTAGTTATATGGAAGGTCTTGATTTTGGCATGACGCCGTCGCATTCACCCATCTCAGGAACTCCTTATCGTGATGGCATGATGTCACCAACTTACCTGTTAAGCCCAAATGTCCGCTCTTCACCCATAACAGACGCTCAGTTTTCTCCTTATGTTGGGGGAATGGCCTTTTCTCCCACTTCTTCCCCTGGCTATAGTCCATCATCCCCTGGCTATAGTCCATCATCTCCAGGATACAGCCCTACTTCTCCTGGTTATAGTCCCACCTCTCCAGGATACAGTCCCACATCACCTGGTTACAGTCCTAGCTCTCCTACCTACAGTCCTAGCTCTCCTGGCTACAGTCCAACTAGTCCTGCATATTCTCCTACAAGTCCATCTTACTCGCCAACATCTCCAAGCTATAGTCCAACATCACCAAGCTACAGTCCTACTTCTCCAAGCTATAGCCCGACCTCACCCAGCTACAGTCCTACTTCACCAAGCTACAGTCCTACTTCTCCTGTTTACAGCCCCACTTCCCCTGTCTATAGCCCTACTTCTCCTGCATACAGTCCCACCTCCCCTTCATACAGCCCCACCTCCCCTTCGTACAGCCCCACCTCCCCTTCCTACAGTCCAACGTCACCCTCGTACAGCCCTACATCTCCTTCATATAGCCCCACCTCACCTGCCTATAGCCCAACTTCTCCTGGTTACAGCCCAACTTCACCAAGCTACAGTCCAACATCTCCCAGCTATAGCCCTACATCTCCAAGTTACAACCCACCTTCTGCGAAATACAGTCCTTCACTGGCATACTCTCCAAGCAGCCCCAGACTCTCACCAGCCAGTCCTTACAGTCAAACTTCTCCAAATTACAGGTAGACACTAAATCCCATTTGCTTCATTAAAGTGGGGAAAAAATTAATTATTTGGCTATGGCTTTCCATTTAGTATCATGAGTTGAGCTCCTTCGAATAGGATCAACTCAGCTGCAATTGTATGTCTTAGTGTTGCTGAGACAGGGCTGATAACCTTATTTATTTATTTCTTTTGTATATTTCATACCTTCTTATTATGGTTGCTGAGTGAATTTCTACGCATGGTCAATTCACAGACCACTTTGGACATTGCCAGTGATTGCTAGTTTGTTTATGTTGTCTAATATTCATGTTTGCCTTGTTGCAGTCCAACTTCACCATCATATTCACCAACTTCTCCATCATATTCTCCACCAAGTCCCACTTACAGTCCCAGCAGGTATTGTTCTTTCTTACTAGCTTAGCTTATGTTACATTGTTAGTGAACTCAAATAAGTGCATATAATATCAAAAACTGGAAGTAGAATGACGAATTGCAGACCTTGGGTGTGTCTTGTGACATGGAAGTTATCTAGTTTTGGAGCTTAAACAAGATATATGTTGTAGATCTGCAGATTTTTTTTTTTTTAAATTGGTAACAACTACTTTCATTAACACAGGGAAAGATATAAAAGGAAGGGTAAAAAAAGGTATAAAAGCTTTATACCCACAACAAACAAAAAATAAACAAGAAAGAGCCATTGAACTACAAAGTAAAACCAACAGAAAGGAGAGGATCTCTCCACCCCCTGCTTAGCCAATGAATCAGCAAAACCGTTGGCCTGACCTCCCAACATGAATCACTCAATCATATAGGAAAACACCTTAATCTCCTTGAAATATAACTGAAATCTCTAAGGAGGCAACGGGCAACAAGATACCCATGAGATGACATTCATTTAGTCAATTTCCACCGCTAGCTTGGAATGAAAAGAAGAAACATATAATCAGAGCGCTTATAAGATAGCCACCACTTGTGCTTCATTGGATTCCATGCAACCCACATTCCCTTAGATCTGCAGATTGTTGGGCTATATATAAAGTAGTAAGAACTATTTGACCTTGATACTTATGATCTTATATGGATTAATTCTAAGATAATTAGGTGATTCAGTCAATAAGATGTCTTCATTGCTTGCAAGGTATCTTTTGATTTTACCACCATCGATAATTAAACTGATTTGAGGTACTGAGTTGATGCCGTGGCAGCCAATCTGGTTGATCTCATTGTTTAGCCCTACGAGCAATAAACAGGATTTGCGTGCGTGCATGCTGTCGTAGTGATTTCATTTATGGTGGAAATGTATTCTTGCATTACATTCCAATGCATTCAGAAGATTCCTCCTGATGGCAGTGCATGGTCTTTTTGCTTGCAGCCCTTACAGTTCAGGTGGTGGCCCAGATTACAGCCCAAGTTC
Source organism: Litsea cubeba (assembly GCA_012931725.1). Classification (NCBI taxonomy): domain Eukaryota; kingdom Viridiplantae; phylum Streptophyta; class Magnoliopsida; order Laurales; family Lauraceae; genus Litsea; species Litsea cubeba. Next base: position 17,719,928 of record CM022954.1, on the reverse strand, counting down.
TCCTCAGTACAGGTGCTGAAAACTTTTTTTTAATATTTATTACTCTATATTTTCCATCTTTTTGCATTTTCCATTTGGCAGGATGGATGGATATCCACATTGAGCTGGGACAGTGCAGGAATTGTGTTGAACAGATTAGGTGATGGGTGTGTTTCTGCTTCTCCTTCCCTTATTAATGGCAATTTTCAACCTTGTGGGAAGTCAGGAAAACACCATCACACCTAATTCGATTTTCCGATCCTTACACTGCTCCAATCCACGGTTTCCATCTTGCCAATAGTTTTATGTCTGTACACTCCCATTAAAGTAAAAACTAACTATTACTGCTTGCAGTCCAAGTGCTGGCTACTCCCCTACTGCTCCGGGATACTCTCCATCATCCACTGGTCAATACACTCCACAACTTAGCAACAGGGACAAGGATGAGGACAAGAATGGCTGATGTTTGAAAAGTAGCATCTCGTCTTCAGCAGATGCAGGCTCCAGGAGATGCATTTGATCAAGCATCAACTAGCAGCATTTCTCATATCTGAAAAATAACAGACTTGGATAGTTTTGTGTTTTAAGGTTATATGCACTCCCAAGTGCTGGCTACTCGCTGTTGCTAAGGTCCTTGTCATTTGTGCCTTAAGAGAGACCTTGCCTTCATTGTAATTTTACTCGTAAGCTTTTTTAATTTTTCCCTCTACTACGGAGTACTGGTGGAAACACTGCAGTGAGAGCTAAATGCCGGGATGGTCGATCCCTGGGCGGCGATGTCTCTTTACTGTAATTTAACTTGTAAGTTTCTTTACCCAAAAAACAAACAAAAAAACTTGTAAGTTATTGATGAACAAGCTTAAAACTTGCTTTTTAAGTCTTGGTTGTCCATTTGAATGTGTGGCGGGCTGAGATGCATGTATTTGTTGGGAAAACAGTATGGAAAACTTGTGTTGAAATAGTTATATGTTCTTTTTTAACTTGAAAGAAAGCTGGTTGGATTGTGCGGAGTTGTATCTTCTGTTTTGGTTGTTTGGATTGTGATTTTGTGATGAGGGCAATAGTACAATGCAGTTGCAGCGGACATCTTCAGTACACAGTGGGGCCCATCTTTTCAGAATCCAAGCCCAGTGATCATCCTTAAGCCCACAACAATCAACATACCCTGCATCTGATGGGACTCAAAATGTGGTACGAAGACTTGTCAAGTAAATAGAGGAAACACAAATTTCATTTTGGCACGTTTGTTTGCATTTAAATATATATAGAAATTGAATATTTCGGGTGGTTAAAATGAAGATTAAGGGTATATTTTAAAAAAATGAACATCAAATACCGCTTTCTTCTAGTGAAATTAGAACAAAGGGAGATGTTATTTGATGTTATTTTTGAAAATTTACGTTTTGATCTTTATTTTTAACCATCTTATGTATTCAATTTTTATGTATTTTAATATAAACAAACATGATTATAGTAAAAAGGATGAGTGACATTGCACGTGCAATCCAGATAAGAGTAAAACCAGATCTAAGAGAGAGAAGAAAAAAAAAGAACACTCTTGTTTTGTTGAACGTGTGTAGTCCTATGAAGAAGCGAGAGATACTTGAGGCTTTTGTAAGCCCTTATTCCTAGGGAAGATTTATAATCGTCCCATAAATCTTGTCCCAACATTTAAATCTCTTGGTCCTCTTTTAATTGTCCAGGGGTCGTTTATTTGTAGTCATTTACCCATGTAACTTGTATGCTTAAAATATGTTTGTTCGCACCCATTTTCAAGTAAGTGAAAACATTGCGCATCATCATTTAATTAAAATTGTTCACACCTGATTTTACCTGATTAATGGTGATCTTCCAACCCTAGTATACTATTTAAAATTGGATTGAAGAAAGTGGGCCCCTCTAAGAGGAAGAGGGAAATAGGGATGTTCATGGGCTGGGCCAGCCCGCTTTGGGCCTCGGGTATAGAACATAAGTTTTAGTATCTGGGAGTTTAAAATATGGGCTATTTAATATTTTTGCCCCAGCTCGGATTAAGTGATAGAAAGCCAGAAGCCAGAAGCCATGCCTTATCAGACGCGAGGAAGTATTGCTTGTAGTTCAGTGACCGATTCGCCCAAACAAGGAACAGAAAGCTCAAACAATTGATAGCAAGCCCGGTTCACCCCCTGGCCAATTGACTAGACGAGTGGGGTTCAGGCCTGACACTTTCAGCCGAGCCAGGCTCAGGGCCAGTACTTATAGCCTGTGTCGGGCTTCATGCCTTTGCTTCTCTGGGCGAGTCCTGAATATGCCCAGCCGTGCTACACGGCCCGAAAAAGCGTCCGGGCTGTGGCACGGTCCCCAGATCAGCTGGGATCCAACAGTCCCCAGGGGGGACCGTGCCACAGCCCGTGCTCATTTTTCGGGCCGTGTGGACTTTCTCGAATATGCCCTAGCCCTGTCTGACCTGGCACATGAACACGCGTATTTAAATATTTTTTAGATTGAAATATGATAGAGTAAAGTGATTATTATTATTTTTTATTTTGGCCTAATCCTCCTGTGTGGACAAGTGTGACTCTGCCCAAGCAGAAGGTAATTAAAAAATGTTGACATTTACAGTGGGAGTACCCAACGAAGAAAGGTTCCAAAGAAACTTTTTTTTTTTTTTTTTTCCATCGGAAGGCTCCCAACCCTTTGGCTAGACTAATTCCTCCGGGTTTAGAGGGAAGCTGAGTAAATTTCCCTGTAGTCCCAGTGTGGTAGGGCAGTTTCGAACCTACAACCTCTGAATTCAAACCATGGTCCTAGGCCAACTGAGCCACCCCTTACCCATATTTATTGTGTAAGGCGGTTCCTAATTTATTTATCATTCACAGGCATAAAAGGATAGTTCTAAGCCTGGCTAAGTCTTCGGATTGGGTGAAAGCGAAGGACTTGTGAAAAACTCGATCCTAAATAAAGCTTTGGCCAGGCTAAAGTTAACTCGGTCAAGACTTAGTTGACTTGGTCAATATTTGGTTAGAATTTAAGAATAGTTATTAATGTACATATGTATTGAGAGAGAGAGAGAGAGATTTGAATTTTTCAAACTGTAGTCATGGGATTATTGTTAATGGAGTTGTCATCATTATGCATAAGCATCTGGATAAACACCTCCAAGAGTATTCAGTGACAGAAGACAATTATTCCTTCTTTTTTTTTCTGCAGCCCACTATTTTATTATTTGGTAGCACACATTTTTTTTTTTTTTGGCGAAAAAGGAAAAAATAACTCATTTTTCTTGATAAGAAGGATTTCAATTTCCTACGAAAGAGATAAGTAGATCACGGAATTTTCCCATTGTATAAACATGTACTTGGAGTTCAAGGTTTGGGGTACAGGGATAACCCCATGCACACTGATTGTTACTATATAAGCAAAGTCCAGACATTGATCAGTTGCATTTTCTCCATCGTTTTCAGAGACAATATCATTCCCCTAAATGAAAATTTAGGAACAATAAAAAACAGTTTCTCACACCAGAATGATTAGGCTGCCCATCTCTTGTTTCTCTCTACCAGAAAAAATCAAGGAGATAATGATGACAGAGGAAATCTCACATATATAATCTCAATCTCAAAAAATGCCCAGCCATTTCTGGTCTTGTAAAATCATGATAGAAATCAAGGAGACAAATCTCCACAAATCATGTGATGATATTTTTACAATCCATCTTGTAAAGAGGCTGTATATTATATATTCAAATGCAATAAACCAAGAAACAACAGGCATAAGAACTGCTCAGTTGGTTGGTAACCCACATCCCACCCAGTAGCAAGGAGATCGATCGTGCGTTTGCCACTCTTTTCACTTGTATGGACTTCTCTTTTCACGTGTTTGGGCTCTCTTTCCCACTGCATGTGCTCTCTTTTTGTGTGTGCAGACTTCCTCTTCGCACGTATGTGGGCTCTCTTGGATTCTGGTCTCCTAAGCTCACGTAAAAAAACAAAGAAAAACAAAAGAAAATGAAAATAGAAGAAGATACAACAGGCTTCCACTTCCTATCAAAGTTTTGCTGGTTCTGAATCCTATCTAAACCGAGTCCATGGTTAATTGCATACGTGTTTCTGCTATGACCAACAACCATTCTATCATTTTGATTCTAATTCTAAATTACACAACGACTCCAACCAACTTTATATTCTATTTTGCTTCCATGTGCATTTACAAGTAAGAATGCCCAAAAATCAATTTAAAATGACTCAGATACATATGTTTAAGGTGTTTGTAATCGTCAGAGAAGCCCATCCCTCAGTGGGCCCAGGGCCTGTCAATGGGCCGCATGTTGACTGCACCGGTCGGGCCCCGTTTAAGGATTCAAGGACCTAAGTCCATGTCAAAGTTCAATATGGACCATAGATCTAAAGTTTGAGCATGCCTGATCTAAAATAAGGAAGCCTGAGCCCGTCCGCTAGAGGCCCAACTTCAATTCGGGCCTGAGTCCAAATCAGTCCCGAGCCCGTTGAAAAAGGCTTTTAATCAAAGTTCCCTTTAATGACATTCAAATAAACACTTAAAATATACTTCTTTGAAAATACATAAGTATATATTTACTTATACACATCCATATACATATATACATATATTAATATAATTATTAAGAATTTATCTATAACTAGAGTACAATGGGCTTGGAACCCAAGCCTGAAAGTCTATCTCAACCAAGGATCTGGACTCTAAATTGGGTCAAGTACACCTACCTGTTGGCCTATGAACCTTTCGATTCCATAAATATTGGACTTGGGCTCATGTGGATCCAAATTCCAAGCTGAACCTGGGCCCATTGAACGCCTAGTGGGCCCACGTCGAGAATCCAAACTACTAGAATTACCATTCTAGCTCTATTGTTTTATCTTTGACCCAAATTCCGTTCCTGTTAGAGTTGAGGCTATAGAATTGATCGCTAATAAAATACAAATGATTAAAAAAAATAAAAACAAGTCTAAGTCACATGTTTTCACATGGCCAATAATTTGAAGGTGGGCCTGACTTGGATAATTAAGATTTTGGGTCAAAGCTACTACAAGAGTCGAGACAAGATTGTCATCTTTGGGCACTTCATATTTTAGGTATAGGCTTTTGGAACTGTAAGGATGGCCTACAGGATTCTCTCAAACCCTCAAAAGAATCCGAATTCATTATATGAAAATTTCAAAGAAATGCTACAACAAAGAGCTAATAAGAAGGGGTCGTTTGTCTTTTCTTTTTTTCTTTTTTTCATGTAATAGGAAATGGGTTTTACATATGTAACCTATTATATATATGCAAATACTATATATGCAAGTGTTATACATATGAAGTACATTGTCATGTTTGTCAAAACCACCGTTTTCTCGTGTAAATGAGTATATCCAATGGTATTAAGTGTATATTGGATTTCTTGATTTTTTATTATAGATTTCTAGAAATCCATGAAGAATTAAGATAATTTCATAGCTACTTTCATTCATATAGAAAAGATGAACGGTTCGAATCATGAATTGAGGGCCCAGTAAACGTTCTTTGCCATATAAAGAAGATGTACATTGTTGGTGAGATTCGAACTTGGGTTGGTTGAGGGTCATCTTTTGTACCCACGCTTTGCTACAGCATCATACATAAATCGCTTTGCCACCTTTTTAGATGCGTAAAGTTTATCCAAAAAAGAGTGTTGTTTACATAAAATTTTCACACCTCATTTATATATTAATGTAAATAAATATAAAGGTGTGTAACCATTATGCATCAATAAAGATTTACATATGTCAATGATAGTAAATAATTTACCACTAAAAGAATGACACGTGGCAGTAGTATTTATGGTGCCCTACTAAGCCTACAAGACAATTAGGCTTTGGTATCTAGCTTTATATAAAACAACAGTTCCATTATTTGTTGCTCACATCCGTCAGTTAATAACCTTAGATGAAACAATAGGCATCAATCTATGGATTTGATTGTTTTATAGATATATAGCTAGATTCTAAAGTGTCTTGTATCTAACGGGGTGGGGTGGGAGACAGTCTCTCTCCTCCTCCCGCTGCATGTCACCCCCTGCTTCGTCCAGGGCCGGCTCTGAGATTGTGGGGGCCCCTAGGCGAGCTCTTAAATTAGGCCTATGTAGACACAGAATTGAGTAAAAAAATCATGTGCATATTATTACAAGAGTAATAAATAATTTTATGGCTCTCTTAACATAAAGTGTGAGTGATCTATTGGTGATAATCCTACATTTTCTTAATTCCAACCCAAGTTCGACTCCATGTAAAATTGTAAATGCATTTTTATCAAATTGGGCCTAGTGCTGGTCACACCAAACATGGGCCTTTTTAGTGGGCTATATTGGGGGGCTCTTGGCGGCTGCCTAGGTTGACTATCCCCTAGAGCCGGCCTTGCTTCGTCCAAATAGGATTGTCCAAATTGGAATCCGAATTCTTCTACCGAATATGGGCTTGTAAATATCATAGCTACCATGTGTCCTATTTTAATTTACTATTAACATGAAGTCTCAAGAAGCCGCTGCACTCTTGGAAGGCTTATTAATTGGTGCCAAGAATTTGACTGAAAGGTTTTGTTTTTATATATATAAATCTCTTCAGTTGGGCGCTCCTCACATCAATATTTTATGAATTTTCTAGATTTCCTTAGTTGATTTGTACAATTTTGAAAGTTAAGTATTCGAAATGGCATTTTCAATCTTTTAATCTTCAAAAAATTGCAAGTCTGAGAATGCATAGTTGTATTAAAGAAATTGGTGAACTTCACAGGGACAAGAATTGGTCAACTATGATTTTTCCCCACGGAAATTAATTCATAACACCTATTACCAAACATTGGTTAAGGAACTTTTAATTAATGTAGCATAAAATTTAAACTGTGGGCAGTTTTTTCTGTTAGAATTCCTGGGCTTAAGTATGGCCCAATGACCACATGCCCATGTGTGTTTCATACTTCGGATGATCAATTCACTTAAAGACTGATAAGTCTCCTTAATAGAGATGTATAGCTTTCTATACTACGAGGAATATAAATTGTAATTAAATTAAGACTCCATGATAGGAAAGAGTTATTTTGAAAAACCTATATACATATATCAGAAATATTCATGTGAGAATTAGCTCTTACTATGCTTTCGTGAGAACTATTGGTGGGGCCCACCCAACAACTCATCCAAACCATGCACAAATAGGGACCCTACTGTAGTCACTGATTTCAAGGATTGTCATACATCCAAATGGACCGAACCGTTGGATCGAATGTTGAATATTTTTTTAATACGAAGTCATTAAATTTGTGGGTCACGGATGAAGGGGTTAGGGGCATATGGTGTTGGAATCAAACGTGGTCTCATATAGATCTTTTCATTCCTCTGGTCCCATTTTCAAATGAGTCCCACTAAAAATTCTCATATAATAAGTGAGAACTAATGCTCACCTGAATAAATCCGATATATATAGGGGTTAATAAATCCCCAATTAAAGGTGATAAGGCGAAGGCGAGCGCGATAGAGGTGCGTACACCATTAGTTTTCAAATCCATATTGTGTTATTCAAATCTCTTCAGTTATTAGATACATCCAACTTAAATCCTGTTAGTCGCAAAGGTAACATTCTGTGACTTTTATCCACATCCATTCATGCCCATGTGAATTCTGCTTTGGAAAATACTTTTTGCCTTTTTAGACAAAATTGCTAAAAACGACACTACAAGATATTATTATTCGGCTATATCGGCCAAAAGTAAAGGTTTTCGGCATTGACTGTTACAATATCAAAAACCATGTTTTTAAACCATTGTCTCAGTAATTGGGATCCACGACCCATGAACCAAGCCGCCTATTAGAATAATCCCCAAAGCTTGAGTCTTATTTTGACCAAACTCCCTCCCCATCTCTATTTTGTCCTTCTCCATCTCCTTTTCTTTCCTCTCTCCTTCTCTCTATCCAAACACGTCTTTTACACATTCCTCATCTGTTTAATTTTCTCAATCTTCTAAACCCCATATATTTCTCTCATTAAAGAGGAAGACCACAAAAAAGCTTCTGTTGATTATAATTCTATGGAAAAACCAGCTAGATCCAAGATAAGCATCTTCTCCTTTCTACCCAAAGCCACTTCCTTCTCCTTCTCAAACTACCCTTTCAGCCCCAGCCACGACAAAAGGCAGGAGAATTTGAGCAAGTTGAAGGCCAACGCAGGCAGAGGCTTCTCGGGTCCGATCGTATCGATGATTCCAGCTGAGGCACGAAGGAAGACGAAGAATGGAAGCTTCGATGGGCAGGAACCCACATCACCAAAAGTCTCTTGCATTGGACAGATCAAGCAGAAGAAGAAGATTTGCAAACCCAAGTGCAATTCACCACCTCCCAAGCAGGGTCACAAGAAGCTGCAATTCAATATAGGTAGGATTTTTCATGGTGCAAGAAGGACTAGTAAACCAGATGTTGAGGAAACGCCGAGTCCGGCTCCGGCTCCGGCTCCTTCTTTGGGCCAGTTGAGGCGGTTCACCAGCGGCCGGAGCGCGTTGGCGGATTTCGATTGGAAGGCGCCGGGCGGGGCGGTGTCGAGCCACCGGGGTTATTATTCAGATGAGGAGAGGGATGGTAGAGATCATGATGATGATGGTGATGACGACGATGATGATCATGATTTTGCGGTGCCCCACTCAGCCCCACTTGTGGTGGGTGGAGGAGTGGCTTTGGGGCCAAGGAATGAGATGAACATATGGAAGAGGAGAACCATGGATCCACCTAGGTCTCTCCAGCTGAAAGTGAAAAGACATGGATAAACACACATGAGGGCGGTTATTATTCATTTCTCTTTTTTGTTTATTCTTTTTTGTTGATGTTGTAATGGTGGGATCAGAAAGGTGAGATGTAAAAATTCTTCTGACTAATTTTTGGGTATTTGCACCTTAAGCATACATATGTTTGGAAATTGTTCATATTTTAATATGGCCTCTTTTTTTTTTGTTTTTGTGTGTGTGTATAGATTGAGGTGAAATGATTATATGAAGAATAAGTTGGTTATGTAATCATAGTAAGAAAGAAAGACACTTTATTGCATTCATGTCCTTTTTTTTTTTTCCTTTAATTGATCTCTTTGGGCCTTTTGGTTAGTGTAAAAGATTGAAAGGGGGGACATCCACTTGAAAACTTTGGAGAGAGAGAGAGAGAGAGGGGTTATCCTATCACAAGAATGAAAGTGGAGAACATCTTGGGTTGAAATAATTTTGTAGGAAATCACCAGTTTTCTCTCTTAGATGTTAACTATATGCTTGAATTTAAATGGAGGAAATTATGTATGAGAAAATCATTCAAAAAGATATAAATAGAAATTAATTGTTAAGTATCTAAACATAATTCTTTATTAATAATAAAACTCAATTTCATTAGAGAAAAGGATATTTTCTTCACCTCTTTGGAGAAACCTTTTGAACACATTTTTGGAAAAGTTAAGAGGAGAAATAAGATCCAAACGGGAAATATGTTTCTCACTAAATGAAGACAATCTTTATATCCAAAAGGGCCCCAAGGGTTGCATCGCTTTTAGTCCATGATATGGGGCCTAACTTTTCACCTCATCCTAGGGAGTTTCATTGTTATACAGCTAATGATAAGGGGGCTACTTTATTTTTTAATCCGGGTGTTGATCCCAACCATCAATCGTTGACTGCATATAAGTAGATCCTAAGTTCCAAACTCAGGATCTTAGGATCAAACCCTTTAAGTCCTTAACCCCAAAAGAAAAAAAAAAGTTCCCAAAGCCATAACTTGATTGTCCAAATAAGTGGATGGTTTAGGGGAAGCAATTTAACAAGATCAAAATTTTAAAATGTCCATCTATTGGATGGCTAAGATCTTTATTATATAGGTTATATATGTAGGTTGTTGCATATTTAAAATAGATCCACAAGATCAACAACTTATCACCTAACCATGGGACACCCACATTTTCAAAGCATTGAAATCCTAGCCATCCAACTTTTGAAGCATTCTTAGTGCTTTGGTTTGGTTTGATTTGCGTTGTCTTAAATCTAACTAGTCTTGCTGGCGTGCATATTTTCAATCCAAAGAAATCTATACAAGAAGGATGCTTCAAATTCCTATTTTGATAGAGGCCCTTTTCCCTAAGTTGTTCCCCCAATCTAAGACTCTAGTCTCTATAGATGGCACATGGGGGCACATTAGAAGCACTAATACAGTGGGCCGGCCACTTGTTGAGATCTAGTTTCACAAATATTACTATGTTGTTGCCATCTTAATTCCTACCCCCTCCTCTTGTCCATATCCGACCAGACAGAAAGATAGATGAAAACCATGTAGATCCTCATTTCCCCATTTCAGTTGTACTCAATGGTTTCCTAGGGATTGGGCTCAATATAATGGAGGGTCAAATTTGAAGAATCAATGTAAATAATATCTCAGAATCCCTTATTCCAGGGAAAAAATGAGTATGGAATCTATTTTGGATTTGGGAAAATGTACGATCCAATTTGAGTTGTTGGGATCTAATTATAGTTTGATCTAGATTCAGATTTATGAGTTTTTCTTTTAAACCAAGATCTGAATTCAAAGTCGACTATGGCTGATCATTAAAAGAAACGTCCGAAGATCTTGATCTTATGACCCTTTCGAGAGTTTGATGTTAATGAAAAAGAATTTTCTCCTCCGGGAGTCCGTAACTCATAGTCTCTCTTTATACAGATTGTGGGATTGAACGCCTTTACATGGGACTTAGATTTGTGAAAACTTTGTTGTGAAGATTTTGCATAAGTGTCCTCAAATGCACTCCATTTCTTATCTCATATTTATATTCCAAGCCTAATATTCAAAATTTCATTTGATGCAATATAAAATCATCATTAATATCATCATCAAAGTCTAATCTCATCTATGACATAGAATGCTGTAAATATATAGATATGAATTAAGACGTTCAGTTTTGATGTGGACCAACTTAAACAAAATGTATTAATTTACATCTATATATCCACCCTTTGATTTATAAAAAGAAAAAAAAAATCCACCCTTTACTATGTTTGAATAAGCCCTTCTCATACAAGGAATAGAGATCTATAATGAAGTCATATAAAGTCTAAAAGGTTTTGGCTGAGTAACAACTCAAAGTCCACTTAACAAAATCCACTTTTATATATGGGCACCAGTACCACCAACCAAAAATATGTTTGTTATGGGAGTGGTTCACAGTCCATGGCTTAGGTTTAGGACTGAACCACCAACGGACCAAACATCAGTGGCATTTGTTTCTCCAGGGATGGAAAAGGGTGGAGAGGTTAGGTTTGACTTAACCCAAGAGAACAAGCCATCACATCACAATGTAGGGATGATTCCCACCCAATCCATTTATGGAGTTTAATACCATTGTCACATGCTATGCAGGGTACTTTAAAAATGCTTCTATCCTCGTGCTCTCATTTATGTGCAAAATATCTTCGATGGAAACGGATTCTCTGTCCAAACAGCAGGCGACGCATAAGGTGTGTTTGGATGTGTGGTGAATTAAAATATGATGAGGTGAAATATCAAATTAAGAGAGAATAAAATCTAAGGTATTATGATTGTATTTTATTTTTAGTTATTTGGTATGGAATCTTTTTGACTTTTTACATAGAAAAATATAATTTTTTTGTCTTTTAGTGGAGAAAGGATATTGTTTTTTTTTTATTTTTTAAAAAAATTGAGAGGGAATATTGAAATTATGTACTTTTGATGTGACCCCTTGTCAGTTTTTGTCTAAATTCACTTTACTTCACTTTAACTAGTAAAGTGCCAAACACGCCATAGATGAAAGAGAAACTGTCCCCTCAACCGCTCTCCTGCGTGTCACCGCTGTTTGGTGCAAACAGTTTCCCTATTTGAATCTGGTTCCTCATCATAGTACCGTTTGGTCCTTTTGAAAACTCCTTCAATTGCCACATTTTTTTTCTACTTCTATGGACCACTACTTTCGCAAATTGCAACAAGCATCAACATCTAGAAATATAATTTCTTTCAACTTTCCAAGGAGTTGAAAGTTGTTTTTGTGTGATGAGATAATTTGTTTTAGGTGGATTTTTGTTTTTGTGGTAGAGAGTATTTTGCATTCCTACATCTTACAAATTGAAATCTTCCATCAAGGAAAAGTATCCTCCCAAACAAAAGAAGCTTAGGCAGCATGGAAAATGAAGAAATTTTCCTCTCCACATGGAAATCTCTTGTGGTGTATAAACAAATCTTTAAGTTTGCAGAACACTTGGCCTTTCTCCATATATGCAAACTTTCTAAGACCCCTGTTTTTTTTTTTTTTTTTAAAGCGGATAAACCCAAATCCTTGCTTGTTGAAGAGTGAAGAGAACATGACTATGTTCAAATTGGAATGTTTACCGTATTGGCGTACATTGACCCTAAATATGCCATAAAGATGTTGAATTTTAAAATTTTGGATTTTATCGAAAAGTCTTAGAATTTGTTCATTCCTCGTGAATGGTCCTTGCAAATTGTGCAACACAAACAAGGTCTGTTAGGACATTTTCCTTTTTTTTTTTTAATGAATGATGAGGGGAGCTACATTAGTGTCACTCATGTCTGATAGGAGCAACACTAGCGTCGATCTACGTAATTTTCTTAAAACATAAAACTCCATTTATTTCTTCTTCCTCTTATTTTCTCCTCTTCTTCCACCTATTTCGCTATCTCCAACACTCCATTTTCTCCCAATCATCTTGGGAAAATAAAATTACGGGCTTTATAAAAATATTACTATGGACCGACATACAGTTTTTTTTTTCTTCTTTTCATATTCTCAAAAATTATCTTGAAAAGTGAAAGAGATGTCTAAAGAAAAAAAAAAAAAAAAAAAAAAAGAAAGGACATAACATGAAAGAATGGTTCCAATAACAATCTTATGCTCGTACATTATCATGTAGAGCTTACCCTCAACCCATGAACCCATCCATGAGAAAAGGAGAGAGAGAGAAAGGCTACATTTGTAGGTGTATTGGCAATCTTTCCGCCCATATGAATAGAGGAAAATATGGATTCGCAACCTTTCCGCCAATATGAATAGTGAAAAACATGTATTCGCGGCTTTTCCGCTCATATGAATAGTACAAAACTTGTATCTGTGAGGAAGAAAAAGGCGTGAGGAGCGACACTAGCATTACCCAAATTTCTCTGGGCGACACTATCGTCGCTCAGAAAAAAGTACAAAAAAGAGAGAAAAAAGTGGCGGGAAGACCAAATTTGTGTTGCACAACCTGCGGGGACCTTTCGCGGAGAATGACCAAATTTCGGAATTCTTTCCATAAAATCCTCTTTAAAATTTTTTTAGGCAAATGTTGGTACCAGTGTAAATTACTCAAGTGCTCATTTTTGTAAGATATTGTCCAATTCCATATCTTTACGATATCGCACAAATCTCTACATCCTACAAACATTCAGTGATAACTCCACATGACTGTGAATGGTCTCTTACATCACTGGTAAAAGGTGGCAGTTCTCACTTGGCTACCCATCGCTAGAGGGACTTGTCACCTCACCCGAGGTCTACTTCCTTCACCTGAGGACTCGATTACCTCACCCGAGGTCTACTACCCCTCACCTGAGGGGAGTCGCAGCCCCCTATAGTTGGGATAAAGAAGAAAACTCTACATGACACATTCACTCGCCTATTTAATTAGACCGTCCAAAAGGGAATGTAAATTGTATTTGAACTGTTGCAGATTGCAGAAAGCCTAAGACAGCCCAAATTATTACATTAACTAAAGACTTACACTTGATAATGATGTCTTACCTTCCCGGTAAGACATGGCAGTTTTCATGGGGTGATCAGGTTCCCCCTCCCTTGCATGTGCGAGTCCTTATTACCTTGCATTTTCAAGTTAGTCTTCCTTGCATGTGTGAGTTCCTTTTACCTCACATTTTTGGGTATATGTCTTGTATTCTGGTTTGATCGAATGGGTTCATAGGGTTGGCCAATGACCGGATTAAGGGTCAAGGGTATTTTGGTCATTGCATCGGGACTTTTTTTGGGGCCAAGAAAGCAGAGATTATATATTGATGTAATCGGTAACCCTAGACTCTGAGTGAGAAAGGTGAGAGCTTTCTCCCATGGTTCCGAACCACATCGGGGGAGATGCGAGAACAAGATTGAGACCTATTGGGGGAGAGTAGGCTAAGTGTTAGAAAGTTTGAAATTCTTGTAACGAGTAGCCCAATTTCCTACATAGTGAAATCGAGCGGAATGCTCATAGTCCCGTGGACGTAGGCAATTGCCGAACCACGTAAATCTCTTGTGTCGTAGATTCCTTATGGTTCATTGATTGTGCGTGTTTTGCTCTAATTAATTCCCCAACAAAATGTGTGAGTTGTCCACGCCTTACATATGCGAATTCTTATTACCCAGCATGTGCAAGTCTATCTCGGACTCAGCTCCGTAATTGGAATATAAAAATTAAAAAAAAAAAAAAGGTAAAAACTTAGATGCGGACAAACCATATATAATTACAAAAAATCTATGATAATATTAATTTGAAATATCATTGTTGCAAAAATGATAAGGTAATTCTAACAATCATATATAGTGCTTATATTTCATATTTTTCAGTTTTGGATGATCCATTAGGCAACTGTCAATAAACTAGCCCCAAGATGGCTAAATATTAACCGTACGCCATTTCTTAATTTCATTTTCAACTGTTAATTAATTTGGTGGGTCACTGGGACCTATCATCAAAATGTTAATAATTATTGATATGTTAAATTTTCCAGTTGTGGCCAACTGGCCAGCCAAATGCCAACCTGTTGACATTTGGTATCCTGATTTAAATAATCTAACTATGTTTCAACGGAACCTATAATAAATCGATATATCTTGATATATAATATTGTAAATATTATCATATTATTTTGTGATAACAACAATTTGATGATAATTAAATTGAATTGATAATGATATTATCATAACAAGACATTCTCAAGAAACATCATGTTATTATTGTAAGAAATTCTAAATATTAGTGTGGGTAGGGGTTACAATCCGCCAGGTTTTATCAAGGTTGAGCATTGTGTGCATACGAGAAACCTAAACTTGATTACTAAATTAATCAGATTAAAAGTATTATCTACAAACCCAACATAGAAGTTAAAAGGGTCAACCTGAATCCTTCTTTTCACAAGTCGGATTCAACTTGGATTGGTGAGTCGTAATACAACTATTTGGTGTTTGAACTGAGTTGAAAGGTTGAATAACAAGAAGAAACTCAATCCAGATCATTCCATTTATTAATCAGGTAAACAAAATGTAAACCTGATAATGAATAGAATACAAAATCTCAAAGGATGTGATTCACATGGTCACATTCTTGATTAATGATCAATGTCATGGAAGACCCTACTTCATTTGAAGTAAAAAAAAAATGTGATCGAATGAGCGGGAAGGGTTATTTTGGCGGTTAGATTGCTAGGTGAGCCTCGCTTGTCGTCATATTTTTTCTGGCTTTCCTCAGGAGATATGATTTCCTTCAAAGACAAATAAATCGAACACTTTTATTATTATTATTAATTTTTCTTTTAACCTAGAGTATTCCTCGTCAGCCCAGCCTTTGGGCCTTTGGCCTCTGGACTGGGGTTGTCCGATTCTGACAGATTACATGGTCGGCGGTCGCACACAAATAAATTGAACACTTCAACTGTTACCAAATACCAACCCTTCATTGTTTAACTTGGTCAATTGGGTGGACCTTGAAGTTTCATTAATTGAGTGTTGAGTTGTTCACCCATTTTCGATGGTCAAGGAAAGTTTGGACCAATTGTTGGAAACACAAGTGCATATTAATGTTTAAGCTGTGGCATTTCTTGGGTTCGATTAGTTGCAACATTGATCAATCCTCTCACCTGTGTTGATTCTGTTGAATGATTGGGAGTTTCAAGAACATAGAAAGATGGCACGGAGCATATACATATGATTTTTGGTAGAAGGAAAGCATTCTATTTGAGAACTTCTTTAAAACAAAAGAAAAGTAAATCAATGACTAAAAATAGGACCTTCTTTATGATAAGAAATATTCAATTTTATTAGAGAAATAGGCATCTCCACTCAGCCAGCCAGCTAACCCTGCTTGTAAATTTGAGTTTCAGTTGACATTTTCTACCAGATTTCCATGAGATATAATAAAGAATAGTTGGGGTGAAGTTGGGTACATATATACTAATTAATTGGGATGGCAAGTTGGCAAGGATGGGAATTAAATGGATGAGCCAACCCCATTAGTTTTATCATGTTTAGGTGGGATAGGATTTTAGATTTTGACCAGTGTTAAGTTGGAGTAGGTTTATTATTTTTATATCAAGAGCTTGGTTTAACTTGATGGTTGGGCTAGGTTGTATCAGACCATTCACTCCAAAGTTTTGGTTTAACTTGATGGTTGGGCTAGGTTGTATCAGACCATTCACTCCAAAGTTTTACATTGTAGTTTAGTTTTAAAACATTGTTTTGATGTTCAAGTTGACATTTATTTTTGGATAGGACTTACTATGATATACATTTTCACGCCATTGTATATGGGCTTAAGCTTTTAGGGCCTCTTTGTTTGCAATAGGGGAGA
Source organism: Litsea cubeba (assembly GCA_012931725.1). Taxonomy (NCBI): domain Eukaryota; kingdom Viridiplantae; phylum Streptophyta; class Magnoliopsida; order Laurales; family Lauraceae; genus Litsea; species Litsea cubeba. The sequence goes on along the minus strand of CM022954.1, from coordinate 17,703,344 downwards.
AATAGAAGAGGAGTAGGATGTTACATTAAGATAAAGACCTCATGGGGTAAAGAACCCCGCTGTTGGAATTTGTTTCAACCTTCCTTTACTTTACTCTTTTGCAAACAAACATATCTTGAGTAAGTTGTTGTCAACATGGTATCATAGCGGGAGGTTGAGTTTGGGATGAAAATGGGTCCCGATTATCTGATTACCCGGAGGTTTCATGTCGTTAAAAATCGAGTTTGGATCCTTATTTAGGCCCCGATAAGTAGATGGGTCGGGGTCCGGGTCTACTTTGATTCTAACTCGTGGACCTGGGACTTGACATATTACTTCAATTCTTAAAAATCCCTCCTAAAACTAGTTTTTTTTTCATATAATTCTCTATCTAGACCCATCCCATATATGGAACCGGTTCCGGTTCCATCCTTTCATTAACGGTTCAGATTCCAAGTCCGTCATGTACCCAAACTAGAACCGGCCCGGTTTACATTCCTAAGTTAAGTGCAAGTTGTTGTATTTTCATGTGGAACCGTCGGCGTGTTTGGTAATTAACTAGTTAAGTTAAAGTAAAGTGAATCCAAATAAGAAATGACAATGGGTCATATCAAAAGTACACAATTTTAAAATTTCCTCCAAATTTTTCAAAAAAAATTAAAAAAGCAACCTCCTTTCTTTACTAAAAGAAAAAAAAAAACTTCACTTTTTTATAAAAAAAAGTCAAAAAAATTATATACCAAATAACTAAAAATAAAACACTATCATAACTTTTTATATTTTATTCTCTCTTATTTCACCTCATCATATTTCAATTCACTATACATCCAAATGCGCAACTTTTAGAGCAAGTGATTGTCAAGGGGACTTTGAAATTCTCCTAGGACTCTTGCAAGAAGGCTCAAAAGTGGGACCTTCTGCATAACGGACTCAGTTCCGTAGGTGAAAATTTCCTGACGCATTAATGGGTTGGATACAAAGAATGACCCAATTGTCAGTCAAATTTTATTTTATAAAGATCAGGAGAGCAGGTAGATAAAACCTATAGCCTGTTCAACTGTCTTGTAGACAGTTTTCATAACTTGTTATCTTTATTACCTTCAAATGACCTGACAGAGATCAAGTGAACCACAACCTAACTTTACACCTGACTTACTGAGTGCTGTACTCTTGTTCCACTCAGCAATTTTATTTTATATTCTTTTAAATTGGAGGAATTCAAATAAATGGAGAAAAGGTTATGATACTGAGAAAACTGCCATGAGTGCTCATTTATTTGCATGAAATTAAACACATAAGAATCTTTGGTCAAATGGGCTCCAAGCCTCCAATAAAGGATTATTAACTATTAAGTGAGGGATGAAGGAATCTTGAACCCTAAACAGTAAACACTAAACCTAATTTGGGGCTCTCCAATCTTTTGTAAGATTTGATTTAATATGGCTGGGTATTCATTTCGGATAGTCCATATTCATTTTCCATTAAAAGTGAAAATCATTTAGTGGTCATTTTTAATATTCACCTTTGTTTTCCATTTTTCCTTTAATATGTGAGTGTCATCATTTGTATTATAGATTAACTCATGCCACCAACCCAAAAGTTTAAGCTCAAAGGTGGAAGGCCCATACAGGTATATTAAGACATCTCAAGCCTATTATTTAGGCCATGTGGGATGTGGGACTTCCCAACACTCCCCCTCACGTGGGCCCGCTCTGATACCATTTAATAAACCATATACCAACCCAAAAGTTTAAACTCAAAGGTGGAAGGTCCATACAGGTATATTAAGACATCTCAAGCCTATTACTTAGGTGATGTAGGATGTGGGACTTCCCAACATGTGATACTTCTGATGTAGGGGCCATGGATCAACCTTGGTTGTGGTCACCTTGAAAGTAAAATGCCACTGATCTACTAGTAGCTTGCCCACGGTGACCATCTGCTTTCCCTAAAAAGAGAAGATCGTTGATCATATATTCTATTTTCCTAAAAAGGAAAAAATCTTTTTCCATTTATCCAAAAAAGAGAAGATCGTTGATCATATATATATATATATATGATTTTTTGAAATCCTTGATTATCATGATTTTGACTTACATAGGAAAATTTATAAAGTGGAAACCTAAGTGGAGAAGAATAAAATGAATTGGTTTTATTTTCCAACTTGGCACCTAGATAATGCTTTGGCAGGAGAAAACTTTCTTGGTAAAAATAAATACCGGCTTCAAAAAGAGAATAACGCCTTCCAAAAGAGGATTCTGGCCTTCTAGCCGAATAGAAGGGAAAAAACAGAATTCTGGCCTGGAGTTGGCTTTTCATTCCTAAATGAAAATTGTGCTTTTGATAATTCCATGACACAGGGTTTTTGCTCATATGAACTTTCAAGAGATTTGATGAAAATAGATTGATATCTGTGTGGGGAGATTTCTAGAGCTCCAGGATTACGTTAATCACAGCCATCAGATGAGACTAAGCATTCTCACGTGCCGTCCGCGTGCCGCCCTCGTGGCACCAGACTCACCTCGGCTGCCAGGACAGGGGCCCCGGCCGAAGTCGAGCAGGTCCGGGCCGCTAGCGCCGAGCTCGGCTACCCCAGGTGCCCACCTCGGCTGAAAGCTCCACCTCGGCCGAAGGAACCAGGACAAAAGCCGAAGCGGGAAAGAGCCTTCACTAGCGCCCTTCGTCCCCCACGTCATCAGACATGTGGAGGAATAGGGGCGCGAGCCAGTGAGACAGATGCGACATCCAGCCGTTCACAATCTTCGCCAGATCACTGATAGGGCGGCATCCAGCGGCTGAAGCCAAATCAGGGCAAGGCCCGAGAGCGGATCCGATGGTACCCCTACCGCCAAAGGCGGTCCAACACGATCTGGCCCAACAAGACGCACATTTAATGCGATGTGGGTTGATCCGACCGGCATTAAATGCAAAGCGGGCTGGATTGGACCGCATTAATTACTTTGTGGGCTAATCATGACTTCCCAGTCAAATCATAGGACCCGCGCCAAGATATCATCCAAAGATACGACCCAAGCCTCTATAAATAGAGCCTCATTCCGCATGCAAGGTACGCACAATCCAACAGAAAGAGCCGTTACTCTGTCTCTCTTCTTCCTCTCCTTCCTTTGTTCCAGTTCATTCACTGACTTTGGCATCGGAGAGCCTTGCGCCGCCCAGGCCAGGGTCCTCTGACCGTTTGCTCTTCCTTTTCAGGCTTTCGGGCAGTACCTAATCTTCATCACATTGGATAAGTCCTCTAAGGCACCCCAGTTATTGTGGGTCATTATTTTCTGCACCTACAATACCCGTCCACGGAGTCTGGATTCTCTCCATGCATCATTATTTCCCCCCGAGGGAACTTCTTAACCGAAAAATCTAAACGACTCAAAATAATAGCTTGTTGGTGTCTATCATGATATATCTAAGTTTTACTTAAATCGAAGTTGGTCACACTCTAAAATTGAGAATAAGGTTAACTTGATCACACTATGATAATGATCTCAATCTTACATTGGGACCAACTTTGAACCATTCGAGTTTTCACTAAATAGGCTCCACTCCCTTGGAATTAGGATTCCTCCAAATGCCCTTTCCACTTCCAAAGCATTGCAGCCCTCATTTTTTATCCTCTGTATATGCATCACTACACTGCCGTCTGCCGTGAGCAAGAGAAAAAAAGGTAAATTCATGTGATCGGTAGTGAACTTGGTTTTGGTCCTTATACACAAATTTTGAATGTTTGATAACCTTACGTGGTCAAATTGGCTGCCCACTTTCCTCTTTAATACACCCACCAATTGTCAAGACCCTTCAATCAATGATATAAGGATGAGAAAATAGACCCCTGCAGGTAGTTTGATAGAAAAAGATATATAAGAGACTCTCCAAAAGACATGCACCATGATATGAGATTTATCGACCGTTTACGCAATTCTTTAATATTTACGAGAATTATAATGGCTCATTTGTTTGCATTAAAATATATAAAAATTGAATACATAAGAAAATTCACTGTAAAATAAACTGAATAAAGATTATTAAAGAGGTGGAAGGGTGAATGATTAGTAAAAGGTGGAGAGGTAGCCACCAGCCCACCACCCTATTAATTCAATAGATAGCCGTGTATTTACCGTCCCTTTTTTTGTTATTCTCTAAAACTAAAAGGTTATTTGATACATTTAAAAAAAAAAAACTCACCTTTCATCTTTAGTTTTAACCACGTATGAATTCTATATATTCTAACCAAGTGTGATGTGTGCATCTATTATGGCAATTTGTCTATAAAGCTCTTAATTTTTTTAGGTAAAAACTCATTCCACGACTAATTCATCTTGTGCTAAGTTACTTTAAGCAAAACAAGCGGAGACATGAAATGAATACCCATCCATCAGTCTTAGCTAGGAAAATCAAGATCCCATTTACATCACCATCACCTCATATCCTTCATCTTTCACCTTTTTAATAATCCTTGTTGGAACTCATTTGATTGTTCGATTCTTATGTATTCAATTCTATGAAAATAAAATTGTGTTTGCAAGGTATAACTGTTGATCCAAAATTTGTAATAGAATTTTTGTAAGTTCATGACTATCCGAATTGGCACCTTAAATGGATAAGGCTTTGGAAGGAGAAACCTCTTTTTGCAACCAATAGAGTCTTCCAGAAGAGAATTCTGGCATGGAGTTGGGCTGGCTTTTCCTTCCTCAATGAAAATGCCCTTTCCACATCCATCCTACTACTCTCTTTCTCTGCCATACAATGCCGTGAACAAGACAACGAAAGAAAATCTTGTGATCTGTCTTAATCCCAGTTTGGTCTTCACATTGGGTTTCCTAGCCTTACATGACAACTCACCTTACCTGGTCAATCTGCCTTCCCACCTTTCCATACAATATTCAAGGCATTTAATGATATGAAGATGAGAAAATAGAGCCGCTGTTTTGATGGGGAGTTTGACAACAAAGGACTCTTTATATGTTAATAACTACAACATGTGCAATGTGGGGAAATGCTCTTCCATGAGCCACTGCAAATGCAGTCCAGCAATGGTGGCCCTCTTTTATTGTACCAATTTTGTATTGACTGTATCTTCACTCACCGCTGGATTGAATTTAAAGAAAATCTACGCTTAAAATGTCATTAAAATTTAAAGGTTATTAAGTCAAGGATTACGATAATTTGTTGGGGCTATTTTTTAACCCCTCATTTATTTACTGAGTTGAAAATCTCAACCGGAACCCTTTAACTAAGGGGTTGGAGTTGGAGATGGGTTGTAAATCATAGCAAAATTAGCCAACTCGAGTAGGGTTGTGTCCATTTGATGAGTCAATAATAAGAATGTGCTCAATCTAAATCCAACCCATTTGTTAATGGGGTCAGAGATTTCAACCCAAATGCTGAATCATCAGGTCTGGTGAGGAATTGCTGCCCTATTAGGCTATTACTAAATTGCTATTATAGGTAGGATGTGAAATCATGTGTCATTTGTAACTTGGAAGGGGAGGAAAGTTTGAAATTGTCCATGTGGGTATATAAATAAAGCTAGTGGCCCTTGGATAAAGTGGAATTTCTGAAAGAATGGGTGGATCTATCAGAGTTGTAGACACCTCTGATGTTGACACAGACAAGAACATCAAAAGTATTAGCAACCACCCAGAAAATCTGAATTAGGTAAATGGTTGCTACTAGGGTTTATTCTTTTTCTCACTAGAAAACATTCTTAAATATCCAAGATCAGCTCATTTTTATTAAAATCAGATGGGTTTTAGTATTTTTGACTAGTGGCTCACAGGCACCAAAAGGCCCTAGTGCTCTCCAAGGTGTTAAGGTCTGGCCCAAGCCTAATTGCAGGCCTGTTGGTGATTGCTCTATCATTTGTTGAGCTAGAAGGCCTGATTAATATATGGGCCTACTTTGGCCTAGTAGAACCTTGAACCCACCTGACCTATTGCCAAGTTTATGGGTCAATGATTTGATATGATGGCACTTTCTTATACAACGGTAGCCTATTGCTGAGGTAATAAACCAATGATATGTAGTGGCAATTCCTGAACTACTGTGCCAACCCAACCCAAAGCCAACCCATAAATTCTGGGTTCATGTGCTATACAACCAGATTAACAAATGGGTTGGGTATGGGTTGAGTCTGTACATGCTACTCATCCAGCCAGCTTGACCCTAACCTGACCCAGAATTTGGGATTTGTTACAGATATTCCATCCAATTAATAAACGGGTCAGGCCTATAGTCATTACCCTGAGACTAGATCAACCCAACCAGAACCTGACTCAACCCAATACATGGTTGAAGCCTGTGTGTACCGGTTGAACACGGGCTTGGGGCTTGGCTGGGCCAAAGCTGGTACATGCCAGGCCATTACTGAGTTAATAGTGTTAGGTTTAGTAGGTCCAGACCAATTGGGTTCATGGATATGGGTATTTTGGTAATTGTACCGGGACTTTCTTATTGACTAAGATAGGGTTTCTTAGGGAATAAGAAAGAGAACATTATATATATGATGTAATGTGTAGCCCATGAGATAGACAGACAGACAGAGAAGAGTGAACCTAAAGGAGAGTCGAGTTTTCTTTCCCGTGGACGTAGGCAAGATTGCCGAACCACGTAATTCTCTTGTGTGTGATTGTTTGTCTTGTGTGGTTTAATTGATCGTTCGATCGCTGATTCACGTTTCCGCATACACGCGCACAACAAATAGGCCCTTCTGTGCTGAATTTTTCTTCTTTGATTCTCCCATCTACTTGGGATCTAAGCAGGCCTAAGCATCTGCTCCTTGTGTTCAACTACTGAGCCAAAATGTTAAAGGCAGACTCAGCCCAAAGGCCTAATGGTTGTTAGCCCATATGCAACCAAACTGGCCGAAACCGGCTCAGGTCCAGGTGGGCCATAACAGGAATGAAAAAAAAGTGTCTAGTGGCAATGGACATCCTAGGACATGACTCTTGAATAGTTGAATAACAAAAACTTTCAAGTCTTATTTCATGTGTGATTCTATGCAGCAACCTATAGATTTCATTTGTCTGGGGATGTGTTGTATCACCCACCAAAAACTTGTGAACTATGCCATTGACCTCAACAAAGCTATGCCCACATGCTTTCTTCACACCTATCTTAACCATCATCTCCCTCACCTTCCCAACCTCATCCCATTTCCTTACACTGGCATATATATTAGACATAACCACATAAACAGAACCGTCTAAATCTTCAAATCCCAGCTCCAAAATTCTGTCTGCAATCCTTTCTCCCACCTCCAATTCTCCATTAATCACGCAGGCATTCAAAAGTGTACCCCAGATCACTCCATTCGGCCGCATTGGCATTAATTTGACAAACCGCTCGGCTTCTCTCACAAGCCCAGCACGACCCAGAAGGTCCACCATGTTGCCAAAATGCTCGATTCGCACCTCAATTTCATGAACATCTCTCATGGAGTGAAAGATTGCGAGACCCTCTTGGACCAAACCTGAATGGCTACATGCATGCAACACACTAGTGAAGGTGACACCGTCTGGTTTCATCCCTTCCTCAACCATAGTTTGGAAGTGTGAGAGTGCCTCTTTGCCATGGCCATGGATGGCCAACCCACCAATCATGGCCGTCCACGCAGAGACATCGTGCACCTCCATTGCTTCAAAAACCCGAACTGCACTGTCCAAATTCCCACACTTAGCATACATATGCACCAAACTAGTACCAAATTCTGCCCCAGCTGATATCGCGGCATGCTTCCTTATAATGAACCCATGAACACATCTGCCCCACATCAACGCACCCAAGCTTCTGCACGAACCTAACACACTAACCAATGTATCAATGTTCACTTCTACTCCCCCCAACACCATCTCCTCAAAAAGAGCCAAGCTCTCGAATGCGAGGTTGGACTTCAAGTAACAAGAAATGAGCGCATTCCATGTCACCGTGCTTCTCTGGGGCATTTCGTCGAACACCCCTTTTGAGGCCATAATACAATTCGACGACGCATACATGTGCAATAGAGAGGTCTGCACATGTAGGTCTCGGTCGAACCCACACTTGGTAAGGAGTGAATGAAGTGTTGGACCTTGATAAAAAGATGCAGACGCGGCGCGTGTGCAAGCCTTGAGAAGGAAGGGAAATGTGTACTTATCGGGGTAAATGCCATTAGCAAGCATGGCATGAAAGACATGGATGGATTGAATTGGAGTTCCGCTGCTAGCGTAGCCTCGGATGATGGTGTTGAAAGCATAAGGGCTGGGGTTTGGGGAGTGATCAAAGAGGAGGCGGGCGTAGTCAAGGTCGCCGGAGTTTGATGTGGCGCAGAAGGCGATGAGGCGTGAGACGATGAAATTGTCACACCAAAGGCCTCTGATAAGGACATGGGACTGGATCTGTTTGAGCAGGGAAATGTTGGGGCATGTTTGGATGAGTGATAGGAGTTGGTGTCTTGTAAGGAGAAGGGCGGGAGTTCTTGGCATTTGAATTGGAAGGAGATTTGAACTAAACTGATTTTTATAGTGAGTAGTAACTGAATTAAGGAGTGTACTCTCCTAAGTAGAGATGAGAATTTGGGTTTGAGCCTGGTCCAATGAGCGAAAAACATTACACCCATGAAGAAAGAATTTACACATGATACCATGGTACATAAAGGCACTTTGGTAACTTGACTAGTAAAGTCAAGTAAAGTTAAATCATCCTAAACATCACATCAAAAGCACTTTTTCTCAAAACTCCCTCCAACTTTTCCAACAAAAAGTCAAAAAGTAACCACATTTATTAACTAAAAGACAAAAAAACTCCATTTCCCATACCAAAAGTCAACAATATTCCATCCCAAACAACTAAAAATAAAATACCATCATAACACACTGCATATTTTATTCATACTTTTCATTTCACTTCACTCCACTTGACTTTAATAGTAAAATGCCAAACGGGCCCGAGCAGGCCTTAGGGGTGTTCATGGGGATGCAAGGCCGGGCTGAGATATATCCAGGCCTTGCCTGACTTTAGAAACAGCTCTAGCCCGAGCATTTATTCAATTAGGCCGGTCTAAACCATGCTTTCGAGCAAATTCTTTGGATAAATTATCACTAAATTATATGCATTCCTTATTCCAAGCTGCCTGGGATTTATGCTTTCTATTACTTAATCCAAGCCCGGACGAAATATTAAACGTGCCAAGATTATTGCCTCAACCCTAGGTGGCCTGGTACATGAGCAAACTTACCTGAATTATTCAGAGGGGGCTTGACCTGGACCTGGACTAAAGTACTCAATAAGAATTCTCATTTACGACCAAACCACATATGAACAATCTGTAGAGTGATCTATTTGGCTCCACCTTTCATCAGTCCCTCCCACCTTTGCTGGCCGGCTCGAGACAATTCGAGGCCTAAAGCGGCAATTCTAAATGAGGCATTTTCTGTGTTTTAATATCATTATAAATATTTTATTTAAAATTTATTTTTCTTATTTCTTTGTGATGCATAATTACTAATTAAGTTTTTATATATATTCAAAGTTTAGCTAACCTATCTTAAGTCCACCTCCAAAACCCACATGGAAGTTTTGGGCCCATCCCCAAAACTCATAAGGAAATTTTGGATCACAAAATCCAACCACCTCACTACACCAAAAACGGAAAATTGGAACGGATTACCGTTCCTAATCTGTGTGATTAACGGATTAGGAATAGCTTAAAAACGGATGAACGGATTAAGAACACACGGATTAGGAACGGTAATCCGTTCCAATTTTTCGTTTTTGGTGTAGTGCCTATTTGGCTCCCCCCCGGCACACACACACAAAGCAAAAATCCAAGATGGACTTTAGAGGTGTGCCCCATATGCATTACGGGCAAGTGAATAAATTCCAGCGGGGGCCAATTGTTTAACTTAGATTTTAAGATCTATTATTAGGGCTGAAATCCCAAGCTATGGATCTAATACAACCACATCATGGATCAAATCTGAATGGGCCCCTATTGACATAGGATACACAAAAATAATGAAAAAGACAAGCAAGTTCATGACTGAATTAATGATTGAGATTTCTAAAATCAATTAGACTCCTAGCAATAAAAATATAAGGGGCATTGGAAATATATATAATAGGTCATAAATGACACTTTAAGGCCCCATGCAAATCTTGGTAGGATCTTTTCAAAAGAGAGTTATTATGGGCCTTATATTTTTGGGAGAAAAAAAGGGATAGCAGTTGACAGGTTTTCTTTTTTGAAATTTCAAAAGATGTCAGCTGCTAGCCTACTATTATGGGGCCATATTTTTTTGGGGCCTAAAGCAATAGCTTTATTGGCCTAATGATACAGCCGGCCCTGCCTGATTGAATCTTAACCGAAGAGGTGGGTGGTTTTGGTATTAGAAAGAAATTGAAGCCTCAATCCTGCTTCTTTTTGGGGCCTAAAGCAATAGCTTTATTGGCCTAATGATACAGCCGGCCCTGCCTGATTGAATCTTAACCGAAGAGGTGGGTGGTTTTGGTATTAGAAAGAAATTGAAGCCTCAATCCTGCTTCTACTTTAGTTCATGCCAACTAAGTACATGTGTTTTTGTATATGACATCTCCACAATGGACATCTAACAAGGCAGGGCAGGGTGGGGTGGCCAAAATCCGAGCTCACCCAAAAGAGGCTTAGATCCGAGTCCACAAGTTCATACTCACTTCTAATTTGAGAAAGCTACTACCAAACCTGCTCCTAACGGAAGCACGTTGGAGTAGATCACCCGTTTCAGCTGACCTATTTCCATCTGTAATTAAGTGGGAGCAGTCTACTTGTAGAAGAAAATTTTCCCTCCCCGCATTTTGATTTAACTAGACCTAAATAAAGGTCTCATCCTGGACTTAAATTAGGGCTAGATACTCAATGTATATATTTAGTAAATATCATGGTTACGTTCTATTGAGATCTTGCATGAGAAGTAAAAACCTAAGCGCCTTGTGGGACATAATTGATGCATGCCGATTAGTGAAAGATAGTGTGATGGAAAGATCTCATTGTAGATATGATTTTGGATAAAAATCAACTCAATTAAATCATCACAACGATGAATTTAGAAGCATTAGAATTTAAGGATTTCTTAAGTCACATCTTTATGTTACTCTCAGGCAAGCCTTAGAAATTCCTCCTAGCACCAAGAACTCCTATTTAGCATATAATAGACCTGTTGCAGACCTGGACTTTGCGAATGTATTGGTATTAAAAGTAGGTCTAAATCTTGACATGTACCTAAATTGAGAATTTCCCCAATTTAGGCCTTTTAATTCCCATCCCCAAATAAAGATGTAGATTTTTGCCTGTATTGAATTAAAAACGAAATCATGTGAAATGAAATGAGACAATATGACATGTGGCTGAGTTTAAAATGAATTAACTTTAAAAGGGCAATATATTTCTGCAGAACTCAGACGGATGGTTTTTAGGCATGAATCCCTCAAGTTGGAAGACACAAGAGTCTGGATCATAAAGCTGTAAAATCTTATGGAGATTTATTTTGATATTTTAGCTCAATAATTAATAAGGATGAAGAGATTGAGGAAGACGTCGAATAAAGGATAAGAATGGGATGGTTAAAGTGGAAACGTGTTTATGGAGTACTTCACGTTCGTGCATCACTAAGATTAAAGGAAGAATTTTACAAGACAATGATTTGACCCGGTATGGCCTATGGAGCGAAATGTTGTTCAATTTAAAAGCAGCATACTCACAAAATGTGAGTAGCAAAAATGAAATTGTTGAGATGGATTATATGGTAAAATTAGGAGACGTAGAATTAGAAGTGACCGCATTCGATAAGTTAAGATAAACTTGTTTTGAGATGATTTGAACATATCCAAAACAGGCCCTAGAGGAAACTTTTTCTATGCAGGTTAATCACCCACCAAGGCAAAACGGTAAGGCCGAAGAGGACACATAGTAAAGATAGCTTAGAAGAAGTGCAATCAATCCGAGAACTTGGCTTATAATAGACCGGAATAGAAAAACAAAATTCCTATATCCGACTCCAACATCTTTTGGAATGTTTCTCTCAATTTTTTTTTCCTTTTTCATTCCTTTATAATAATGTTAATTTTATTTCTCAACTAAGTATTTTTGTTCTTCAAAAAAAATATATAATTTGTTTCTTTTTCTTAGAAATTCATTAAAAAAGTCAATATTTAATCTTTTAAGTTGTTTAATATATTTGTTTTATCTTACCTCATCCTCTGTTTTCATTCCATTGGATTGGGCAGATCAGATGGGTAGAGTCTGGTATCTGCTCAACCCAAGCCCTACCTGAATCATATGCAGGTCCAAGAAAGAGACAAGCCAGCCCACATTGGAGCCTATAAATGCATGACGGCCTCGGATGACCCAAAAAGTGGAACAAAAAGGGTTCTTTTTATTTTGCATATGGATTGGGTTTGGACCTGACTTTTAGGTCCATGGAATGGACTGAGGCCTGAATTAATATGAAGCCAATAACTAAATGGGCTGGGCTTGCCCTAGCTTGTGCTTAGCCCTGCATGGGCCCATGAAGAAACCAACTATTGAAAATTAAAGCTACCCAAGCAGAGGGTCGAATACACATAATTTTTTACATTTCATTTGCTTTACAAAGAGCAACCCCTCATCTTGGATTCCACCTGTCCTTTTTTAATCAAATCAAGTTCATAAACACTTCTTAGTAAGCTAATTCACACATATAATTAGAAGCATCATAGATTTGTTGTGTTTCCATCATACATTTGTTGTGTTTATACAAATGTATACACATTATATGTTCATATTAGAAGAGCTATTGGGTGTTTAGGGATTCAAGGAAGCAAGGATGAAGATCACCATCAAAGTATTGAGACATTGGAGTAAACTGATAATTGATAAACAAGCTATATCAAGCTGGTGCAACTTCAACGTAAGTATTTATTAAGATTGAGTTTAAAATACTAAAATTATTTAAATATTTATTATATTGCTATTTTTAAACTTCTTACAACTCATCAGAAATACATTATTAGTGTTATAATTCTATAGCCTACACCAATTGCCATCCACATAATTAATGTATTTCACATTTTACAATAATTAGTTTAACTACAAAAAACCACAGGTGCAATGGTTCAAGGATCTAATAAGGCTGAAACGTGATTTAAGGGACTAATCACTATGAAGTGTCATTTTTTTAATTTTTGTTTTCCAGGTAGGAGAAAGACCCAACCGAGAGAATCAACCTGATCAGAAGCTATGGAGAATACCACTTTGGTGATAATGTGATACTCAACTATTGGGCTATACCTTCATTATCAAATGATTTATACAATTTTTATCTGATTCTCTAGCCAATTTCACTAATTCTAATTCCATTTTCTACCTAATTTTTGTATTTTACCATTTTTTTCATATCCATCGTTTCTTTTATCAATTTCCCACTTTTCCATTCCATTATTCTTATTTCTTATCTTCTATCCTTTTTCGATTCTACGTTTTATCTCATTTTCTATATACATTCCCTAGTTTTTATTTTTATATTATCTTTGTTTAGTGAATACACAGACCATCCAAGTTCCTCAAATGCAATAGGGATTGATCTTTATTTGTTTCTATGAAGAAGAAATGCCTATTATTTGATCTATTAGTGGAATGGAATTGTCACCCTCACCCTTGTAGGGGCCAGAATACCATTCGGTGACGGATATCAAGTAGAAGATAATACCCCTCAAGTTTAATGATTCTAAAAAAACCATTTTATTTTATTTTAATCTGATAACGAGTATAAGATAGATAAGTGTTAAATTTTGGCTTTTATTAATTCAGGGGATGGGAGGATGGCGGCGGTGAAGTGGTTGTAGCACTCAAAAGGCTGAAAAAAAAAAAAAGTTACTCGTGGATGGTGCAAATGATCTTGTACATTCACCTCATACTATAATACATTGGGCCCACCTATCACCAATCCGAATTGTCCACACACACAGATCCTTTGGGTTTGCATCAATCCAAATGGATTCGACCATTGGACTGAGGGTCAAAGTTTTTTTTATATAAAGCCATTAAACTTGTGAGACATAGATCAAGGGGTTTGAAGCATGATATTGACCCCATTGTTGACATTTGTGGTATACCCAGATGGATCTTTCAATCCCCAGTCCCGTGATAAGTGGGGCCCCAAGTATGCCACATCCAGCTTCCTCATACCATATTATGGTGGATGATAAAAAAAATCTAAGAAGCCAACCCAAGCTTGAGCTGAAGCTAAGGTTCTTATAAGGGTGTGTTTGTTCGGGTAAAGAGCTTTTTGAGCTCTTTACTTTTAAAAAGCCTATAAAGGTGCATTTGCTATAAAGGTGCATTTGGTTTACCTCATTAAAAGTCAAACATGTTTTTTTAAAAGTAGTTTTGAAAATCTACTTTTTAATTATAATAATAAAATAATTTATACATCTTATAAAAATAAATTACTTAATATGTAGGAGCCTTTTAGGTAAAAAAGATGTTCCACATAACACCATAGATGTGCCATTTCATGTGAGCCTCAACTCAAAGCCCCTTAGATTTAGTAATTTCTCCTAAAATAACATAAATTAAAAATAAATCTTGATTTCAAGACTTAAGGGTTTTTCTATACTTTTTCTAAAAGTAAGAAAAACTTAAGGACTTTATTGATTTTTTTTATCTTTTTTCAAATAAATGATTTGCACATAATTTCAAGATTCTTAAAATCATTTAATTTATTTGGGTTGGTCCTAATGTCAATAATGCCACATATCTATATTACTAAAGGGATGTACTCTTCCTCACAAAAAGACACCTGACGCAACCTCAAACTTTTTGCAATGACATTTACGGAGTTGCCCTTATCCCTAAAATCTCTATATCTATTACACACTCAAAAGACCGAAAATCTCTCCATAAAATAATCATCTTCCACTCAAAAGCCTAAAATCTCTCCATGAGATCCCTAAATAAGCCAACACACCAGATGTGCTACATTTATATCAATCAATTCATGGGTCCCGGCCCGCATCATTTGATTTTACGGACGGTTAGAATAAAGATGGTGGACTCCATTCATCTGGGTCCCACTTAAAAATATTTAGTCAATTTGTTAGGTCTATGATCCTTTGATCTTTCTTAATCAATTCATGGGTCCCATCCCGCATGATATGATTTTATGGACGGTTAGAATAAAGATGGTGGACCCCATTCATCTGAGGGGTTCCACTTAAATAGGTTAGGTTTGGTCAATTTGTGAGGTCTATGATCATTTGATCCTTTGACCTTTATCAAGCAATTCATGGGTCCTAGCCCGCATTATATGGTTTTATGAACGGTTAGAATATAGATGGTGGACTCCATTCATCTTTGGGGTCTCGCTTAAATAAATCAGGTTTGGTCAATTTATGAGGTCTATGATCATTTGATCTTTATCAATCAATTCAGGGGTCCCGGCCCGCATCATATGATTTTATGGACGGTTAGAATAGAGATGGTGGACCCTATTCATCTGGGTCTCACTTTAAAATATTTGGTCAATTTGTTAGGTCTACAATCATTTGATCCATTGATCTTTTTAAATCAATTCATGGGTCTCATCCCGCATAATATGGTTTTATAGACGGTTAGAATAGAGATGGTGGACCCCATTCATCTGGGGGTTCCACTTAAATAGGTTAGGTTTGGTCAATTTGTGAGGTTTATGATCATTTGATCATTTGATCTTTATCAAGCAATTCATGGGTCCCAGCCGGCATCATATGGTTTTATAGACGATTAGAATATAGATGGTGGACCCCAATATTCATCTTGGGGGTCCCAC
This sequence comes from Litsea cubeba, assembly GCA_012931725.1. Classification (NCBI taxonomy): domain Eukaryota; kingdom Viridiplantae; phylum Streptophyta; class Magnoliopsida; order Laurales; family Lauraceae; genus Litsea; species Litsea cubeba. The sequence continues at coordinate 17,687,556 of CM022954.1, read as the reverse complement.
TTAAATAGGTTAGGTTTGGTCAATTTGAGAGGTCTATGATCATTTAATCTTTATCAATCAATTCATGGGTCCCGGCTCGCATCATATGATTTTATGGACAGTTAGAATAGAGATGGTGGACCCCATTCATCTGGGTCTCACTTAAAAATATTTGGTCAATTTGTTAGGTCTACGATCATTTGATCATTTGATCTTTTTAAATCAATTCATGGGTCCCATCCCGCATAATATGGTTTTATGGACGGTTAGAATAAAGATGGTGGACCCCATTCATCTAGGGGGTTCCACTTAAATAGGTTAGGTTTGGTCAATTTGTGAGGTCTATGATCATTTGATCTTTATCAAGCAATTCATGGGTCCTAGCCCGCATCATATGATTTTATGAACGGTTAGAATATAGATGGTGGACTCCATTCATCTTTGGGGCCCCGCTTAAATAAATTAGATTTGGTCAATTTATGAGGTCTATGATCATTTGATCTTTATCAATCAATTCATGGGTCCCGGCCCGCATCATATGATTTTATGGACGGTTAAAATATAGATGGTGGACCCCATTCATCTGGATCTCACTTAAAAATATTTGGTCAATATGTTAGGTCTACCATCATTTGATCCTTTGATCTTTTTAAATCAATTCATGTGTCTCATCCCGCATAATATGGTTTTATGGACGGTTAGAATAAAGATGTGGACCCCATTCATCTGGGGGGTTCCACTTAAATATGTTAGGTTTGGTCAATTTGTGAGGTCTATGATCATTTGATCATTTGATCTTTATCAAGCAATTCATGGGTCCAAGCCCGCATCATATTATTTCATGGACGGTTAAAATATAGATGGTGGACCTCATTCATCTTGGGGGTCTCACTTAAATAGGTTAGGTTTGGTCAATTTGAGAGGTCTATGATCATTTGATCATTTGATCTTTATCAATCAATTCATGGGTCCCGGCCCGCTTCATTTGATTTTATGGACGGTTAGAATAGAAATTATGGACTCCATTCATCTTAGTCCCACTTAAATATATTAGGTCTATTTGTTAGGTCTATGTTCATTTGATCTTTTAATCAATTCATGCCTCACCTAAAGAATAAAACATTTGGAAAAAAACATAAAGATCAAATTAGCATAAAAAAAAGGACTCACAAGTTTATTATTTAATAAATTTATTAAAAATAATTCAAATCAGCCTGTGCATTTGGTGGTTTCGTGGTCCGTGCATAGCACGGGATTTTGCTAGTTGTACAACAATGTGAATGTCTAATATATTATAGGGATTTTTACCAAAAAAATTATAAAAAATCTCACCAAACAACAATTAGTGATAAGAATTAACAATTTTGTCAAAAGGGGATAACCTTAAATCAAGGAGCTTTTCAATGACTAAAATGCCCATTGGTTACCTTCGTTCTGCGACGAGTCCTTTTTCTTCCTTTCTTATCTGTTTTTATGTTTTACCTTAAAAAAAAAAACCCTCATCAAAGCAAAAAAAACCCTCATCAAAGCACAAACATAGTCCTCTTGCTGAGTATGCCTAACCCAAGTCAGGCTTCACGAGGAGGAGGATTTGTCTCATCTCTTTAGAGATGAAGACATTTTGAGATCCTTGCATGATTGATTTAATATGCCTCAATGGTCATTGATGATGCCAAAAATAGGTTTCGGACACCACCGGTCAAGTAATAAATGCTAGGTGAAAATGTAGTAAATAAATGAGAGAGAGAGAGAGGGAATTTATAGTGGTTCGGTATGTATGACCTACGTCCACTTTAGAATATGGTGATCTTTGATTGATAAGGTGGATTACAAGCGAGAGAGAGAGAGTAAGATGTTCATCCCCTCAGTGATAAGAGGGCTCCTCTATTTATAGTCCTCCCCTAACAGATGGGGACGACTTCTCTTTGGAGCCTCAGAGCTGTCCTCGAGGGACGGGCCAGGTGGAGGCAGGTGAGATATTCTCCGCAGGAATTGGTAGAAGCGGGACTGCTTCCAAAGCGACGTAGATGCCTGCCTTGACTTGGTCACTCCGTGGATCTGGACCTGGGCTTCCCTGGTGGATTTGGATCTGGCTCATCATATTCTAGGTCACTTGGGCCTGACTCATCAATCATGGTCATACATGTGTGTGTGAGAGAGAGAGAGTGAGCACTCTGTATCGAATTAATGAATCTTCTTGTTGTTTCATTTCTGTTCGAGAAATTTAATGGGATTTGATCCTTATGATTCCTTATGCTTCCTGTTTAGAAGTATGTGTTTCTGTTTCAAGTCAAAACTGAAGTTGGAGATTTATTTCAATAATATCTAAATGAATCCCTTCAATCATTTAGTTGAGTATGTGAAATTTCAAATGGTATGGTAAATCCATAAAAAAAAATGGACTAGGTTAGAAGAATATGTTGCAAGAGACTTAAATGCCAATTGCCTCCATTTACTTAGATCTACCAACAGTCTCGTAATTTACGAGCATTCTAAATCATTATTTCTCAACAGTGATTACGATGCAAATCATGCAATCTCTAGAGAGTTAGCATAAGAGAAAACCAATATTCCATAATCAAGACGAAAAAATAGAAAAAAGCAAAGACCCATACTCTGCCCACTTTCCGGCTCCCAATTCATCCATGGGGGCTTAAAATTGCACTTGATTCAATATCTTTTAACATGAGAGGAAAGTTTTTCCGTCATCTAATAGTTGGACTTGGACCTAATGGTCTGAGATTTTAATAGTATAGTGCTTTGTAACTTTTAAAAGAAAATTTCAATAAAAGTTTTAAAAGAAAAACCCTAACCACTGTTGAGGGAGAAAGGGTTTTGTCAAGGTAGAGAAGAAAAAGGGAGATATGAGAAGAGGTAAACATAGGTTGCAAGCCACTAACTTGTGGTTATCATCTTTTGGTAAAAAATCTAATCCCTATCACTAATTAGCATTTAGTAAAATTCTTTATAATTACTTGGTAAAAATCCCTATATTATAATATAATATAATATATATACATAATGTTCTCTTATGAGCAAACTATATATAATATAACATAATATACACATGCAATGTCAAGCTCATGGGCCTCACTTAGGTACAATACAAGTTGATCAATGAGAGGAGTGCAGATGAAAATGTCTGAAAAGGGGGATCCAAAAAAACAGCCCATGAGGTTTCTTTCAGATTCAATCCAACTGTGGGCAAAGATTTGATGAGAGAAAAATTGGGCCTGGTACAACTTCACGAGGGGATGAGTCATGAGAATGTGGAAGGGCCTCAATTGATGAAAGGTGGCCACAAGTGGGCCCTATGGAGTTGGGAGTGCACAATTGGTTGGTCATAGGAGAACGCACACTACATGCACCTCCATATAAGTATAACAATATACATCAAAATTTTCAACCCAAAAAAATATATCAAGTGAGTATTTTTTAATTAAAATAACATGAACGCCACAACCCCACATCAGTAATGGCATCCTTCATTTCCCACCTATGAGGCTATAATCATTTCCATTAAAATCCATTATATCCAAAACCACGACCATGGTTTAAAAAATCGGCCGGTACCGGTACGTACCGAACCGATATCTCAGCGAGATATCGGTATCGGCGATACCGGACTTCAAATCGCCAATATCTCGCGAGATATCGGCCGATACGAAGTAAATATCGGCCGTGACGATATATCGGCCGATATTTTCAAAATATCGGCCGATCTTCTTTTTTCTTTTTTTTTTTTTTTCGGGGGCGCTGCCCCCTGGACCCCCGCGAGCTGACCGGTCCCCCGCCGGGGGATACTCCCGGACCCCCTCTGCGAAGCGCATGTTTTAGAGAAGTGGCAATCAAGAAGACAAAAGAATCCTAGAAGACAAAAGAATCCTACTTGACCATGATAGCTAGGACTCTTTTGCTAATTGTCTTTCTTTTTTTTTGTGCTTGGATGTCTATTATTATCATAAGCTGCTAGATATGATATTAAACCTATTTAATTATGTTTGGAATGATATAGTAGTAAAGATTGTGTAATACACTAATTCATGAACCAAAAGGCTTTATATTGAGTTAGATTCGATGTTACTCACTTATTTTTTTCTAGATTTAGTATTTTAAAGTGTAGATCTAAATTATTTTATTTCCAACATTTAGGGCTTTTCTTGAAATCAATTACATTTTTTCACATTAGTGTTCAAATGCATTGATAATGTGTTAGTTTAAAATAGATCTATACTTTTGGAATAAAAAAGTATGAGTTTTTTGCCAAAAATTGTGGTTGCATTATGTCAAATTTATGATATTTCATCTCATTGATCATGAGCATCAATAATGGTTGCATTATATAAAATATGGAGAATAAAGCGAACAGCGACACAGACAGGACTCATAACTTAAGGTGACCGGGATTTTGATTTATTGTTGTTACTAATGGAAAAAAAAATATTGTTTTCCAACATTTTCTAATATTCTGGATTTTTTGAATATTTTTGCGAATTTTTTTTGGATTAAAAAAAAATTCACACCACGACGACCGCGACGGATCGATATCCGCAACGATATCCGCGACGTATCGGTTTTTTCGGCCCGGCCGATACCGCGACCGATACCGAGATTTTAAACCATACCACGACACCACTTTCATCATACTTCCATCACATAGACCATCAAACCAAACACCACAATGCATGTGCAGACTTTCATAGCAAATTAGTAACTATGTCTCTCCTTCTTCGTCAAATGACATGTTCAATTCTGGGAACTGCCACTCCAAACGAAATTTCAAATCGTATGAGCCTCCCATATCAAACCTTATCAAAGAAACACACCACGCCCAAATTTACTACAAAACACCTAGAGTACAAGGGAGTTATTTATCTATAATTCCATTACAATGTCTTAAGTTTCAGCATCACTTCATTCATCTACTGAAACTAGAAAAATCCAACTCAAAATTAGGATTGTATTTTGAGGCTTAATTGCAAAGGTAGTGTCTAAGGGCCTGTTTCTTTCCAAGCATTTCTGACAGGAATTCAGGCTGTCTGTGAATTCCTGAATTCCAGTCAGAAATGCTATGTTCATTTACTAGAATTCGCAGCATTTGAGGCAAACAGTATTTTGGAATTCCAAAAAAGTGGAATTCCCAAATGCTAGCCCTTGCTCCAGCATTTATAAATTCTGGCATTCCGGGAGGCTTCCTTAGAACTCCGGCTCTCTCTGACGGTGCAAGGTCATCTTCTCCACTGCACCTCTAAAAAAAAATCAGATCTGGTTATCTTCTTTCTTTCCACTCCTTTCATATATCTGGTTCCATGAAACCCAAAACCTCCCAAATCCACACCTTTCTTTTGATCTAATCTCAATTTCATTTTCATCTGACATCTTTCAAAACCATACCATCCTCCTCAATGCTTGTACAAGAAATCCATCTCCTCCTGCATCGAGACCGAATAAACTCCAGAATTCATGTATCCAACCTCTTTGGACAGAACTGAGATGAAGATCATTACAATGTACAGAGATTCTCAGGCAGAAATTCTAGGTATAAAAGAAAAGGAGAATTTAGGAATGCTAGAATTTGTAGCATTTCAAAATTCCAGCTTCTCAAATTCTATAAAATCCAACAGACATGAATTCCAAGAATTCTTCCAAAGAAACAGGCCCTAAGGCTCAGTCATGCTTGCAGGACTGCTGGATTTAACGGAAAGATGGGAAGACTTATTATAAGTGAATAGTGATGCTTGATCAAAAAAGTGTATTTTGAACCTTTTTTTTTGTAAAAGTTATTTTACAAAGAAATAACCAAACATACTTCTTAAAGCTTTTACGATTGGTTGGGCTGATTGATAGAGCTTTTAAAACTTTTTACTTTTAAAACGCCTAAGGGTGCGTTTGGTTTAGCTTATTAAAAATCAAATTTGCCTTTTTAAAAGTATCTTTGAAAATCTACTTTTTCAAAAAAGAAACTTTTTAAGAGAAAATGTTGTTTGGTTAGCTCAGTTTTAAGGAAATTAAGTCCCTTTATTTAATGGTAACTCATGCACACTTCATCTTCACTATATGACAAAGTAGCATTAGAAAACCTATACACTGCACACTCTCCATTGAGAGAAGTGGAAATTGACTTTAGAATTTAAATAGTAAAAAAACTCAGAGTTTGGTAATAAGTGAGGAAATTGCAAATTGATAGGATTATTTTCTACTTTTGAGAAAAGGCATTCCTCGCTGAGGATTTGTATAGCTTAGGATTGCACATCTGCATATCGATGCATATAGTAGAGAAATATTGATTTTTGTGTGCAAAACCAAAAGCGAGAAAACGCTAGGATACGAAAAAAAACATAAAAGATTTTTGAAAATTAAAACCTATTTTTTAATAAAGTTGTGCAAAGTGTAAAAATTTAACTAGTAATAAATACTTAGGAGTAAAAATGATATAGTTATCCTATTAAACACAAATAGAAGTGTATAATATTAAAATAAAAATATCTAAGAAAAGAGAAATTCCTATAAATAATGAGAACAAATATATATTTATATAATTAAAAAAATGGAAAATTAGTAAGAGCTTTAAAAAATTATAAAAGACAACTTATAAGAGCTTGTTTGTTTGCATCGCATTGAATTCCTAAGAATTTGAAGAAATGTATTTCTATCAAGGTGGTTAAAATCAAAGATACAAATTGCCATCAAATAATCTATCTTTTCTTGGGGAGAGAGAAAGGGGAGATGATTATTCAATCACCATCTAGTAAATTAAATACTAGAAAAGCCAGGCCTATTTGCATTTCTATGTTGGATCAAATAATCATTTTTCTAGGGAGAGAGAAAGGGAAAATGATTATTCAATCAACAACAAGTAATTTAAATCCTAGAAAAACCAGGTCTATCTGCATTTCTATGTTAGATCATTCATCCCTCACAGTCTTTCATGGTTCCTTCATTATAACCCATTTTAACATAAGTTCTGAAGAATTCAACCCGAAGCAAGCATAGAAGCCATAGAGGAAATTAACAATATCTATCATTAAGAATTTGAATGATAGATATGGAGAACTTACTGTAATTCCTCTTAAAAAATTTCATGAAGAGCTGTAAAAGGTGTAACTTATCAAACATTAACGACACAGGTACACTTCATCATTTGGTGTAGACTTACCTCATCATTGGTCTAAGCATGTATACTTCTTGGCGATGGAAGAAAAAAGCTTATCCATTAGTAGAAGTACAGCGCAAGGAAAAATGAATTCGTAACAATTTAATCTTAAATGGCCAACCGTGTAAAACCTCTTTTTTGATTTTCTCATTCCAAAAAAGTAATTGAGAGGGTGTATTAGCCTAGCCGGCTATTCTTTGATTTTCTCATTCCAACAAAGCATTTGAGAGGGTGTATTAGCTTATATAAGATTTTATACAATTGACGATTTAAGATTAGATAAAACAGTATCTCTCTATTTTTACGAAACAAAGGATCCGGACTCGTAACAACAACAACGTCCATAACATTAGTGTCTAACCGATTAGTGGGCCCGCATGAACCTGCAAAATGTGAGTTCAGATCTCCTGTCACAGCCATTGCAAGGGAATCATGTAACACATGCTCAGAACTTCATCGTAGGGTCCATATAAAAATAATTTAGACCGTTCCAAATGAATATCTCATCCCCTCTAGTGACATATCCTCGGTTTTCACTTTGGTTGGAGTGCTTCCCATCATAAGATTGAACACGTGATTGAAAACATGACTATGCGTTGATGTGGCATTGCTGCTAACGTGGCATTAATCACTCTTCCATCATATACATAATCAGATGGTGGGGCCCACTCCTATTGAGTTTAAATTGAAGGATCGATATATCCCTGGAGGGGTGAGATTCCACTTGAATAGTCCGGATCATTTGTATCTGGGCCCTATGATGGAGATCCTAGCATGTATTACACCTTCCCATGTAATAGCTGGGACAGGGATCCAGACTCGCAAAATGTAGACAATCACTGATTCTTACCTTTTGACCTTGTGATTGGGGCATTCAGCATTATATTATGGGGCTACATCCTGGGCATCAATAGATCCACTGCGAGTTTGCCACAAACTGGTCGGCTATAATCAATGAAAAGAGGATGAAATGGGCCCAGTGTTGCTTTGGGGGCAATCAGAAGGGCACCCATTGAGGCAGTGGTGCACTTATTGGGGCAATCTTGGCATTGGCAGAGAGTAAGTCAAAAATTGATTGAGCAAGAAAGTGAGCAGTGGTGGTGAGTTGTATTAGAGATGGGCTTTTTCATCCTTACAATGTGTAAATGATGATTAGTATAAGAACCAACTATAGTTTCCACTTGGATTGAATTGCTCAGAAGCTGTAGCAATCTATCTACCGGGCACTCCCACAAATAGAATCATTGGGAAAAGGGGAGTCTATAGGTGATAGTTCTAAGAAAGATAGCAGGAGTGAGCAATATTAGTCATAGGCTCTATGAAATATAATGTGTACAATGATGATTGATCCAATGAAATGTTTGGCCTGGCAATGACTGTTTGCCGGTACTCTAAACATGGTTTTTTGAAGGAAAGGAAACAAAGATCTCACCAGTTGGCGATTTAGTTGATCAGGAAACACCTTCCTACTCACATTACGAATGTCTTTCCCTATCAGAAAACAACTCCCTCCACGTTTTTGTGGATGCTTTTGTTTGATGATAGCACTTCCCACATCAGCTGGGTCCACAGTATATATCATCATCTTACCTATATAGCCTGTTCATTCGTAGTCGGAGGACGCCGCAATTACGGTTTACACTTCACCAGTGAAGTAGGGTGAATCATTTCAAGATATAATAAAATAAGGGGGTCAAATTAAAAAATATCATATTTCAATAAACACGCTATTTTTTATAAAGAAAGAAGTCAAAAAGTTACTTTTACATGCCACTAAATGACAAAAAATTATTTTTTTTTTCAAAAGTTACATTCTCATTTCATTGAATGACAAAAACATCACCTTTTGATTGGACCCCTCTTCTATTTTTATCTTTGAGGATTTTACTAAAAAATGAACCTTATTTGGCCATTGAATGAAATAATGAAAAGCTTTTTCTAATGCACAAATGCAGTCTGTTAGGCTCTTTTCTTTTTTTTTTAACTACTTTGGGACCAGCGACGCTGGCGTTGCTCAAGTTAAAATGAACCAACGCTAACGTCGCTCTTCGTAAATCCTAGTTACCCTCATTTGCTTTCAGTTTTTCAATTTTTTCCTTCCTTCTTCTCCCACACTCCCACATGTATTTTGTTATTAATGGCTTCAAATCAGTTGCATGAAGAAAATGGCTCGCTGCATTTAGTATTCCTTGCCAATAATCCCTTTTGAGTTAAGTTGCATTGGAGTTTGTGGTTTCAAATCCACTACGATCTGTTTGTTGATATCTCGAAAGAGCTGTTGATCAGTTGAAGGCTTGGGTTTTTTGTTTATTCCGGAGTTGCAAAGGTTCTTGCTGGTTCTGTTTGATATTAGAGAAGAGGGCTTCTGTTGGCAGATTACCAGAGAAGATCAGGGATTCCGGATCTGTTTTGGTCGTTTCCTGGAAAGAACACCAGAACAAGGAAAGACCGAAGCGAAATAGAGAGCAGGTTCTCAATTTGCATAGAGGGGTTCTCACTGCCATCGTCTCCATTAGGTGAAGCTATTTGGGGTTTAAGGGGTATGAGTGTCTGGGTGCCTGCAGCCAATACAAGTTTTCCGCTGTTATTATAGGCGTAAAAGCAGCCAATATAAGTTTTCCACTGTTATTAGAGGCAGAATAACTGCCAATACAAGTTGTCCACTGTTATTATAGGCAAAAAAGCTGCAAATACAAGTTTTTCACTTTTTATGTAGGCGGAAAAGTTGCGAGTACTAAAAAGGGATAAAGGAAAACGGATGAAAAAAAGTTGGGTTCGAGGCAGGGTGTATATAGGCTAGCGTCGCCCAAACTTACTTTGGGCGACGCTATCGGCCCTAAAAAAAAAATGAAAAAACCCGAAAAATGTAGCAGGATGAACGACCTCGTCCATGGAAAAATACTTTTCATTATTTCGTGCAATGGCTAAATACGATTCATTTTTCGATAAAATCTTCTATTTATCTTTTAATTTCACACTTCACTACACTTCATTTTAATAGTAAAATCACCAAACCGAACTGATATGGACGGGATTCCCCAAATGTTGTCTCAAGTGAATGCACAAATGCTCAATTAATCCCATCATTTTAGAAGGCTCTCATGCTTCTCGCAGATGGACTATAATAAGCTAGATTCTTACCTCGGGTGGCGGTAAAGTCACTACTTAATTGGTTTATCTCCATTCCAAGATTTGAACCTTCATTAAAATGCCATTACAATTCTAATATAAGGCTTTGTGTCATCCAGGCTGTGACTCATCTTTGTTGTGTCAGGACTCAGGATTGGATAATCAAACCTGGATAGGACTCAAACTATAAGTAAGGAATAAAAGAGTTTTCCATATTCTAAGAAGAGATACCCCACCTCCCAACTATCCAAATGTCACAAAATATAAAAGTATAGTAGTTAGAAATCTGGGGTACATATTAGAGGCATTGTGATCTCGACAATGATAGAAGAGGGGCTTATGATTTTGCCTTTTCAAATCGTGATGTAGAAGCAAATAATCCAAAAATAGTTTTGGAATCTAATTGAAAGATATGTTTAGATTAATGAAAGTAAGAGAAAAGCAGCAATATATACAATTTACAAATCTGCTCAAGGAATGGATGGCGTGACAAGGACTATATTCTATCTTGTTCAGGATGATCACTGTGCATTCAGATTGCCTGCACTTGGATAATATATTATAAGATGTTTCTTCCCATTTTCTTGAATTCCATGTTCTAGAGACGGGAGTTTGTTCATGACCCAATAGATTTTTAAATAAAACTAACCTAACAATCAAACCAAATAATTATTATATGTGATTATTTATCAAAAGAAATCTCAAAAGTAGCTAAATGGGACGGGACCGTTGCCACATGGGCCATATCCGTGCTTAGCACGAATTATTGTGCTAGTGATATACTCAAAAATTAATTTTCTTTATGAAGCCATGAGGTCATTGAGTTCATCCAAACTTCTGATAAACTTGGTCAATGTCGTTCAACTTGATGATCTTCTTGTCGTTTCTATATTCTGCAATGAATTGATATGGAAAGAGAGGAATGCTAGGTGTTTTTAAGGGGTCGTCTATGATAATTAAGATAAAGCTTTTAGTAGCTAATTGAGCGTCGGTCGTTCGATTGAAAGGATGATGCCTCTTTTTGACTGATTTTCTGGATTGTTGTTGTTTTCGGGTTGTTGGTGATGACCCCCTTCCTGTGATGTTTTCTTTTTTGGTTTTTCCTTCTCTTAGCTTTTGATTGGGGGTTGGAAGCATGTCGGTATAACTCTCATGTACCGTCAATTTATTTAATTAATTTATCCATTAAAAAATTAGTAATTTTAATTTAGATCCATAAAAAATTAGGCCCATTTAGGTGATGAACACTAGACGTACAGTCGGTGGCGGAACTGAAAAACTTGGCCCAATGGTGCCACTATGTAAAAATAAAATTCTCTAATAGACTATATTGTAAAAAACAGGAAGGGGGTTGCTTTGCTTTTACCCCTTTTATGTAATCATTCATGCTCATTCACTTTTTATTATAAGGTTTCTCCATGTTTGGTTCTTTTTTTTTTTACTTTTTCGTATGTACAATGCTTTTGGTAATAAAGCAAAATCATCTCCTTGTTTGGTGTCTTTTAGTTGCCTTCGAATTACTTTATCATTTGTACGTAGAGGGCCTTCTAACATGACCCTGACCCTAGAGCCTAGAGCCAAAGCTGCAAACTTACAGATATGTTGCTAGTCCTGAGGCAAACAAAACTACTCATTCGCCTTTTTCAATGTTTCATAGTGGAACGACAGAAGGTTTAAAGGATCAGCTGGACCATAAAATTATGTAGTTCATTGTCTCCCTTCACCATGCACCAACAGCAAAAGAAGAATTTTATAAAATACAGCTGGAGGGGCTTGTTTGTTTGCATCACAATATCACATTAAATTCAGAGGGGTATGAAGAAACATATTTCTAAATAAGTCATTAAAATTGAAGAGACAATGGTAAAGATCAATAAAATGCCATCAAATAATCTCTTCTTAGGGGGAGAGAAGTGGGAAACAATTATCCAATCAACATGTACGAGATCAAATCTTATAAAAGCCTGGTCCGAAGGTTTGAGGGTTCAAAATTGCGCTACCACAGTGGGGCCACTGAAAATTACCTGACTCCCCTTGGGCCGTAGGGATTAGTCCGGCCCAAAGGTCTAGGACACCCTCCGTTATAAATAAAAAATAAAAAGAAAAGAAAAGAAGAAGGTCGATTTATATTTCCACCTTAGATCGTTCGTCCCTTACACTTCTTCAACATTCTTTCATGAGACCATTTATCATAAATTCTCAAGAATTCAATTTCATGCAAACAAACAACCCCTATAGAGGAAATTAATCATCAATATCTATCATTGAGAATTTGAAGATAGATATGAAGAACTGATATGAATTCTTTGTAATAAAAATTTCATGAGCAGATATAAAAAAGTGTGGAGTAACCAAACATAAACAACACCATTTGGTTCTAATACATATTTAGATGAGTGGCAAGGCACTTGCGCTATAATTGATCTGACTAGATTTACTCCTTGGCAATGGGAGGAAAAGCTTGCCCACTAGAAAAAGTAGCATACAAGGGAAAAAAATAAAAATAAAAAAGACAACATTAGGTGTCTAACAGATTAGTGGGCCCCCCTTAAACCTTCAAAATGTAGACAATCACTTATTCCCTCGCATCTTAACCTTGTTCTTCGGCCATTGATCGGGCATTTAGCATTATCTTATCCGCTACATCATGGGCATGGGGAGATCCAGTTTGAGTCCCACAAATTGGACAGCTATGATCAATGACAAATGGTTGAAATGAGGGCGGTGTGGCTATGGGGGGCGGTCAATAAAGCACTTATTTAACTTTACATGTAAAATAAAGTGTAGTAAAGCATCAAATTAAGGGAGAATAAAATATAATGAGGTTATGATGATATTTTATTTTTAGTTGTTTGATATGAAATCTTTTTTACTTTTTGTATATAATAAGAAAAGTGAAGTTTTTTAGTCTTTTAGTGGAGAAAGAATGTTGATTTTTTACTTTATTTGAAATAGATGGAGGGAATTTTGAATTAAAGTGCTGTTGATGTAACTCATTGTCTGAAAAATGAAGGCTTTATTTGACTTTTACTAATCTAGTGAAGCGTCAAACGGGCCCTTAGGTATTGGAGCACTTTGGTGCAATCCTGGTATTGATTGGGCAAGAAAAAGTAAATGATGGGATTGGTAGGGAGTTGTAGTGGAAGGTGGTTTGTATTAGAGATGGGATTCATCCATAAATTGTGTAAATGATGAATAGTAAGAACTATAGGGTTTGGATTGAATTGCTCACAAGGAGTAGCTAATGAGCTATGTTAGCTATATAAATGACTAGTAGTAAGAAGTAAAAAGTAAAGATGAGACAGATTTCTTCAGTGGTGATTGTTGATCAATCAGAGGGAGATATTCAATTGGTACTAACAGCCATGTACTTGTTGGTGTTCTTTGGAGCCTACGTTCATTAGTTGGTATTTTTGGATCAATGTTCATTATCCTATTGTTGGTGCAATTAACTAAGCCCTCTTTGGCATATTATTTGGCAATCTCTAGGCTTCGACCTTGTTTTCTAGAGAATATGTTAATGATATTACTATTGAGGCTGATTTGTGTCTTCTCAATATTCTTTATTGCCCTTTTGCATCGCCTTGGAATGTCAGATTTCAATTTTCAGGTGCGGCGGTTGGAGATGCTTCTTCAATGGTTTGATGCAATTCAGTGTTTCCCATTGATCAATGATCAAATTGTGCTCATCAAGAAAAACATCAGAGAGGCAAAGTGGCGTCAGCTGGAATAGTTCCTTTGGAAATGGAGTCGCCTTATTTTTATCTTCATGTTTTATAGAGTTTGCTTGATGCCCAGGCTCTGGGCTAGTTTATTGTTCATTTTGTTTGGTGATTGGGGTATTTCTCAATCTCATCTGGATGAATGGATTTCTATATATTATATGTCTCAATAGAAAATAAAGAAAAACAAAGAGAGAAATAAAGTTATTGGGGAAAAGCAATTTTGATAGCTGATAGTTTTAAGGAAGATTGGGTAAGTGAACTATATTAGTGATAGGCTACTTCAAGTAGTATAGACATTACATTATCCCCTACTAAATGAGAGTTTTGTAAAAAAAAACCTACAATATTACGTAGAGCCAAAAAAGATCCAGAAAAAAAAAAAAAAAAAAAATTACATACACAAGAGAGAAGTAAGATGATAGAGAGAACTGTCATTAAAATCCTTCTTCAATCCCACAAGAGATGATTTAAGGTTTTTGGAATGAGTTAGAGAAGTCCAGTGGTGGCTTTTGATTGTACAAGAAAAACAAACCTCTCAAAGTTATAAAAAAAAAAAAAAAAAAAAAGCTTGACGGACCCCATTTGTGCTGCACAATTTGCGGGGACCCTTTCCGAGAAATGACCAAATTTCAAAAATTTTTCGGTGAAATCCTCTAAATTATAAAACTAAAAAAATAACATAATGCAAGTTTACTATTCTTATTTGATAAATTTGCTTGCATTATGAATTGACGTATAGAGATTTAAATTGAAAGTACTAAATGGAAAAAAAAAAACACTTTTTTTTTACCAAAAAAGACAAAACCTTTTCTCTTATAGCACTAATTGACAAAAAGCTATAATGTAGGAAAGAGTGAATTTCTGTCATTTAGTATTTTTACTTTTGACCCTCTAATTAATATTTCATCTTCTCTTAATTTGACAATTTACTTCAAATCGCTATACAAATAAATTACCAAACAAACATAATAAAACACTTGCACCACATCTATTTTTAATTTTCTCTCCAAAGCTAAGATCCTTATCTAATTGCCCATCCATAACATTCAATTTATCTCTTGAAGGCAAGAATAACATATTTTTTTGTTCTTTCAAAGATACTTAAAACTTTACAATTTAGCCCTTTTAAATAAGAATTCATTTCTTGCATTCCAAATAACCCACCAAGCAAGTAACTATGATTCTTGGGAGTTAGCTAGTATCACAGGTTCTGTACCACTCAATCTATAAAAAAGAATCTTGGTTCGAACCCGAACTGATTAAGTAAGGAATAAAGAGTCCTTCACATGGAGAAGAGCCTTCCTCCCAACTATCTCATTGTCACAAAATATAATGATACAATAGTTTGAAATGCGAGGTATCGAGATTTCTAAAATGCCATAGCTAGAAGACGAGCTTAAGAGATATTGCCTTTTCAAATCGTGATGTAAAAGCTAATTGAAAAATGGACAAAGCTACCATGCAGCGGCGCGCTGCATCATACCTGACATATTCAAGTGGGTTGGGCTCACTTTTAAAAAATTCAATCCATTCATTTGTTCTAACACCCATTATGGGTTTTATGCATAAAATATTATTCAAATCGATAATATGCACACCGTTGGATTAACTAAATCTTGAACACATGATTCTACTTTATTTACTTTCTCTCTCTTTCCTTATGGAGATAGAAGCTGGGCACATTTTTAAAATCAACAGGTGAATATAACTGTAGGCCCCACAAAATATACTTTGAAGTTATATATGCAAAGAACAGGATGTGTGTAAAAGACGATGGACGGATTGAATATCTTAAAGGTGGCCCCACCCACTTACATATGGCAGGCGCCGCATCATACTAAGATGCAGCGCTGCTGTATGATAGCTTTGCCCATTTGCTACTTACAAATGGATGGTGTGATAATGACTGTATTCTATCGTTTTCAGGAAGATTAGTGTGAATACAGATTGCCTGCAGTTGGATTATATATTTTAAGATGTCTTTTTTTAAGTGTCTTGAATTCCATGCTCGAGACAGATACAGGAGATAAAAAGTTTTAATGCTCCAATTTGAATATACCACCACACACTCACACGGTAACGTATATAGTTGTAAAGCATGAAAACAGAACTACATATTCCATATGTAAATCCCACTGTATAGACTGCTCAAATTTGGGTCAGATCATATCATTTGTGGGAGTCCATTTGACTATAAATTCCTACCTATTCAAGTTCATGCCAACAAACAACCTTGGAAGTAACTACAATGAATAAACAAAGGTGGAGATTATAAATGTTCTTCAAATAATCACCCCTTCAATTGCAAATGTATTTATGTGAGATAGACGGAAAATGAATACTCATGCATAGATGGAAAATGAATACTCGTACATTACCCTAGTAAATCAAATTCTAGAAAAAAGGGGTTGCATCCACTTCTCCAATGATATCCTTCAATCCTCGCCTCTTTAAAAAAATCATTTGGTGACACTATTTTAACATGAATTATTAGGAATTCAACTCTCCATACAAGAAGTGGTTCTTAGTGAAGGTCAAGGAACTATGATATATTGGCTTTTTCCTTGTTTTTCATTGGGTGTCCCTCTAAGCTCCTATTTGGCATCACTATTTTTTGCCTCTATTTCTCAAAGTTTCTAAATTAGATAGAGATTTTGAGAATAGAGGTGTTCGGTAGCATCTGACAGCCTCTAAATGGTGTAGAGAAGTAGAGGCAATGCCTTTATTTCCCACAGCCCACCATTGGATGCATGTAGAAAGTAGAGGGGAAAAAAATAGAGACGGGTGAATAGTGTCCGTGGCCCATTTATGCCCCAGTCCATCTTATAATATTTTTTCCAAAAACTAAGAGGGTAAATCAAGATTCAAATCGTTGAAAATGTTCACAAGATGAAACACAGCCATGCAACCAAATTTTAGCCATTAGATCATCACCAATCTCGATATATGTGAAAAGAAGAGTGAGTCATTGGATGCAACTTTTGGAAATCTATGAGCCCTAAACGCAAGATCCAAACCATTAAATCTCTTTGGAAGTCTAAAACCGATTGTGGTCAAATTTCAAGGCTTGACACCTTGTGGATCTTGAGATATTTACAAAATAATATCAGCCATCGATGTATTATGCTCTATATTGAATTTGTCCATGAGCAGTAACGTTTTTCTATGTTTTATTTATTTATTTTTGGGAGTGTAAATCAAGATCCAAACCATTGGAAATGTTCACAAGATCGACGCGACCATGAGACTAAATCTCATTCGTTGGATCATCACCAATCTCGAGATATGTGCAAAAAAAGTGAGCTTTGGATGTAATTTTTTGGATTATGTGGGCCCCAAACATAAGAACCAAAGTGTTAGATATCTTTGGAAGGTTAAACATGGCCATAGGGTCAATTTTTAAAGCTTGATACCTTGTGGATCTCGAAAAATTTACAAAAAACTTTCAACAATTGATATAAAAAAGTTTATTTAATATAGATCCTTACATTACCAACACTTCCTTTGATTCTAGCCTCTTTTTCTTTATAACTCTTTTTTTAATAGCTATATTTTGATGAGTCCAAAAAAAGAGTAGAGATACCAAACAAGGCCTAAGGCTATCTAGTATCTACTCCAGAGATCTAAGAGTAAGGTGGCCATGAGGTCATTGAGTTGAGTAGCTCGTGCATTATCCAAACTTTTGACAAACTTGTTCAAACTCGTTTAATTTGACGCTCTTCGCACAGTGGGCAAAGAAGGTAGGGTCATTTTGGATATTCTGCAGTTATAATATATTAAGTTTAAGGATTTTGACTTTAATTTTGACTATTGGTTGGGATTTGATGAAAAACTATTGTTTTTACAAATGTTTTGAGTTCTCTCCCCCACTTCTTTATCTCATGCAACTACCTACTTTATGTCTTCATCGAAACCGCTCATATCCACGTTCCACTTCCCACTTTTCAAAGTTCCGCTATTCTCTCTCTCTCTCTCTCTCTCTCTCTCTCTTTCGCAAAAACTCCATTTTTATTGAAACGCTCTCTCTCTCTTGCAAAAACTCCATTTTTATTGAAACGCTACAATTCACTTTTTACTCCAATTCTCCTCTTTTCTTCCTATGCCACTAGCTCTTTGATTACATAATAGATATTCTCATAATTTTTTTTATTCTTTCTAAAATCTATGAAATTTTTAATGCGTTACCATTGACATTGCAATGTTAGCCATATCCATTCCCGAGCACGGTTTCTTATATCCTAGTGAACTATTATGGACGTGGGAGATGTGATAATCTTAATTTAGATGCATCTAATTTGGTCCATTCAGGTGCTGAGCATAAGCTGTACAAATAGCGGTGTAATCAAGAAATTTGGTCAGGTGGACCCACTGTATAAAACTAAAATTCTTTAAAAGACCAACATAGACAAAAGGGGATTTTACTGAAAAAATCTTGAAATATAGTCATATATCCCGAAAGGTCATCGCAATTTGTGTAGCACTAATTAGGTCCTTTTGCCAATTTTTTATATTTTTTTTATACTTTTTTATGAGTGACAATAGCGTCACCATGGGCGACGAATGGGCGACGCTAGCGTCACTCGTCACACCCATGCGTCGCTCGTCACACCTTCTTTCCTTCTTTTCTTTTCCTTTCTTTCTCTTCTTCCTCCTCCTCTTTCTTTCTCTTGCAGCATGCGCTAATCACCACAAACATTGTCTTCTTGCAATCTCCACAAATACATTTTCAAGAATTTTATTTCACTCCCTTGTTCCATTCATTGCAAACAAAACTGCTAATGGATGAGTTTGCCATTGAATGCACATTCTTGAAGAAGTATAAAAATTTACATCCATAAGTCATTCTTCATCATCTAATCCGCTGCAATGAAATGCATGGTCCAGGATAAAAGCTAGAATTACTCACAATCCTCCCCTTTAATGGTAAAATGTAACATTGACCCCTGCTTTACCATTGAAACAATGTAATGATGGAGTACTGTACCCGTTACTGCACGGCCCTGTTTGATGAAGCAGACTCACATCTTAAAATTCAAAATATCAATGTGAGTTCATTGATTGAATTCTACGCTTGACAGGGAGAATCTTAAAGTAAACACCTGAACTAAGTTCAAATGGGTTTCCTAACCCTTTAAAGTTTAATTATGAATTCTAGAATGTGTAATGCAGGTGAGTTGATACTTAATAATTAAAGAACAATAAAATTGGGGGCAGTTTTTGGGACTTTTCTTTTGAGTTCTCTCCATGAAATAATGAACAGGACCCAATCGTCCAAATCACATTTATTATGAGAACCACAAAATCAGATCACTGCAAGAGAAAGAAAGAAAGGAAAAGAAAGAGGAAGAGGAAGAGGAAGAAGAGAAATAAAGGAAAAGAAATTAAGGGAAGAAGGTCTGACGAGCGATGCTAGCGTCGCCCATGCATCGCCTATGGTGACGCTATCGTCACTTACCCCAGGCTTTAAAAAAAAAACACAAACGGTACTAACGAACCAAATTAATGCTGCACAATTGGTCAGGATCCATTGAGATAAATGGCTGTATTTGAAGATTTTAGACAAAAACACAAAAAATCTTATAAGGGCTTTTTATTGAATAATGGGGGGACCATGAAACCCAAAGGGGCCCCAGTTGGGCTCCTGCCGAATAAAGGAGAACGATCAAGACTGATTGGATAAAATGCCCTCACAAAAGGACTAAAAAGCAAAATCATCTGTGTCTCTTTTTAGATACCTTTCAGTTATCATGCGTACAATGCTTTCATTTAAAAAGCAAAATCATCTCCTTGTTTGGTGTTAATTCCTTTTAGTTACTAAGTACTTTATCGTATTAACAAGTCCTTCAAATGTGACTGTGACTCCAAAGCCGAAGTACAAACATACAAATGTGTTGTCATTTCCGAGGCCAAGAAAACTACTCGCCACCTTTACCAATGTTGGTTGGTAGGAAGGTTAAAATGATCTCTACTCCACTCGACCATAAAATTATGTAGTTCATTATCTTTCTTCACCATGCAGTGCACCAGCAACAAAATTTGGTTTCAAAGAAAGCCCCAAGACCAAAAGTCTGGATCCCTGCCGCAGCTATTTCAGGTACCGCCGGGACGGCACGCCTCTGAGTCCGGATCCTAGGGTGTACGCTTGTGTACATGCGGTGGAAAATTAATTTTGTGGAAAAACTTCCTCTTTCAACGTAGAATTTCTTTTTGGGACCATAATAAATATTAATCTTACTATATATGAAATTTAATTTTCATAATTTTTACTTTTTTATATAAAATCGGCTACACAAACATACGGTGAGTGTCTTCCGCATCTGTGAAACTTTACTGTGGGGCACACCTAATTATAATAATAATAATTCTAAATGAATGCCATCTCCTCTGCTACAAATTCTCAAATTTAACTTCAATAGAAGTCCGCCGTACAGCAACATTGAGCACATAATTAATAATATCAATAACAATAAGATTGCACTAATCACAAATCCAAATCCAAATCCACCTGATGTAGCCCCAGAGACAGCAAAACTCAGTGGTCCCTCAGCAAGAAGCCACATTTCTATCTTGTCGGTCGTGTGATAGATAACGGACAAAATTCTCTCCTCTCCTTACATCGTCATGGTGTGCACCCGAATTCCTAAGTGCCTGTGGGCCCCATACATTTTTAAATGACATATCTCAGCATTGGAATGGCCAAAATTTCGACAGGTGGTCAGATGCTCACCTTGGGAGGGAATGTTCTTGCAAAGTCACATGGACCTCCATCTTACTGGATCATGATTCATGCTAGTTTGGTAATTTTACTTTTAAAGTAAACTCAAGTCAAATAAAGCTGATCATCAAATCATAAATACTTTAATTTAAAACTCCCTTCATTTTTTTTTATTTTTTGCAAAAAAAGTTAAAAAACAGCTACCTTTATTATTCACTAAAAGACAAAAAAAACTTTTTCCCCCATTCAATTCAAAAATATTTCATACAGAACAACTAAAAATAAAATACTATCATAACCCACTTATATTTTATTCCATTTCTTGATTTCACTTCACTTCACTTTATTTTAAAAGTAAAATTACCAAAAGGGCTTCTTTGGCCACTTCACTAGTAAAGGAACAATGAAGTAAAGCCTTATTATACCAGACAAAAAAAGAACAAAGGTTATATCAAAAGTACAAAATTCTAAAAATTTCTACTTTATTTATAAAAAAAAAAACAACATTCTCATGTCACTTAAAGACAATAATCTATCTACCTTTTACCCACAAAGTAAAAAAGATTCATCATCAAGCCACTAAAAATAAAATCCCATCATATTATGTACCCCCTAATATTTTACTCTCTTTTAATCTTCACTTCACCTTACAAGTATTTTTACCAAACAAACCGGGCTAGTTTGACACTTTACTAGTATAGTAAAAGTCAAGTAAAATCTTCATTTTTCAGACAAGATGTCACATCAAAAGCACTTTAATTCAAAACTCACTCCATTTTTTTTTTAAAAAAAGTAAAAAAACAACCACCTTTATCCACTAAAATACAAAAAAGCTTCACTTTCCCATTTAAAAAGTTAAAAAGATTTTAATAACAAACAACTAAAAATAAAATACCACCATAACCCATTTATATTTCATTCTTTCTTCAAAATCAACTTTACTCCACTTGACTCTATTAGTAGAGTTGCCAAACTGATTCTCTCTTTAATATATATCTCTAAGGGAATGTTTTTCTCCTTCGTTTAACCACAGAGCTTCAAAGTACCAATCATTACTACCTAACATTGATCTACCTACCGAACTGCCCAGTCAATAGATCAATGTATCATCAAATGGGACTTATAAGTGATCCAAGTGAACCTCTAATGCGGCTTCAATATATGCATGTACCGTCACAAGCAAGTCAACAACAAAGAATGGCAATGATTGTCCGTAGCAAACAGGGCTGACTAACATATAAGAACATTTATAAAATAAACTAAGGTGGCCCAATGTTTTCCTAAATTTTCAAAAATTATTAGCATAATTGATATGGAACCACACCATAGAACTAACTCAATGGGGCCTAATTGAAATACATTCCAAAAATACGTATATATCTCAACATATTTAGGGTTTTTCAATCGGGAATAATAAACTATGATTTAATGCATTTCCAAATAAAACAACTTAAGGAATTAGGTACTGGGTCTAGCTGCAAGCCTATGATGAATTATAGACCCAAGCATGATTTTAGGCCCATTAATTTATATTTTGAAATTCTTTATTTAATATATTTTTCCTAGGAAATAAAAACAAATTTTATTAAGCTATATTCAGAAATATGCTTCACTCGGGAAAAATATACATAAATAACACCAATATCTAGAAATATGTACCGGGGCCTATAGTAAACAAATTTAAACTGCAGTTAGGGGTTTAGGAAGATAATTACGAGTTATTTTTTTAATTATATTAAAAATAAAAAAATAAAATAAATCATAATAAAAAAAATATATTACACAATATTGACAAAATGAATCTTAATGTTGATTAATATGTTAGCATCACCAAAGGCGAACAAACAGTATAAATATATTAAAAAATAGCAAAAACCAAAATGAAATAATTACTGTTCCTAAAATAAAAATGACAAACGAAAATAAATAATAATAATAATAATAATAATAAGATATATTACAAAATATCGACAAGTTGAATCTTAATGTTGATTAATATGTTAGCATCACCAAAGACGAACAACCAGCATAAATATATTAAAAAAAGTAAAATAAAATAAAATAATTAGTGTAAATAAAATAAAAATGACATAGGATTTAATGCCTTAGCAAATTAAGAACCTTAAGGAATTGGGTAATGGGTATAGCTGCAAGCCTGTGATGTTGTAGAGCCTTCTAATTGTGATATGTAACTCATTGACACTATTATCCGAGTATAATTTATATGTTTGTCTTACATTTCTAAGTACGAATCTCTAGCATCTATATCTATACCTCTATTGGAATGTTTTTTTTCCCTTCGTTTAACCACAGGCCTCCAAAGTTCCAATCCTTACTACCTAACATACATCAGGCCAGCTGTCATAATGTTCATCCACCCTCCACTCCCCTCTCTCTCCAGTCTCCTAAATCTCCTCTCTCTAAAATAACCGAACAATATAACTTTTTATTATACTTTTCAAGCAACTTCCTTATTATTTTCTACATTCAATATTTAATTGGATTGATTTTGTTATATAATCTAGATTGGATTTAGTTTCTAATATTGATTTAGGGCTTTGGGTTTCAGATTTCTAAAATTATTTAGATTTCTGGAATT
Source organism: Litsea cubeba (assembly GCA_012931725.1). Classification (NCBI taxonomy): domain Eukaryota; kingdom Viridiplantae; phylum Streptophyta; class Magnoliopsida; order Laurales; family Lauraceae; genus Litsea; species Litsea cubeba. Next base: position 17,664,256 of record CM022954.1, on the reverse strand, counting down.
TGGCCTTTTCAATTGGTCATCAGATACGAAAGGAGGGATTGATGATTTTGGAGTTTTTGGATGGGACCCACATGTGATCAATTTTAATAAAACTTGACCACCTCGGAAAGGAGGGATTCATGATATTAGAGTTGTTGGCTAGGGCCCACATGTGGTTAATAGAAATACAAAAAGCTACAGTAAGCCAATTGGAGGATCTATATCTCAAACCAACAAACCAGTAATTTATATTTTGAAATTCTACCTTAATCAATTCATGGGTCCCATCCCGCATAATATGGTTTTATGGACGGTTAGAATAGAGATGGTGGACCCCATTCATCTGGGGGGGTTCCACTTAAATAGGTTAGGTTTGGTCAATTTTGTGAGGTCAATGATCATTTGGTCATTTGATCTTTATTAATCAATTCATGTGTCCCAGCCTGCATCATATGGTTTTATGGACGGTTAGAATATAGATGGTAGACCCCATTCATCTGGGTCCCACTTAAATAGGTTTGGTCAATTTGTTAGGTCTATGATCATTTGATCTTTCTTAATCAATTCATGCCTCACCTAAATAATAAAGGGTGCTTTGTCTGGAGGTCTCTCATAACATTACTTTGTTACAAACAATCCACAAAAAAAAGTCATACAGCCAAAGGTCCCTCTCACACTTTTTCATACCAGAAAAGACCAATTTACCCTTTCTTTAATAAACCAAAACCGTGCAGCGCTCTCATGCTGATGCGCGCATGACGTTATTATTTGACACGTCCCATCTTGATATGCGACACGTGTAAAGTTTGAGGACACTTTCTTTGCCCAGATTTCATGGTAACCTCCTGCCACTTGCAACAAAAGGCAGTAGTCAGTAAGGTTACATGTCCACGTTGCGCATTCACGCATCACATGAGTGATAAGTGTATACAAGGTGCACTCACACCAACTATGAGGCCTTTGATACTCATTGTAAATAACTTGCAATACTAATCTCACTAAACAATCTCCTGGTCATCGATTTCTGGTTGCAAAAACCAGAATAAATTGGTCATGTTCTGTGTTGCAGACCGGAACAGAACAGGATGAAGAAGAAGGAAGAGATTGGGTTTAGTGTGGGTTGGTTCTGACCTGACCAGCCACGGAAGCCCAGTCCTAGTATCAAATTTATCTGAGGGCCTGGTTTTAAGGAGGAAGAAGATGAAAAGAGATCTTCCACTTGGTTTTTCCGTTACCACCCATCTTTCTCTCTGCAACTTCTCCTTTGTCTTCCTTTTCTTGTTTTTCTTCTTCTGGTTTTGTGGGGTTGATGAAAACTAGGGGTTTTTGCAAATTAATTCATCTTCTTCTTCATTGGGTTTTGTTAATTTGTGGTGGTGATGGAGGTGGGATTCATTGGGATTTTGATTTGCAGCCGCTCCTGCCGCTATTTGTCACCGTTCATTGCCGAACGTTAACTGTTCCCATTGTCGGAGGTTGATTTTTGTAAATTTATCTGAGTCTTTGATAATTTTATCTGCGTTTTTGGCAAATATATTTGAGTTTTTAACAAATTTATCTAAGTTTTTGTGAAATTTATCTGAATTTCGTCAAATTTATCTGAGTTTTTGTGAAATTTATCTGAGTTTTCAACAAATTTATCTAAGTTGTGGCTAAATCTATCTGAGTTTTTTGCTATTTATCTGAGTTCTAATACAATTTATCTTAGTTTTTGTGAAATTTATTTGAATTTTCGTCAAATTTATCTGAGTTTTTGTGAAATTTAGTCTTAAAAAAAGCAAACGTGTGGGTTTAGGGACCTAAGGCTGTAAAGAGTCCAGCTGAGTGGACCATAGGCCTTAAAAAGTGTTTTCTTATACGGGAGGCTGGAAACATTCAACTGTAGAGATCTTTCGTTAATTTTGTCAATAAAAAAATATCTGAGAAAGAACATAAAGATCAAATTAACAATAAAAAGAACTCAAAAATTTACTAATTAATAAATTTATTAAAAATAACTCATATTGGTACGTACATTTTGTGGTTCCATGATCCGTAGCATCTGTCTTCTCCCAAAAGTAGACCGAGAGACAAACTAATTCAATGCTCAACAATGACAATTATCCATATTTGGCATATCCTGAAAACGCCCTACGTGTACACTTTTTTACAAACTCTGTATCCTCTCTGTCCATCTCTGTCTCCTCTCTGTCCATCTCTGTCTCCCTACTTCAATTAATTAAAAAAAATTCAAAACACAAGTCAAATATACAAAGAAATTGAAAAAGACAAATAAAAAACACATAAATTTAGTTAGGGTTGAGTTTAAACTAAAATCTCACTTTCACAGTAAAATCTTCACTTTCACAGTAAAATCTTTAAACTTCAGAGACATCAAACTCTCAGATCTAAAAGAAACTCATTGTATTTCTCTTCTTCTTCTCTTATGCTACTGCAATGGAGAAGGAGATTACAGTAGGAGAGGGCGGCAACGGCCCAGATAAGCCGTTCTACCTCCACGGAGATATCGACCTTCGAATCATCGAAGCAAGATGCCTCCCCAACATGGACATGCTATCCGAGCGCCTCCGCCTCTGCTTCGCCCCCTGCCGCGCCGCCATCTCCACCGCCTCCCGCTCTAAAAGAAGCACCACTCCAAGATCATCACCAGCGACCCCTACGTCACCGTCTCCCTCGCTGGAGCCACCATCGTCCGCACCGGCGTCATCCCCAACTCTCAGAATCCCGTCTGGGATGAGCATTTCTTCGTCCCCGTCGCGCACCCAGTCTCAACGATTGAGTTTCAGGTAATTGTTTCGGTGATAAAGTCTCAATCTTGAATCTTGAGTTTCTAATTTAGATGGATAGTGATTTAATGCAAATTGAAGTTTTCAGGTTCTTGTTAGGATATGAAAGTTTTAATTTTGATACTTCAGTTTGTAGTTTAGATGATAGCAAGTCAATGTGAATTGAGATTTTCAGGTTGTTGTTAGGAGATGAGAGTTTTGATTTTGAATTATCACTATCTTAAGTGAAGTGATAGCCATTCATTTCGGTTCAAGTTGAAAAATCTTGGGTTGTTGTTTGTTAGAACATAATGTAATTTTGGATGAGAATGTTTGTAGTTTGATTTAAATTGAGATTACTAGGAGAAAATGTTTCAGATTATATACCTGTGAGGGAGTTGAACCCAATTAGATAGGATTTGTAATGTCATTTTGATCTATAAATAAATGGGACACTCTCTTAAACTCAGGTCAAGGACAATGATATCTTCGGGGCACAGTTGATTGGGACTGCCTCTATTCCAGTTGAAAAGATACTGTCTGGAGACCCTGTTGAGGGCTGGTTCCCAATTCTTGCTCCAAATGGAAATCCTCCCAAGCCAGATTCTGCCCTTCTTGCGTCCATCAAGTTCACACCATTTGAGAGCAATCCTGAGTACCAGAGGAGCATTGCGGCGGATCCTGAAAAGAAGGGGGTCCAAGGCACATATTTTCCAGTGAGGAAGGGTGGGATGGTCACCCTGTACCAGGATGCACATGTGCTGGACGGGACGCTGCCGGAGATTGAATTGGATAATGGGAAGGTTTCCCACCATGAGAAGTGCTGGGAGGATATCTGCCATGCCATCTTGGAAGCACACCATTTGATTTATATTGTTGGGTGGTCAATCTTCCACAAGGTGAGACTTGTTCGGGAGCCAACAAGGCCGTTGCCACATGCCGGGGAGCTAACTCTCGGGGATTTGCTCAAGTACAAGTCACAGGAGGGAGTTCGGGTGCTGATCCAGGTTTGGGATGATAAGACTTCGCATAACAAGTTCTTTATCAAAACGGTAAGGAAATTTTGAGCTTGTTTTTCCAATTCAGACTGCTTGTTTGAAAGGTGACAAATTCATGTGGCATCTGATTTCTTATTGCTTGCTTAATCCCCTGGTGTTATGATCTTTGATTGATATCTAGGTATGGTAGAAGAGCTCTGATCTGATGAAGTATCTGCATTTTATGAAATCTAGGACACAAAGATTAAATCAAAATGATGGCATAGATTCCACTTCTTTTTACCTTTCAATCTATCTGGATCATCTACGATCAGTCTTCATAATGGATGGTCAGACCCGATTCAGTTGAAACATTAACACCACTTATATTATTCTGCTGTCAACCATCAATTTACAAGATGTGGTAGACGCCTAGGATCACTGATGCTTCCATCCATGAATTCTAATGCTAGAAGTAGCTGAGAAGTACTTATCAATCCACAACACAAAAAAAAAAAAAAAAAAAGAGAAAAAAGAAAAGAAAAGAAAAGAAAAATAAGTAGCAGATAAGTTGGTGGGATGGCTTTCTGCTTAAAGAAGGGGTTCTAATAATGTCAGTACAACCTTTCAAACAATTCAAAATTCATTATGGATTTTTTGGGTCTTTTTTTTTTTTTTTTCTGCAAGGCCACTTTGGTCCCACACAAAGTCATAATACTAATGTCCCTGGGATTGTGCAATCCAGATAAGTTCTGAAAAGTATGCCCATTTAATGGTGCAGAAGATGAGGGACCTATGAAGGGGTGGGACCCTATGAATTTTAATTTTTGTTTGGATTTTTGTGAGTAGCATTCTAAATGATTGAAAGGGTTTTTTTTTTTTTTTTTGTTAAGGCATATACTGGAAAATCTCCTCTTCTTCCTTTGTACATTTTCCCTCTAATTCTTCTGGTACAATTTTCAAACGTGAAGCCCTTTTCCCTCTTCTGCGAATCTAGTTTTCTTTTCCTGTATTTTTGTTATTTCTTCTTTTCTATAATCCACTAAAGATTTCATATTGAGTTATTTTTTTTTTCATGATCCACTTTTGCATTATGTGGTCTGTGAAAATTGATGTGCCTTTGAGGATTTGGGTGAAACTTGATCTGCATCAATCATTCCATCAAGGGAGTGGGAGGGGTCCACGGTAGCCATTGTGAGCGGTACTCATTTCAAAGGCGTTTCACCATCCAGTATAAAGGTCTTCACACCGTAATATGGTGAAACGGTTTCATGCTATCATTCCTGTGTCATGTAGATTTAAGCGAAATTTGCATTTTATCATTTACTGTATTTGGTGTACATAGAAGAAGTATGGTGGGCATGGTGCTGGTCTCCTAGTATCTTTTATTGTAACTGATTGTTGTAAATTTATTCGAAAAACTGACATGAATTCTTCCAATCGGAAGAATTTTCTTTGAATAGGCAGATAGCAGGAGAGTGCAATTAGAGATAGTAGAAGACATTTTAGCTGAAATATGTTGTGTGCTTCCCTTGAGCCCTTTTTTTTTTTGTTTGATCATACTGATACTGTACTAGCTGGAGGTCTGTTGACATTTATCTGCTGCCTATTTCTACAGTTAATGTGTTATTGTGATTTATGCAGGAAGGAGTAATGGCCACCCACGATGAGGAAACTCGGAAGTTCTTTAAGCATTCTTCAGTTATTTGTATTTTGTCACCTCGATATGGAAGCAGTAAGCTCAGCATTGTCAAGCAACAGGCAGGCTTTATACAACTTGCTCAATTTATTTTTTTTGTTGCTTCTATTGACGTATAATCATCCAATGCTTTATGTAGTATTTATTCATCTTCTTTATGTATTGGCCATCATCATCATTGAAGCCTTGTCCCAACTATGTCGGGGTCATCTACATTAATTTTGTTTCTCCATTCCAGTCTATCATGAAACTATATTTTCTTAGAATTCATGTTGGGATTTTGACGAAGGTTTTATGTTGGTTATCAACCTTTTTGACACAACTTTCTTTCTTAATCTGGGCTTGTGACCAGCTGTTACAACAGTTGGCAGAGTTCTTCTTTATGTTTTGACCAATGTTCGAAAATGGCGAGGCATGAGGTGAGGCATTCCTTGCCAAGAGTGAGGCATGAGGTGAGGCATTCCTTGCCAAGAGAGTGGGGTGTCACCTTTAACACGTGAGGCGAAAGCCTTATAAACACCTGCTTAGTAAATAAATGCTTTCATTAAAAAAATGAAATATATCATGAAAAATAAAAATAACAGCAGTTTTATTGTTTTTAAGCTTTTTAATGTGTTAAATACGGTTGAATTAAGTTAAATCTAGTTACAGTTGTTTTTTTATCCTTTTAATGAGTTAAATAGGGTTGAATTAAGTTAAATCTAGTTACAACAGTCTTAAATTAAAAGAAAAAAAAAGATTTTCAAGTTTTTAGAATTATAGACTGCTCCTCCCTTTTTTCTTAAAAACAAGGTGTTAATGAGGTGTATACCTCCCAACTGGAGTGTGAGTGCACATGCCGTGTCTCCCTGTATATTGTTGGAACTTTTAATCCACAAGAAAATTAGATTATGGTTTTTAGAGAAGAAAAAGTTTGGAGGTAACTACGAGGACTAGTTATCCAACCCTAATTATTATTATTATCCCTAACACTTTATTTATATTATCCGTTATTTTAAAAAATTACAGAAAAACCCTTTTCACTAAGGTTTTCCTTAAATACAATCAGTCCATAACTAATAGAAAATTACAAATAAGTCTCTAGTTGTTTCTCGACATATTTGAATAAAGACTGAAGCACATACCTTAACTAGTGTGTACACCTCAGAATGTGATGTGAAACCAAATCCGATTGTCCGTGAACCCAAACCCAAAACCCTCTATGTAATCACGAGAAGAAACAATAGATTTTGTTTAACGATCAGCGCCCCAATCCAGTGTTCATCTTCAATTCATTGGGGGGATAACTCAAACAAAGGAGAAGGAAAGAGAAAAGTGCATAACCATCAACCTTTTATTGATTATTTGAAAGATAACAAAAAGATGAATTGAAAGTCCCTTCACATGCATTTGTTAAGTAATGCCCCAACACATTTAAAACCGTAAAGATCTACTAAATCATATCCATCGATTTAATTCCAATAATAATTGAAAGAATTTTTTTGAAACAACTTAAAGGAATCCCAAGAAAATCCATGTCTTGCTAGAGATGACTTGGCAAGAGATATTGAGATATTCTAGGATTCTTGCTCCACTTGCTTTCCTATTTGAAGTGTGCCTCTTTTAGATCTTTCTTATTTCAATTCCTTCCGCATTAAGGAATCTTTATCCAGCTTTTATTATTAAGAAACAAAATAGGAAAGAGTCCAGATTAGTTTTTAACAAAACTGGTTGCCCCTCTTAATTAGGACTGTGGACCCCTATATGTGGACATAATGGACCAGCCACATGATTGACCTGGTCGACCGGTTTTGGGTGACCATCTTGGGCCTTGTTTGGGCTAATTCAAGTGGATTCGGGTCTGGTTCAAGTGGACCTAAGATAGTGGATTTGGGCAGATTCAAGATTCAAGTGAATATGTCACCAATGGATCCTTTTGGGCTTTATTGATTAGATGTCCAATAGGACCCAATTGAGGACTGATTTGGATCCCCATAACATATTTAATCTCAAATTTAGGACCCTTCTTAAATCCCTTTTCACTGTCCAAATTTAGTTTGAAGCCATTTTTCGTGATTGGACCCCGATTTAAGATGGATAAAAAATCCATTTGGGCAATCAAATCAGTCCATGTAATTGAGGGCCTGATCAATCACAAGATCTATGGAATCTAGGCCATCTGCTCATGTGTCAAAATGCCTCATATGGTGATACGTACACCCTAAATGCAAGCCACGCCTCATGCTTAGGTGCAGTGAATAAGGGGGCGAATTGTTTGGAAGCCCTATCCTCCCAAGTGCCTCGAGGTGTAAGCCCCAAACTCTTCTAAAAACACTTGTACAGACACAGAACACAACAATAAGGGATAGGTTGAAAAGTAGGCTCGCCAGCATAGCTCCGGATAGATGGATACATCTAGACATATCTGATTACATCATCTGTCCTTAAAGTCCTTAAAATTACTTTTCCTAGTAAAATTGTAGTTCTATTTGCTTTTTGAAATGTTCGAATTTGCAAAGAGGTTATAAAGAGTTTTGTACCCCTAGCATTAGTAAGTGCTCAAATCCATTTGATGTTATCCATTTTTATGTGTCCAAACTAGCAATTGTTGTTTCTCTCTTTGGATTCAAATACTTGATCTCTTTCATTGGTTGTTCTTGGGTTACTTGGATTTATCTTTGAAGGGAAGAGATGAAGTAAATGTTATTGTTATAGTGTCTCATAAAGGATTCAAAATCAATGATTGTAAAGTTTGGGAATTTCCAACAGATAGCCCAAGAAAATATCCTTATCATGACCTCCCGAATGATTTTATTGAAAATGAAATAGAACACTAACTACTTGTTCATACACCACAACAAACTGGGGTGGCTGACTGGAAGAATTGATATTTGCTAGAAGTCTCATGTAACTATCCCCTTAAGCTCTTAAAACCATAAAGCCTTGGTTTTTTGTAGCCTCGCTCTTCTGCCTGGATTTCTCTTGGTGTTCCCTACAATTCAGTATGCCTCATGGTCGAGGTAGAGGTTGTGGAGGTCATCAAGATGGAGATGACATAGATTTTGTTGAAGAAAGATTCAAAACCATAGAGACGCATTAACACAACATTACCCGATGACTTGTTGATTTGTCACCAAGGACCGAACCTTCAATGTTGTTAATAGGTTCGAAGGGGTTTTTGTAAATTCTAACCCTTTATGCCAAAGAGCTCCTCGTGATGAGCCAAGACCAAGGGGGCATATGCATGATTGCGATGATTAAGAGCAAGATCTTGAAGATAAAATTGAGATTCCTGATCGGTCCATGGCCCAATACTTGATTTTAATCTGGGCGATGAGTGTGACCTACCGTGGTTGACAAAGATATTAAGGATTATGACACAAGTGATTGACCAAAGGCATGTGATATTCATATGATTGAGATATTGGATCTTGATTTGAATGATGGCCTGGTCTTTGACATATATCAATATAGCACCAATCTTTAATGTGTATCTCGTTGACAATGTTGATACTCTGGCCTTTGATACATGCTTCAATGGTAAGTCCTGTCAAATACAAGATGGCTCAGGCCCACTTGACTCAAGTTCAGGCCCACTATGGTGGTATCCAATCTCGTTGGATCTGGTCAAATATTTACATAGCTTTCTTTCTTCTTTAGTTAGATGGTAATTAGATTAGCTGATTTGTTGCTAACTGATTTCTTTCTTCTTTAGTTAGATTGTAATTATAGTAGTTGATTTGTAGCTAACTGATTTGTAGCTAACTAGCTGATTTGTAGCCTTTGATAAGGCATTTGTATTCTATATAATGGGAGAGTATTTCCAATGAAAGAGAGAAAAATTCACAATTCAAAATCTCTTCTGTTAGCTACGAATGATATGGTATCAGAGCCTCTCTTGTAAAGGCTACCAGTTGTTTGTTTTTTTTTGAAAAACCTCGAGGATTCAATCAGAGAGAAATTCTTCTCTCTTGTGCAGCAAACAGATCAAGGATCTGTCTTCAGAAATCGACACAATCTTGTGTTTCAGAAGCACATCTATAATCTTGGCATCAACCAGACCAGTGATCTGTGTTTATTGGAAGTAGACAGTCCTCTTGTCACGATATGATCAACAGTGGCCCACCAGCGATCATTATGGCATCTTCAGGAATTCCTCCAGCAATGGTCGACCATTTGCTGGTAATATTGGTGATTTTTTCCACATTTTTCCGGGATCAGAGGTAGGCTTTTGGACCCCACTTGTGATTTTCCAGTTTTATCTGATCAATTTGATCACAGCCGTACAGAATCTTGGATTGTGGATAGATTTTAGTGAAAATTGTATTGCTGGAAAGATATTTTGATGCTGCTTACATCTTGTGGATCTGATTCTCCATCTGATCCAACAGTGGACCCCATGCAGGGAAACAACAGCCTTTTTTTTGTCGCCTGGACCATTTTTGTGTGCATTTTTGCTCACAGACTTCTGTCTATTGGTTCTGCTTTTGCATCTTGATCTTGTGACTCATAGACCACTGTTACTCATAGCCTTTGTGGTTCACAGACCACTGTTGACCATAGCTTCAGCTTCTATTGGTTCACAGACCTCTGTTGCACATAGTTTTTTGTATTCTACTTCTCTTTGTTTGGTTCTAAATGGAGAAGTCTGAAGTTAAATTGATTCGATTTGATGGGAGAAACTATCCAGCATGGGCTTTTCAATTTCAATTGTATCTTGAGGCCAAGGAATTATGGGGATTTGTTTCTGGTTCTGATCTAAAGCCTACAGAGGATGATAAAAAGATTTCTACTTGGAATACAAAAGATGCAAAAATTAAAACATGGATTCTTGGGGCTGTGGAACCTCATTTGATTCTGAATATCAAACCCTATACGACCTCCAAGGAGATGTGGGGTTACTTGCAAACAGTTTATCATCAAGATAATTCTGCACGACAATTTCTACTTGAATGTGAAATTGCAGAATACAGTCAAGGCACCTTGACCATTCAGGACTACTATTCTGGTTTCCGCAATTTGTGGAGTGAATACGATGGGATTAAATATGCTTCTGTTCCGAACAATGTTCTTAAAACTATACAAGACCTTCAAGCCTCAAGTCATAGGGACCAGTTTTTGATGAAATTGCGTCCTGAATATGAGACTGTCACATCATCTCTGCTGAGCCGGAGCCCATTACCATCCTTGGATGTTTGTTTGAATGAGCTTCTGCGAGAAGAACAACGTATTTGCACAAAAGCCCATCTGGAACAAAGGCACACTGAAACCTATCCTGTTGCATACTCTGCTAAAGGGAACACTCAGTCTTTTCCAATCTCATAGTCTTCTCCGACTCCTCCGCCTCGAGATATGAGCAAAGTCCAATGCTACTCTTGCAAAAAATATGGACGCCTTGCAACACAATGCAACCAGAAATTCTGTAATTACTGCAAGAAGAAGGGACACATCATTACTGAATGTCGCCGCCGTCCACAAACTCGGCCTCCCAATGCCTATGCTACCCAGATAGATTTTTCTCCTGCTGATGCTGCGTCCACATCTGTGCCTTCACAGCCTGGTTCTTCCCCTGCTCTCACTCCCGAATTAGTTCAACAAATGATTGTCAATGCCTTTTCTGCACTTGGCATCACAGGTAAATCTAAAACCCCTTCTTTCATTTGGTATCTTGATTCCGGCGCATCAAATCACCTGACTCATTCCAGTGCACAACTCTCTAGCTTGACAAAATATACTAGTAATGCTCATGTTCAAACAGTCGATGGCGGCCATCTTCCTATCACTGCCATTGGAGATATTTCCAGTCCCTTGCCCTTAAAGAATGTTTATCACTGTCCCAATTTAATTTCAAACCTTCTTTCAGTTGGACAACTTGTTGAAAACAACTATAATGTTTCCTTTTCTTCCTCTGGTTGTGTTGTGCAGGACCGGATGTCAGGGAGGGAGATCGCGAGGGGGCCTAAACATGGACCCTTATTTTCTCTTGATCTATCTGGTCCAATTAGGAATAATTCAGCAAATGATTTTTGTCCAATTAGGAATAATTCAGCAAATGATTTTTGTTTTTCAGCTCAAAATAATTGTCAATTATGGCATAGTAGGCTTGGACATCCTAATTTTAAAACCATGTCTCACATGGTTAATTCTGGATTGTTAAACTCAATAGGATTTTTTAAGTTTGTTTCTTTTGATTGTGCTGCATGTAAGCTGGGAAAAAGTAAGACTCTTCCTTTTTCTGTCTCCACTTCTAATAGCATTCAGTGTTTTGATTTAGTTCATAGTGATGTTTGGGGTATTGCTCCTCATTTGTCTCATGCTCATTATAAATATTTTGTGACCTTTATTAATGACTATAGTAGATTTACATGGGTCTATTTTTTGCATTCTAAAGCTGATGTTTTTAATGTTTTCAAAATGTTTTTAGCATATGTTGAGAATCAATTTTCCACTTGTATTAAAATTTTTCGTTCTGATTCGGGAGGTGAATATGTGTCTACAGACTTTCAAACTTTTTTACAACAATAAGGAATACTTTCTCAAAAATCTTGTCCTTATACCCCTCAGCAAAATGGGGTCGCTGAAAGGAAAAATAGGCATCTCCTTGATGTTACTCAATCTCTTCTTATTGAATCTTCTGTTCCTACCCGTTTTTGGACAGAAGCTCTTAGCACTGCTGTCCACCTTATAAATCGATTACCTTCCTTTTCTTTAGAAAATGAGAGTCGTTTTTATCGATTATACAAAACTACACCGCCTTATGATGATCTGCATGTTTTTGGATCGGTGTGTTTTGTACATTTACCTCCCTCTAAGCGTAACAAACTAACCGCCCAATCTGCTAAGTGCGCATTTCTAGGATATGCCAGTCATCAAAAGAGGTTTCTTTGTTATGATCCTCAAATACGGCGCATTCGTACCTCCCATTATGTGGTCTTTTTTGAAAATCAATATTTTTTCCTGCAATATCTTGAGTCTGTGGAGACCCCATCTGTTGTTTCCTTACCTGGTTTTTCGGACAAAACTCCATTTGTTAGATTTGATCCTAATTTCGTGTATCATAGGCGGAGTAATGCGGCAACCACTGATAGTCCCCCTACCGATCCCCCCACTACATCTGGTCTAACTGCAAACCCTCCCTTGTGTCGTTCATCTCGGACTTCGGTGCCTCCAACTCGTTATGGATTTACCCACACTTCCTTGATGGCCACCATGTCTTCTACATCTATTCCGAACTCATATTCTCAGGCTGTGCAGCATGAGTGTTGGAACAAAGCTATGCAGGATGAATTGGATGCTCTTGCGCAAAATCATACATGGGATGTGGTTCCGTGTCCTCCTTCTGTTAAGCCAATAGGTTGCAAATGGATCTATTCTATAAAGCTTAAACCTGATGGAACTCTGGATCGGTTTAAGGCCCGTCTTGTCGCTCTTGGTAATCGGCAGGAATATGGTATTGATTATGAAGAGACTTTTGCTCCTGTAGCAAAGATGACAACGGTTCGAACTATTCTTGCCATCGCAGCATCCCAATCCTGGCCTCTACACCAGATGGATGTTAAGAACGCATTTCTTCATGGCGATCTAAAAGAAGATGTCTATATGCGCCTTCCTCAGGGAGTTTCATATATCATCACGGGTGCCGTTGCCAAACTGCGGCGTTCTCTTTATGGCCTCAAACAAGCCCCTCGGGCATGGTTTGAAAAGTTCCAACATGCTCTTCGCCACTTACAGTTCCATCCTAGTCCATATGATCCATCCATGTTTCTTCATCATGCTTCTACGGGGATTACTATTCTTCTTGTTTATGTGGATGACATCATCATTACAGGTACCGATGCAGATATGATTCAACAACGTCAGGCCTCTCTTCATGAATCTTTCCACATGAAAGATCTTGGTCCTCTAAACTATTTTTTAGGTCTTGCAGTTCATCAATCTGAAAAAGGCATCTTACTCCATCAACATAAATATGCTCTTGAATTAATTGAAATGGCTGGCCTTAAAGATTCTGCTCCCGTTGATACTCCAGTAGAAGTCAATGTTAAACTTCAGCAAGACAGTGGGGATCCTCTCTCTGATCCTACCCTCTATCGTCGCCTCGTTGGTAGCTTGATCTACTTGACGATCACTCGTCCTAACATTTCATATGCAGTCAATTTAGTCAGTCAATTCATGTTTGATCCTAGACATCTTCATTTGGCTGCAGTGCGACGTATTATTAGATATCTCACCAACCCGTGGATTATTTTATCCAGCCAACAACTCCCTTATACTCAAAGCATACTCGGATGCTGATTGGGCTGGTTGTCCGGATACTCGTCGCTCTACCACCGGATGGTGCATGTATCTGGGTGATAGCTTGATTTCGTGGAAATGTAAGAAACAAGATAAGGTCTCCAAATCTTCCACCGAAGCTGAGTATCGTGCCATGTCTGCTGCTTGTTCAGAAATTCTTTGGCTTCGCGGTTTGCTTTCAGATCTCGGATTTCCTACTGATAGTGCCACACCACTCTATGCAGACAATACTAGTGCAATTCGTATTACTGCCAATCCAGTTTTCCACGAACACACTAAACACATAAAGATTGATTGCCATTTTATACGCGACGAATACAAGCATGATGTGATTAGCCTTCCTCACATCCCTTTTGATCTTCAGAATGCCGATATCCTCACAAAGGGGCTTCCGCGACCTCGCCATCAGTTCTTGGTTAGCAAATTGATGCTTGTGGATTCCCCGGCATCAATTTGAGGGGGGGGGGGGGGGGGGGGGGGGGGGGGGTCAAATACAAGATGGCTCAGGCCCACTTGACTCAAGTTCAGACCCACTATGGTGGTATCCAATCTCGTTGGATCTGGTCAAATATTTACATAGCTTTCTTTCTTCTTTAGTTAGATGGTAATTAGATTAGCTGATTTGTAGCTAATTGATTTCTTTCTTCTTTAGTTAGATTGTAATTATAGTAGCTGATTTGTAGCTAACTAGCTGATTTGTAGCCTTTGATAAGGCATTTGTATTCTATATAATGGGAGAGTATCTCCAATGAAAGAGAGAAAAACTCACAATTCAAAATCTCTTCTGTTAGCTAGAATGATAAGTCCGACCCTAGTTTTCTATGGTCAGACACTAAAGACTATATAAAACAATCTATTCCACCATGACGAGCAGATGGATGTGTTGAGATCCACAACTTTGAGGATCAGTTAGATCCAGTTGATCTATATGATTCTCGTCTTTGATTCATCCATGATTTGATTATTGAACATCAGCATTAAGAGAGATTGGACAGTTTGGATGGATGTGCCTCATGGATTTTGTAGACATTCTATACTCTTTAAAAGTAAGTTCATAGTAAAGATTTCCTGCAAGAGTCTTAGTAGCGGAGTTGATTCTCCTACTTACTCGATCTGGAATCTGAATTTGAAGATGGGTTGCGGGGGAGAATGATGTAGCTCAGTATGAAGCAACCTTCATTGCCCAAATTCAATCTCTGGGCCCACTCTACCAAGCCCATGCTATACCCAACTAGGCTTTATTTTTGTGTTTTTTATAAATGGATCGAGTTGTTACTTGTTAGTGAACGAATGGACAATGTATATCAAAGGGTCCTGACAGCCCCTCTCAAGCGTGGGGCTCCGCACGTGGACAGAAACACGACAAACAACCATACGTGGACTGAAACACATCCCCAAAGATTCGAACACACGACCGCTAGCTTTGATACTATGTTAATAACCAAAAACACCAAAAGCTCGAGTTGTTAGTGAACAACAGAACAATGTATATCAATGCGTCTTGACACAAATGATGTCCAAACGGCATGCAGGTGAATGCATTAGGTGGTTTACTGAGTTAGTTCTTTAACTAGCCCAAGTTTGTGCAATTTTGACTATGAGATAGTTATGGCCCTTTTTTTAAAATAAAAAAAAGATTGAAGGTATTGAGGAATTTAGGGCCTTTTTAGTTCTATTATGTATAAAGGGTTTATATTAAAATACAAATATGCTGATTTGATAGTTGATATTATCTTCTGGATATAAGAACTTATATAATCAAGTTTGGGGCTGTAAATCCATGACTTTTGGATTTAGAAAATTATCATCTTCTTCCTTGAGTCTTTCACGCCCAATCTAAGGTTGTGGTGAATGAAAACTTGAGGAAATCTTATCTCAACTAGGAATTGAGATAATGTTTTCTTGGTTTGTATAGGTATTGTGCTTTTCTGCTGGATTTTCTTAAATCTTGTCTAAGTACATCTTGGGATTTAACCTTATGGGGATTTATCTTGTTGATTAGTTCTCTCAAGGCCTTTGTAGTCTGGATTGGCTTACTTCACTTCCTAAATTCTCAAGAGTCCTAACGTGGAAATTTTAAAAGTCTTAAGAATCATAGTTAAGTAAGTCTATGCTTTAGCAAAAAGCATGAGTTGTAATTAGTTGCAAATATCCTCCATATGAATATGAAAACTGCTTTCTCTTGGTACTTTGCATATTAGAGCCGTAATATAAGTAACTGCAGTAGAAAATTGCAGGACCTAGGTATATATCCAATTTACTAAGAACTAAAATACCCAATTATGAGGAGAAATCTTTATCTTTTTTCTACTCTAGGTATCTCAGAAACAATGTATACTGTTCGAACTTATAATTATTCCTTGTTCTTTTGGGCATATTTTCCCGTACCTTTTCATGTTGTCAAAATAAACTTTAAATAATTATATGTTTATAAAAAAACATATATAACAATATCCGGATCTAGTGCGATCCAGGCCAATATGTGGATAAAGTTGCAGCAAGCGGGCAAGGCTTTGATGATGATGATGATGGTGGTGGCGCGCTACTCTGTTCAGGGATTTCAGGACTTCTCAAATGGCTTACTGTATGTGTGTGTGTGTTTCTACTCTGTTCAGGAATTCTCCTCAAATGGCTCACTGTACTGATCCTCCATGCATTTTCAGCATTTTTTACAGCTCTTACTTTCCAAAAGGGAACTCTCTCCTTTGGCCTCTCATCTCCCAGTCTATCTTCCCATTTGCCTCTTGACTCCCTGTCTCTCCACCTCGCAGGAGTCCAGGCGATTGTTGGTGTCCTCTCTGAGCTATTCAACATCTTTGAGACTGTCCAATTCCCAATCTATGTAGACCATTCCTATCATTCCTTCATATTCCAATTTATATCTCCATCCTCTGTTTTTCTCTGGGGAATGGATTAGAAAAGCCAAGGTCTATATGTCCGACATCTGTGATGTGGGCCAGACTAATAGGCCCCGCCTAAAGGTCTATCAAGCCCAAAGCCCACAAGGCCCATCAATGCCCGTCAATGAATTCCCAAGATTTCTCCAACGGCAAATCCATGAAGGATCCTTTCCTACGGCAGTTCCTAAATTTTCTATCTTCTAGTAGATTTCTTAGATTATAATAATTGTTACGATTTAACAATAATTAGGCAGTTTCTAAATTTTCCTAGATTATTAGATTTAGGGAGTTTTCTAATTTGGTATGGCTTGATTGCTAAATCAGTACTTAGACTTTATTATATAAATAATGTACTTCCTTATCTTGGGATAGCATATACAGAAAATTGAATGAAAATTGAGTTCCTTCTCACGTGTGTTTCTCTCTTGTCTGTGGTGTGAGACCTAGTTATCCTACCCTAAGCCGTTTGGCTTGGAGAATAGCCCATTGGCTATCCTCCTTCTTCCCTACGTTGCTTCAATGTCGGTCGAGATTCTCAACCATTCTTGAAAAGTAAGGCCATTTGGATGTGGATCCAGTGCTGGATCTGGATCCAGATTTGTGCCCCATGACCCAAATTGAATTCAGATCCAGATCCACCTAGGATTCAATATTTATCCAATCTGTTTACACCTGAAGTCAGATGTCATTTCATATTTTTACTGCAAATTTTTTATTATCTTTTTCAACCCCTTTCTCACTGGAAATGACATTACATGCTTTGCTTACAATTTATAAATTGATCATCTGACCAGTATGATACCTGCTGCATTTTTCTTTTCATTTTATTGCTTAAAAAAGTTGCAGATAGTTTTAGCTGATTTACTCATCAGAAGCTGTATCTTGAGTTTATAATGCCCGAATGCAGATGGTTGGAACCCTCTTCACTCACCATCAGAAATGCGTGCTAGTTGATACACAAGCTTGTGGAAATTACCGAAAGATTACTGCTTTTATTGGAGGTCTTGATCTCTGTGATGGACGCTATGATACACCTGAGCATAGATTATATCGTGATCTTGACACTGTATTTAAGGATGATTATCACAATCCCACATTTCCGGTAGGTATTCTGTTCTCACTTTGATGTTGTAGTTTAGCTGCCCTTTCTCAATTTGATATACTTGTGTTTGTTTGACTAGTTTATCTTGTAAACACATTCAGCAATTTTTCTTTTGATCGGATTGGAACTGCAAAATGTATCACTGAAATTCTGAATCCGCCAAAACATTTCAGTTTGAAGGCAAACCGAAATGGGTCTGAAACAAGATTTATAATTTTGGTTGATCATCATGTGGGTTTTGATTACCCTATTGCAAAGTTAAAGGGACTGTTAGACTGTAAGACCCTTAATTCATGGGTTAGGATAGTTTTGTTGAATTTTTTCTGCTCTTAGTCAATCATGTGACATTTTAAATTATGGATTAAGATAATCTGGTCAGATTGATTTCTGCTGAATCTTAACTCATGACTAGACATTTTCCTCCCCTTATATCCATTGTTGCCATGCATCTCAGTGGGCCAGATAAAGGAGCCGAAAATGATATCAACTCTAGTTGATGCTATTGTGGATTATCTGTTTGCACTAGTGGGCGCAATGGTACTATATTCAGATTACTGAAATGATGTTTTGCACTTTGATGGTCTATCCTAATATATGTGGTAGAATCATTTAAAACAGAATCAGTTTTTCAGATGCTGCAGCTATATAGGCAGATAGGACCTATGCAACTTTGGAGGACTGCTAAATTACTTTATAATGCCCTAATGAGAAGGAAAAAAAAAAAAAGATTCTACTATTTTTTGATGTTCTGGGTCTTTCAGATATTGTTTCAGATTTTTTTGGAACAAATGAAAATTCATGACAAGGTGGACCATGAACTGCAAAATATAGGTTTTCAAGGCTAGCTCCAACACCTATTTTAGCTGCAATTTTCAACCATGGTCATTTCAGTCATTAAGGCAGGGAATCAACAATTGGGATGAATACCCCTTTAGATTTCTCTGTTATTCATCTGACTCTCAGCTATTTCATCCAACCACTGTATAATGCCTGAACAACCCTAGTTGCATTCAGTATGCAGCATATTTCACATTAGCCACTTCTATTCAATTAAAATACTGGATGTCAGTATTTCTGGTGAGCTGGCCAAGGTGAATGTATAATATGAACAAATCACTGTGACTTCTCTTTACCTCATTGGGGTGACAGCAAATCATCATTTAGTCATCAATGGATCAGCAAATTTTCATAAATTCCTTTGCTACAGATTCGTTCTTCTTTGACCTTAGCATTTCTGATTGTTTCCTTGTCATGCCAATTTTTATTAGCTCAATTATTTATTTATTTATTTATGTTGGTGTTTATGTTTATAGACCGGCAAGGGTCCAAGGCAACCATGGCATGATCTGCACTGCAAAATTGAAGGACCCGCTGCATATGATGTGCTTAAAAACTTTGAGCAGCGATGGAAGAAGGCAACAAAATGGCGGGAATTTGGACGGTGTTTCGAAAGGGTATCTAGTTGGCAGGATGATGCCTTGATAAAGCTGGAACGCATCTCATGGATACTCAGTCCTTCCCCCCCATCCATTCCAGAAGATCATCCTAAACTATGGGTTTCCACTGAGGATGATCCTGAAAACTGGCATGTGCAGGTTGGGTAAAGCATGCTTTTGGAAACATGGCATATGATTGAGTGTAACTTGCTTAGATTTCATTGGTTGGTATGCTTGAACAGTTCAACCTTAGTTGTTTTCTCAACCTTGTCAGGTTTTTAGGTCTATTGACTCTGGATCTGTAAAAGGGTTTCCTAATACTGCTAAAGAAGCTGAAGCTCAGGTTTGGGTCCTAAATCATCACTACCATGAACTGTCTAATCATTGATTCATGCTAGGCTTTGCATCTGATTTTGTTGACCAGGACAAGAAATATTATGTGGTGGCATTATTTTATTTTTGTGGATTCTGCATCAATATTGTTTTCCATACAAGTTATTCAAGGCTGTAATGGACTAACTAATGGCACATCTTGCAACAAATTTATTGCAGAACCTTTTGTTTGGAAAGAACTTGGTAATGGATAAGAGCATACACACAGCATATGTAAAGGCAATCAGATCTGCGCAGCATTTCATATATATTGAAAACCAGTATTTTCTTGGTTCTTCTTTCGGGTGGCCATCTTACAAGAGCACAGGTCAAGAAAGATTTTTTTCCTCCTTTTATTGCTCATTGTAGAAATTTCTGTTTCACTGCATGAAGGAAAGATTCTCCACTGCTAAAGCTCATGAAACCTGAACAAGCTTATCATTGGCTAATGTCATAATCTAGGTCTTTGATCTTTGGCCATGGCCATGGATGTGATCCTATATCGAGTTTGGTAATGGGAGTACAATTTGTCTCAGTTGCACCGTCACCTTTAATTTTCGAGCAAAGTGGTTTAGATAAACCTGTCACATTGTTTCTTTTGTTGGCAGAAGAAACTTGGTAACTCCATTGGCTTATGTAGAAAGGTTTTATGATTTACAAACAATTTGTTGTGATCAATGCTTCTGATCTGGTGAAATGCAGTTGCAGTCTATGATGTCCAGACATGGATATGAAGAGCTCAGATATGATATTGCATTACCTGAAATGTATAATGGTTGTGGATCCGTTTATCCCATCCTGTACTTTAGTGTTAAATTTGCAAAGAGTAGGAAGATGATGAGCTTAATAAAATAGAATACTGTTTAAATTGTATTTTGTAAGTATCAATTCCATACGCGGGCTAGTCAACAATAATTTGATCTTCCAAATGCTCCTACTTGAATTTTAACTTAAATGCGTGGTAGTGCAACATGTGGCATGCCTCCCATAATTTGCATTAAGAGTTTCCCATAATAAATTTTCATACTCTTTTTAATATATATTTTGAAGTTAATTTTATTTGGTATGAGCAGAAGCTGATAATCTTGTTCCAGTGGAATTGGCTTTGAAGATTGTTAGTAAAATTAGAGCAAAGGAGAGATTTGCAGTGTACATAGTCATACCAATGTGGCCGGAAGGTGACCCTACTTCAGCCTCAGTGCAAGAAATTCTTTTTTGGCAGGTAATATGTTATTAATTATACAGATTACAAGTTTGTGTAAATGATAGGTGTTGTGATGATGAATGTGGAGAATCACAATTCACACAAGCAAAGGGAAAAAAATGATCCAATCTCAAGCACCATGTAAGACGAGATTTACATGGTTCACCCCAAAGGCTGTGTCCACAGTGAAAAGGAAGAGAATATTTCCACTATATAAGGAGAGGAAGAAATAATACGCTGCTCTAGAACAAGAAAATATCTTTTGAGTTGCTTCATTCACCCATGCACAAGAACACATCCTCTTAATCATCAACCATCTCTCTTTCTCAAAAGGGTTCGTTTTTTTTTTCTACTCATTTATGTGTAAATGGTGCACATGTGTCTTGCTTAGTGGTTATGCATCGACATGTTTGTTTGTTCTCATTTACACAAGTGATGCATAAATGAGGTGTGAAAAACTGAAAAAGGTGTAAACGAGGCCATTTCAGCCTTTCATTTGCGTATCTGAGGAGGTGGTAACTGGTAAATGGTATATAACTGCAGCATAAATGGTTACATATGTAACTGCAGTGTAAATGGTTACATATGTAACTATAGCTTAGCGGTGGTACAGGTTGTAACGCCAGGACTGGTTGTGGTGTTGAATCCTTCCAACCAAATTTTTTTTGCACTTTTGTGGGCTCCAAATTCATTATTCGTGCGTCCATCTTCTTTATTGATCTAATAAACCTTAAGTTGTTTAATTTCATATCTTAAATCTTCGTAGATTTTGAGAAATTTGTGAAATATGTTAAAAAATCCCAACTTATAGATCTAATTTTCTGAACTTTTTGCGGGCCTGTTCATGACCAAAACCATTCAAAATTCTCTTATTAATGATAAACATCAAGACATTTAGTTTCATATCTTAAATCTTTATGGATTTTGAGAAATTTGTGAAAAACGCTCAAAAAACTCAAATACATCTAAAACCGTTGGATGTACTCATTTGCTCATGTGAAAATGGTTGATTTAGACAAGCATGGTTACGTGTTTCTCGTATGTAACATTTACATATGTAAAACCCCCATTTTTCCTATCCCATGCGTGAAAGGCTAATGACCCCCAAAACCAAAAAGCACAAGCAAAGTGTCACTAATCCTCAAATCAACTTGTTGGAAAGTTGTCCTTCTAAACAAATATAAACTCCTTAAGCAACAAAGCCCTTTTGAGGACTTCCACAAAGAGAGAGCTGAGCCAAACAAATAGTACTAGCAGGAACAGGACTATACCCGTCTCTACCTTGCTAGGATTTCAACTGCTCTCTATGTAAACATCTCATCAATCTCTTTTCTGAAACATTCACAGGGTTTATTATCACCTTTGTTGAACCCCAACTAAGTCCCAGTTAATGCATGAATTTCTCAACATGAAGTGGCTTTGTCAACATATCCTTTGCATTATCCTGTGTATCTTCACTAAAAAGATTTCACCTTCATCAAGAACATCTTGAATATAGTAAAACCTCATTGGTTCTTTGCCAAATGTAAGGAAATTTGACAATTGCAACAATGGTTTTATTTTTCTTCAAAACCAAGTTCTTTAACTAAACTTGTCAACCAATAGCTTTATTAATTGTTTTGATAGCTGCCGTAAACTTCATTAGTAGAGTGAGCAACTGTCGTATGTAATATCGAAATCTACATATTAAGAGAGAGGTCTGAAAAATTGAGAAGATTTGAGAAAGAGAAGAAAGGTGAGAAGAAGATCGAAGATTGAAACTAGATGATTGTTCCATCTAGGTTTGCTGACCATCGTTATGGTTATATTAATAAAATTTTCTTATAATTACAGAATACCACCTACTAATGATATTTGCAAAATAGTCTTTAGGTTCCTAAGATTACATAAAAGTCCTTAAATCTCATACTTCAACTTGGTGCACATATGTTTACTATTCCCAGCTTGGATAAAACATCACCCGGTTGCCTTTTAGCCATTCCTTTTGTAAGAGTATCTACAATCTACTCATCTGTAGTTGCATACGCCGACTTTATTTCTTTCTTTCTTTTTTTGATCAGTAACAGTAGTATTTCATTAAAGAGAAACTAGATACAACTCAGAATAGAGCATACAAAAAACCTTTCATAGGTGTATCTTTGCAACCTTCTGTTTGATGAAATGGCAATCAACCTTGACATTCTTTGTTTGTTCATGACACATTGGATTTTTGGCAATGTAGAGTGCTGGCATAGTCTCAATGCAAAGTCACCGATCCCCCTTGATTCTTATAACAATATCCCCAGCCACAACAGGACAAACACCCATGAGCCATAGCTCAATATTCAGCCTTGAACTTGACCGTGCAATGATTGATGGTCTTTTATTCTTCCATGAGACCAAAATTTTCGCATACAAAATACCTTGTCCTGGTGCTCTATTTAAGTCTTGGAGAATTTTATGTACTCTGCAAGGTGTTCATTCCATGCAGCATGCATGAACTGACTTACAACACTTAAAACTTCTGAGATGTCTGGATGTGTGATAGTCAACTAAATTAGTTTCCCAACTGGTCTTTGATATGCATGGATCATGCAATAATTCACCACTTTCAGAATGTAACCATCTTAATCATAAATATAGATAGCATTTATCCAAGCAACCAAATTTGCAAAAAAAACCCAATGCTTTTTGCACAAACATATAGCACGAACTTAAGGGGATTGCTTTCTTCTAGACACTTTCAAGAAATGATAGTCTTCTTTCTTGTAATTAAGTGAAATCAGCCTTCAAACCTATTCTGAAGGGATAAATTAGCCCCTTAAATAACCTCAGAAACACTGCTTAAATTCTGATTTGGGATATTAGAACAAAAAATTCTGGATTTTGACACCAACGTTCGATCCCACAAAGGATTGGTTTTCTCAAACAACATTTTGGAACAACTCCACTCATGTAGAGAACAGATGTTTTTATGAACACCCTATCAAACACAAACTGAGGACTGCTTTTCACTTGAATCCACCAACTTCAATCACACAAAACAAAACCGTAACTGTTGCTTATCATGAAATCAATAATAGTTAACACAGTTTTGTAAACTTTTCATCAGTATGAAGCCTTATAACAGCTTAAACCATCCAACTTTGATTAAATAAACACCACATAACCTCAAATAACTGATCTTTAATTAGAGTTAGGTTGCTGCTTGTAACGAGGCTTAAAGACCTGTTCAGAGGCCCGAACAAACTGCACCGCAGAGGCGCAGACTTTCACAGGTGCTGGCATCATCAGGCACTTGCTGATGTCAGCCCTAAAAAAGCAGCACTTTGCTGAAACTTCCTCCTCTGTTGAACGCCTTTAGTCTACTTTTAATTAATAGGCTTTGATACAAAGTTGAATTATTGATTTGAAGTTACGTAGATTTTAAGAGAGGTCTGAAAATTTGAGAAGGTTTTTTTTTTTTGAAAAGATGACTGAATTTATTCACCAAAAAATTTCACAGTATAAGAGGGCTATACTGAAAACAAATAGGCCGCAAAAAACCCCAAATTTGAGAAGATTTGACTAAATAGAAAGGAGAAAGGGAGATAAAGAAAGAATTACGGCTTAAAACTAGGATGGTCGTTACATCTAGGTCGGGCAACCATCCTTATGGTTTCCTATTATTAAACTTTTCTCATAATTACAAAAACACCTTACTAATTACAATATTGACAAACAATCCCTCATCATCATCATCAAAGCCTTGTCCATAAGTTCCTAAAATTACATAGAAGACCTGTCTCATAACAGTCAGCACAATGTCATATCATGTTCCCTCCCCCCCCCCCCCCCCCCCCTTCTCTCCTCACAATTGCTTGCAATGGTCGAGGATTTGTCATGTTACCGCTCACCACATCCATCATCGGGCTATGTGCGCCCAGGAGCATTAATACATCTACCACCAGGGGCGGCTCAACATTTTTGGGGGCCTTAGGCAAATCATAAAAATGAGGCCTTTTAGTTAAAAAAATTAAAAATAAAAATTAAATCATAAATTTGCTTCTTGCCTTTCTAGATGCAAAATTACTAATTAAACTTTTGTATTCAAGTTTAGACAATAAATCATTTTCAATAGATAAAATTGCTAAACCATTTAATCTATTTTGAGACATAGTTGTTCTTAAATAATTTTTTATAATTTTCAGTTTTGAAAAACTTCTTTCTGCAGATGCAACTGTAACAGGTATGGTAAGTAATATTCTATATGTAATAAAACAATTTGGAAAACAATTTAGTTCTTTTATTAGATTAAATATTTCAATTGGAGTATTAATTTATGTTTTTGCAATTTCCTTTAAAAATTTTAATTCCGAAATTGATCCAAGCCATCAATATCAGAATGCATGTCATGCTTAAGAAATTTTTCAAGATCTAGACATTTTTTTTTCTAAACAACAATTATCAAAGGACCTTAATCTTACAAGACTAAACAAAAAACCAAAAATGTCATCATATTTCGAAAACAATTCAAATCTATCTTGCAGTGAAGATATTGCTTGATCTACAATATAATAGAAATAATCAATTTTGAAAGATTCCTCTGCAGATTTCACCTCTTCAGCGTTTTCATCAGTTTCATCAAATTGTTTTTTCCGATGAATGACACGTTTCTTACGGAATGTTGGCTCTATTTCCATTTCAAATGCAACTTGTTTAGATGAATCCAGTGCAGAGTTAAAACCATTTTCTCTATAGTTTTTAAAATAAGAAATAAGTCCCTTTAATTTATCCATAGCAAGATCTATATGCATGTTTTCAAGTTGTAAGCTCTTACTAACTGAATTTACAGCAAACAATATCTCATACCAGATATTCATTCCCAATATAAATTCAAAGCTTTCAATCTCATAAGTTGCTAAGCATTTGGCTTCACTCCTTGTCTTAGGATCTTCACTAACTTCTGCTAATCTCAGTAAAGCATCCCTAATTTTTGGAGCTTGAAATTTTAGAGCTTTAACACTTTCAATGCGACTTTCCCAACGTGTTTGAGACAAAGGTTTAAGAGTCAAAGTAACATAGTCTAACAAAACTTTCCATCTTTTCGTTGAAGAAGCAAATAAAGAGTATATACGTTGTACTACTCCAAAAAATGATATTGCTTTAGAGCATGAATTAGCCATATCACAAAGAACCAAATTAAGACTATGGCAGCCACAAGGAGTATAGAATGCTCTAGGATTTAAATCTAAAAGCCTTTTTTAAACACCTTGTTTGTTACCTTTCATGTTAGATCCATTATCATACCCTTGTCCTCTAACATCATCTACTTCAAGATCATATTTCCTTAGTATACTTAAAAGTTCATCAAAAAGTCCTTTTCCCGATGTGTTATCTACCATCAAAAACTCTAAAAAGTGCTCATCAATCTTTATTGAACTTACTGAAGTATCAACACATCGTAGTATAACAGTCATTTGTTCTTGATGGCTTGCATCAGGAGTACAATCAAGAATAACTGAGTAGTACTTTGCTCTTTTGATTTTCTTGATGATCATACTTTTGACTTCATCGGCTAACATCAAGATCAACTCATTTTGTATATTATGTCCCAAGTAATGATTATGAATCTCATGCACTTGAATACGTCTAATATGTTCATGCATTATAGGGTCAAACTCTGCTATCATCTCTATTAAACCTAAAAAGTTTCCATTATTATCTTCATATAATTTTTCCTTCTTTCCCCGAAATGCAAGATTGTTTCTAGCTAATGTCTTCACCACAGCAATGATTCTAACAAGAACTTTTTCCCAATGTTCGTTTTCTTTGTTAATTCGATCTTGGACTCTTTTATCAATTGTCTTATTTTTTGACAATCTCTTTTCCAAGTCAATCCACCTAGTCATATTCAAAATATGCTCGTTAGTTATTTCGTGAGACTTGAGCTGTTTGCCAAGATTTTTCCAATCTCTACTTCCTTCATTAACTAACTGACTTGTACTATATTTTGAACCAAATAATTTACAACAAAAACAAAATACTCTATCCATATCGGCTGAATACACTAACCATCTCCTATCTTGCTTTTCCTCATTCGGTAGTCTACGAATATAATATTCCTTAGAAAAATGTCTATTACTTTCATCCTTTGGGAACTCAATATCATCAATTTTAATTGGACCTTTCTCTACTAAGATATCTCTTAAATTTGTATCAATTTCCTTCCACCGTCCAGGATCATAACAATTGAGAGTCTCATCCTTACCTAGCTCTGTTGATACATTATCAATATGAACATGTTCATCATTTGGATTTCCTATGATCAGTGTCTCGTTAACTTCCAAAATTTCAGTTTCTCGTGTTACATCAATATTATCTTCTAAGTTTTCTTCTTGAGTTGCATCTTCTAAGTCACTCCTAATACTTGGTTCTTCGATTATTACCTCTTGATTTGAATTGGATTCCCTTTTGTCAACAAGGTATTTGTTAAGAGCCCCCTTTTGAGATTGCACTAAACTTTCTTTTCTCCTTTTTTTCTTGAGTTTTTCATATCCAGATGCATATTTTCTACCAGTCATTTCAAAGATTAACAAATTGACACAAATAAGAAATAATAACTAAACAAAATCCAATTTCTACAATCATACAAATTAGAAATATTAGAAATTAGAACAATAGAACCTGGTGGCCGAGTAGATTAATTGTCTATGTAGTAACTAGAGAAAGTTGGCCGGTTTCTTTCCTTGAAGACAGAAGGCTAAAGCCAGATTGTGTAGCTCCTTTTCTTTAGCTAGTAGAACTGTAGAAAATCACCATAAAAGAGTTTTGTCTAGAGAAGAAAATAAAAACTGTTTAGAGAAAGTTGGACAGATTTATAGGTAGCAGAAAATCACCTTGTACAGTTAAATAAAGTATGTGATGTCTCAACTCTCAACGGTAGGCAAAATCACTTCACCACGTTTGCTGGGTAAATTGCTACAGTACTGTGGAATGTGGATGGTCCACAATGTTTACCACACAGCTGTCTCACTTTAAATTGCTTTACACCATATACCTACCCTACACGCCTGATGTACTGATGTGATGGTGAAAAGTAATCAGAACCTCCATAGTAACAAAATGGCTTATCTACTGCAGAGTCCCCATGATGAGAGTTCCTCGGGCCCATCAAATCCCCTGCAATTGCTAAGAAAGTGGGGCTGTGTGTGTCTCGAAGTTAATAACCAGCAGCCATCAATTCATTTCTCTTGATGAGCACGTTTTCCAAGATATACTTTCCACTAGTGCAAGGCACGTGGGACTGTAGGAGTACGGCGTATGCAATGGATTACCACATTTGGTTTGGTTATGGAATCCACATCAACCCTACAGTTCCAAAAATTGGGCCTTATTAATTGGGGGGCCTTAGGCAACCGCCTTAGTGGCCTACCCCTTTCAGCCGCCCCTGTCTACCACCTGCAAATGATGTGCTTACCCATCACCTGTCTTTGGTGATTATGATCCATTTGATTTCTTCCAGATGAATACTTACGAGCTTAGCACATGAACTTCCTTAATGAGTTTCTTTCAGGACACAGGCAAATTTTCTCTTTGTGTATCTCTATATTAATATGGTTCTTCACTTCAAATTCTTTCTGAGTTGAGACTCCCAAGCCATTTATATTAGGCATTTTTTTTTTGGCATTTAAAGCCTGGTTCAAGGAGAAAAAGTATCCACGAAAAGAACATAATAAACAGTACCACCTTGGTTGGGTTGTGATGCAAGTCCTCAAATTTTAGTGTATATCTGATCAAATGGTGTCAAATGAATAAGGACTTAGATGTAAGTTGAGAGAGAGAGAGAGAGAGAGAGAGAGAGAGAGAGAGAGAGATCATGCCGACGATCAAAAGGTTTTAGTTAAAGACTGATATTAAGGAGAGGTGGAGAGAATATTTTAACAAAAATTTAAATGAAGGTGTTTTTGGAGGCTTAGGAACACTCTATAAGTAAGACATCTTTTATCGTAGAATTAGGGTAGTAGAAGTAAAGAAATCACAATCATTGGCAGGAATGAAGACAAGAAAGGCTATGAGCCCATATAACATTCATAAAGGATTGGAAATGCCTAGGCAAAATTGGATCTGTTTGGTTAACGAGGCTCTTCAATAAGATTTAAAGGGCAAAGAAAATGTCGGATGAAGTGTTGTTATACCCATATATAATAACAAAGGAGATATACAAAGTTGTATCAATTATCGTGGGATTAAACTTATGAGTCACACTATGAGACCATGGCAGAAAATAATGGAGCAAAGACTTTGACAAAAGACCAAGATATCTGAAAATCCATTTGGTGAATGACCAATGTATCTGAAAATCTATTTGGTTTGATGCAAGGTCAACTATGGAAGCTATCTTCTCACTTAGACAACTAATGAAAACCGCGAAAAGATCTTCATATGATCTTAATCGATCTGTAGAAAATTTACAATAGGGTACATAGAGATTTGATTTGGTGGCTTTTAGATCAACAGAGTGTTCATTGTTAAAGAAATGTATTAGGGAGCGAGAATGAGTGTAAAAAACTATCTGTGGAGAGATGGGTGAGTTTGCATTGATTATGTACATGTTAACTGTTCATATTCTAGAGAAGGTACCATGGTGTATTTTGTTTGCAAATGATATAGTGTTCACAGATGGATCAAGAGATGGTATGAATGTGAAACTCGAAGAGATGGAGGGAGGATTTAGAATTCAAGGGCTTTAAATAAGTTATACAAAGACGGAATATATGAATTACAGCTTCAGTGGGGATATGCAAAGAGAGACTCTTTCGAGATAGTTTGGGCATGTCCAGCGCAGTCCAACAACGGCGCTTGTAAGGAAAAGTTTTTCTATGTAGGTGGATGGCCCTCAAGGGAAGAGGGATAGGCCAAAGAGGACATGGATGGAAGTTGTGAAGATAGTTCTAAAGAAGTGTAACCTAACTGAGCATTTGATCCAAGATAGATTGGCATGGCGAAACAAAATTGATGTAGGCCCCGGCATAGTTGGGACAAGGCTTTCATCATGATGATGATCAAATCGAATGATGTACTAGAAAAAGGTCTTTTACTTAAAAATAGTGTTTGAAATATCAACAGAACTGATATCACCTAGAATTTCGAAAGAAACTATTCCTCCACTCCTTAAACATTAGTGTTTTAAATCAAATGGTTTATTAGGAAAAAAGTACATTTATTAAGAATAAGGCAGTTTCTTTAAACAATCTACAACCCAAAAAGTCCAAAATATCAACAGAACTGATGTTCCCTAGAACTTCAAATGAGATTATTTATAATTTATTTGAAGAAAAGTTGCCTAATCTAGAATCCCTAAGTTGAAAGTATTTACATCGTGTTCCAGTCTTCTTCCTGGTTCACTAGTCCTAAACAAAACAACCAATCGAACTAAATTAAATATGATATCTACAATAAGTTGACTGACAGATGGTAAATTCAAAGAAAGTTGAAGTGCCACCTAAAACATGTAAAATGCAAACCAATTGGTGTAGCTGGTAAAGGTTAACCATCACCTTAGCATTGTGTAGTCTTTGATGATGAAAGAGTGAAACAACCAAGAGAGAGACATCTGAAGTTATGTTACAAAATGTGCCACAGTCAAAGATCCAAGGTAAGGTGTGTTCACCTGAGGGGTGGACATTAGCAGAAGCCATGGTTGGGGCAGTAGATAGAGAAGATGCCAAGCCTGAAGTGGCGAGAAACGTATATTACATGCTTTCATTAATCATGTTTTGAAGAGTACCCAACTCAGAAGAAGATTGTTCACTCTCTTGATTTTGTCTTATTATTTTGATTAATTTGCCCATTGGTCGAGTTGGCAGTCATGTTACTAATGTCCCTATTTCTTACCAAGGGTGCTCTGCATTTCTGAGTAGCAATCATTCAAGTTAGAGAAGAAATAGCATTTGTACTTGTCATAAGCGCGCTTGCTTAGGTTCTTTTTTTTTCCCTTGAAGAGGGAGGTTTGAGTTTGTTCTCGCACTAGTAATTCCAAGAGGGTAGTGGTGAGTGTCCACATTTGGAAGGGGAGATCTGTAAGAGTAAGATAATAGACATGCCTATATTTGGGTTGAAGAGCCATGACATATAGCTGAAACTTCTAATCCACAAGAAAATTATGTTAAAAAACCCGAAAAGAATAAAGTAGTATGAGAAGAAGATTAAAGGAGAGAATTTTGGAGAGAGCCAGGAGGCCCAGGACCATCCTTTGTGCTTTCTTTATATTATTAACTATTTTTAGAAATTACAAGAAAAACCGCCTCACCAAAGTTTCCCATAGTCACCAAAAGTCCATACCCTAGCTGTTTCCAAACACTCCCTCTCGAGCTTTTGGATGGATGCCTGCTATGCCTAGCTTGGAATAAACATCATATAACTTCTTCTTGGTGACAGACTTGATAGAAGAATCTGCTAACTAATCCACTGTACCAGTAACCTCTGAAAAAGCTTACCTCACTTAGCCACCAGCAGCTTGCACAACTGCATTTACAAATCAGCAATATACCAATTTTTTTTTTAATGATGCAATATGCCAATTTTTGTTTGTGGACATTTCATTTAGCAAACAACAGCTTGAAATATTTATTAACCAAACCAGCAACTTAACCTTATATCCACCACAACATAAATTGCACAATCAGCAACAATATTGATATAAACTACACTCATATATGCTTCACAGCAGAAACTGAACAATCAACACCACTGCTGAACCAACCAACAACTTTTCTGTATATGCTCTACACAGCACAAACTGAACAATCAACACCACTGCTGAACCAACCAACAACTTTTCTGTATATGCTCTACACAGCACAAACTGCACAATCAGCACCAGTATTGATAAAAATGACATGTTATATGCTTCACAGCTGATCTTAAGAGGCCACGATGGTATGCAACATTACCAACAACATAAAACAGTCCCTCGTAATGGTCGGGTCAGTTTTTCACAAAACCTTTGAACTTCTCACATGCAAGTAAAGATGAATACTCGCCCAATGAACGTGAGTCACTTCTTATGGATGAACACTCAACCCAATTCACTGGTTACTTGGATTCATAATGCCAAATAATGATGCAGTACTAACTCGGAGGAATTCCCAACACCCCACAGTATGCTTAATTTACAAGGATGATTGCTCATAACACACAAGCATAATTGAACTCACCGAATGCTTACTCGAATAGTCTTTGTGAGAAAATCCTTCATCTGACTAATATTTTTTACAGAGCCAAACAATACAAATGATGTATAACATTGTTGCACAAGAGCTCAAGTCCATGGATCTTAAGGACTCACATCCACAAGATTACTTGAACTTTTACTGTCTTGGCAATCGGGAAGAGCCACAGAAGGATATTAACCAGTCGACTAATCAACCTCCACAAAATGGTGATAAGGTACGCTAAAGCTTTCAGTTGGTCTTTGAATCATTACTGCAAGTTGGTGCTCTGCAGTTGATACAACTAAGAAGCCCTTTACTTAGAATACTATTTGCTTTAACTATAGATTCGTTCATGTATAAGTTTTATTGCCTAGAGACTCCCTGAAACCCCTAATTTTTTTGATAAAAAAAGGTGAAAAGCTTCAAGAAAGTCTACAATGTTTTCAGTCTGTTTTCTTCTGTTTTATCAGCTGGTTTGCTATCATTGTCATTTGTTTTTGAGAAATCGTTTGTTCATGTTTTCACACGGTGTAGAGCATCCAATGACACCTCAATTTTTGGGTGGGTTTTTGGAAGGAGGTAAATTATTTGTAATTTTCATCATTGGAGAAATAATGAATACAATGAGATCTGCTAGGTGCATATATTGTTTTTATACTTGGAAGGAAATATATAACAGTGAATCATTGCTCAAACTTTCTTTCAGGCATCTCCGCGGTTCATGATTTATGTTCATGCCAAAGGGATGATAGTAGATGATGAGTATGTCCTTCTGGGATCTGCTAACATCAACCAAAGGTCTTTAGATGGTTCAAGAGATACTGAAATCGCTATGGGCGCATATCAACAACGTCATGCGTGGGCTAGGAAGAACAAGCATCCTCGTGGCCAGGTTAGTAAATTTGTTTCTGGTTTTACTCAAGTGGATTATTCTGAGTAAACTTGAGAACCATTGAATGCACTTGGGTCTGCTGTGCTTGAATGTTACACCACTGAGTAAAAAGAATGCATTTATATTAATTTTTTAAAATTCAATAATTAATATAAATGTGTTATTTTTACTCAGTGATGTAACATTCAAGCACAGCAAAGCTAGAATGGAGAAACAGAATTCATGTAGCCGACCCCAACATAGTTGGGACAACTGGACAAGACTTTGATGATGATGATGATGATGATGATATTAATTATTAAAAATACTTGTAAAATAAAGATGTGCAATCTCCTCAAATCTATTTAAGACATTCGAAGTTAATAAATGATTGGAAAATGAAAATGGGCTTCGTATGGCCATCAGTTGACCTGAGTCACCTGACAAGGTTTTTCACCTGTTGAAAAAGAGACACAAACCTTGGACTGACTTTCCTAATATTCTATAAATTTATAAGCAGATGACTCGGCACAAAACATTTTCTCAAATTAATCCTCTAATTCTTGTGAGAAAAGAAATCCCAAGAAGGAAAATATACTCTTGACAATGTGATGTGAATCCAGCTCAACAGAAGTTGATGTAGGTAAAAGTTGAAACTACTAGCACAACAAGTTTGAGGCATGTTTCTTTTTCAAAAGAACTATTTTCTAATTGTTGGGACCTTTCAGAATAGGAGAGTTAAATGGAGCTGAAATCATGACAATTAAAAATGGCATAAAGTTTTTTGACAGTTCATGTGTGGGTTCCCTAGTAATGGAGGCTGATTAGTAACAATGCTATATAATGGTCAAAAAATATTTCTCAACATTGTTGGATAATGGATCCGGAAGCTGGGGAGATTAAGAGAATAAAATACACCATGGTTGTTTTCAGGCATGTTCCAGGAGAATGGAATGGTGAGGTTGCATTAGCAAGAAATGGAGTGTCAAGAATTGATTTAGTTATGTGGAACTCATTATTGATTTTTTTCCTTGCCTCTTCTCGGTCTTCAGAATAAGAGAGTTCCTCTTTCAATTAAATTCACCATTATTTCTAAAAAAAATGATGTTTCTTTTTCTCAGTTTCAATAAACTTAAATTGTGCATCAACCAAATCATCTGATCCAATAAGAATAACTGAGTTTTCCATGGAAGAGGGCCTGATCCAACCTAATCGGAACAAAATTAGTAAATTTGATAAACTAGTTGAAGTAGAAACAAAAGGCGATCTAGAAGATGCTTAACCAACTGTGAATAGAGATCTGACCATTTAAAACTAAGACGTGTTGACACATTGTACTCTTTGGAATCATGCCCATGCAACAAAGTTGAGTAAAGAAGCATGACTTGTATCTGCTGCAGGTGTATGGTTACAGGATGTCACTGTGGTCAGAGCATTTGGGGAATGTTGATGAATGCTTCAAGGAAATTAAGGACCCACACAGTCTGGAGTGTGTCAAACTCGTGAACAGTAAAGCTGAGGAAAACTGGAGGCGGTATGTCGCAGAGGAGACGACGACGTTGGAAGGGCACCTTCTCAAGTACCCCATCAAGGTGGAAGCTGATGGAAAGGTGGGGCCTTTGCCCGACTATGAGAACTTTCCAGACTTCTGTGGCAAAGTGCTGGGAACACATTCTGCTTCTCTTCCTGATGCCCTAACCATGTAGCATCCCACCGGATTTGCACTAGTACACAAGCTTTGAACGGCATTGGGATTGGCTGTTCTTGCCCTACTTGTATACTGATTGAGTGCCTCTTTGTGGATAAGAATGAAAAATGGAAGGAGCCGGTTGCAATTCTGTGTTGTACATTTTACTGTCATTGTAACATTAAGGAATGTAAAATAATAGAAAGCCACTCCAGTTTCAGCTTCCTTTCCATGTGCACAGTGGTGTTCTGGACTAATAAGCTTAGATTGTTTCTGCCTGCGTGATGTTTGTAACTGAGGAATTATATGATCTCTGATCTCAATTTTTTTATATAATATGTTTAGAATTCATAACACTTTTTATGTGGTATGTATTAGTATCTTTCATGCTTTGGGATTTTGGGTGTATTGGTCAGCAACTTGAGATAGGTACATGTGGGTACTATCAGTGAGTATCAGCTGTGTGGGTGTGATTCTAAACCTGAAAAAAAAAAAAAAATTATGTTACATATCAACTAGTACCTATTTTTACGAGAAAGTATTGATGCATAGTTTACTGCACCTTTAACACCTTGGCATTTTGGACGTATTGGTTAGCAACTTGAGATAGGTACATATGGGCACTATCAGTGATACTGAGAGATGTATCAGCTGTGTAGATGTGATTCTAAAGCTGAAAAAAATATAATAATATTACATATCAACCAGTACCTGTATTTCTATGAGAAAGTATTGATGCAAATTGGCCACAATGGTGATGCATGTGTCCATCCGTTATCATATAGATATTTTGTATCAGTCTCTTAAAAATCCCATGTTTAAAACTGAGTCGGTTCGACCCTCCCGATCAGTAACATTCTTCTGTTCAGTGTCAATTTGTTGAAAGTCACCTTTGAATGGTTAAGATTTATCCACTCTGTGAGGATTCTTCCCCATGATAGAGTCCAAGCAAGCATTCAATTACGTGAACCAATAAAATATGTGGAATTTCAGAATCAACTGAAGGGTTGCATACATCACAATCTTAAAGACTCTTTTGCTAGCTGAGTTGACACAAAAGAAGTGGGTTTTTTCTTTTCTTTTGGTAAGATAAAAAGATGTGACTATTAATTGGGGCACATGCTTACAAATTTTGACCGACTTGGTTATAGTTTTGAATGCCCTGTTCAGCTCCACCCCATCTATGGTAGGTCTACATATTTCTTATTGGACTACGATACATACATCTTACATAGAAAAGAGCAGTTTGTGGAGGACATTTGAAAAAGTTGGATGTGTTGTGGGTTTCAGCATAGCCAATGAAGCAGAAAATAAGTAATTTATAGTCTTTTACATTGTGATTTTTAAAGGAAAAATAAGAGGAAGTGGTGGTGTGTGTGTGTGTGTGTGGTGGTGGTGGTGGTGGGGGGGAGGAGGTAGCTTCATGTTTGGCCCAATTCTCTGCCATCTGAGAGAGAGAGAGAGAGAGAGAGAGAGAGAGAGAGAGAGAGAGATCATGGTAATTAGAAAAGGGTATGATGAAGATGACGATTAGAGAATATACAAGGAAGACAAGTATGTGTTGGGAAGCATATACATATTATATCAGATGAATTGTTTTCATTCACTCCCTACACCCCTTAAAACAAAAGTGACCACACTAACCAAATTCACATGGACGCCAAAACCCATCAATTCATGGAAATAAATTGAGTACAAGAAGACTCTATAATCGTCCCTAAGTCCCAACACAAACACCAACTAACTAATTAACTGTCACTTTCCCAACCATCCCTGCACCCTGGTGTGGAGAGCAGTAGAAACTATATGTGCCCTTTGCATCCAGTGTCACCGCGTACACCTCCCCGGGCGCGTTGAGCAGGTCCTCCTCGCTCATCGAGATCTTCCCCACGTCCACCCCCGCCGGCACCGAATCCTCGTCGAACACCACATTGTGAGGGAAGCCTGCATTGTTCTTGAACACTATCTTCTCTCCGGGAGCCACCGAGAACTCGCTCGGCACGAATGCGAGCGACCCGTCGCTGCCACCCAGCAGCACCTCGATAGCCAGGGCGTTGCTGGCCAGCATGGCGCTCGCTGCAGTGGCTGCCACAGCCACTCCCACTTCTTTCAGGGAGGCGTTGATGGACAACATTGGTGCTGGGGCAGCCGGGGACTTGACGGTGGCCAGGCGGGCGCATGAGGCGCCGGCCTTGAGGCCGGTGAATGAAGGGATGGTGATAGCAGCAGAGGTGGTCATGGTGGCCATTTTTTTCTTGCTAAATTCTCTTTTGAGTAACTTGTTTTGGAAGTGGAGGTGATGGAAGGGGAAGAGGTTTACCTCTAAACTGAAGGATATCAAGAGATGAGAGAGGAGTTGGATAAAATATAGAGAAAGGGTATTTGAGAGTGAGTGTATGGCTGTGATTGGTGAGGAGAGATTTAGATAGTGAGTGGCAGAGAGATGAGTTATCTAGAGTTCATGTGTCTGATTGGTTGCAGGAGATTATATCTGCTGACTTGGAGTGAATGGGATGAGCTAATGTGTGGTGGGATTATATCTGCTGACTTGGAGTGAATGGGATGAGCTAATGTGTGGTGGGAGATGTCTCTCATGGAAATCTCTATCCTGCACAAGAGTAGTGGATGTTGGATCTTATACCTTTCATTAGCATGGATTGGATGGCCCATTTTAGAGAGGCCCATATTAAACCCATGTGTGCTGTATAACATTGGATGATTTTAACATTCAATGGGTCCCTTGAGGAAAACAAGGGGTTGCCCAAATGATTGGAAACCCCATTTGATCACCTTACTATCTAGGGTTCGATCCCTAGTTCTTCTTCTTATCTTATTAGGGGTGGGTTTCTCTCCATGCATGCATGAGCAATTACTCTTTACACAGGGCGGTTTCTCTCCTTTTTTAGCGCAGTTCTATCCTGTTGATGGGGTCTCTCATGGGTCCCAGCACCCTTAGGCTGGACACTTACAATCACCATTAATGTGTAATATTACAGTGACCAACATTTGGTAGACTGACTCTACCATGATTAACAGCATTAAATATAATCCATAGTTTTTAACATTACATTGTCCACTGAATTTATAACATCAAACGGGTTCCATATGATTGTCAGCATCCTACCATTGCAGCAAACATTGAGTGATTCCACATAAAAAAAAAACCTTGGCCTGTCCATTGTAATTTCGAACATTATTGAATAATACAGTGATCATATACATAGATCACTAGGATAACCAACACAAAACGTGCCTCTTCAAAATTACCACTAATAAGTGGGTCCCGTTTTTTTAACATTAGATGAGTCCTATTTTGACTACTACATTAGATGGCCCATGCGATGATTAATAATTAGTGGGGCCAATAATTTCTACTTGTCTCAATTTCTTATTTTAGGCATCATATCTAGTGAAATCCATATAAATTGTCACACTTTTCAATTATTCTTTTATTTTTTTAAAAAAATTCTCTTTGGCCATTACATAGGAGGGAGCAATAAACTATCCTAATTTATCAACCCGGGGGGTTTCCCTGGGTGCTCCATGAGTACTTCTGCATCCGAGCTGTGCCTGAGTATCCTAATTTAGTGAACACTTAACCATCTCCAATAGAGAGATAGATGCAGTCAATCATTATTCTTACCAATTTAATGCTAGGATCAATAAAGGTGGAAGCAAGTTTACAGGCAAGGCTATTGTACTTTCTTGCTATACTTTCTATATTGAGACTAGAATATGGAATAGAAAGATCATTTTTTTTCTTGTATTGTTATCCTTATGCCAAGTATTAAATCTGTAGCACCTATGTCTTCAATGTTAAAAGCATAATGACAATAATTCCAAATTTTAGTAGAATCAATACCGAAAATAAGCATGTCATCAACGTATAAATAAATACTAACACCTCAATCATGTGAAAACTTGGAATAAACACATTTATCGACTTCATGTACTTAAAAAGCCATGTTATATAATAATGAGTAATATTCAGGTGAGAACTAGTTCTCACATATTATATGAGAACTTTTTTGTGGGGCCCAATTGTGGGCCCCATTTGGGGATGGGACCCGGGGGGATGGAAAGATCTATGTGAGACCACCCTAAGTATCAAGTTTGACCTCAAACCCATGCCCCTAACCCCTTCATCCGTGGCCCACAAGTTTAATGGCTTCATATTCAAAAAAATATTCAACCCTCGATCCAACGGTTCAGTCATCAAATTTATCATACAACCGGTTAGGTGCCCTTTTGAGACCATAGAGGGATTTATTGACCTTAAACACTTTGGTCACTTGACTAGACATGAGTATGACAAATCCCATACAGATTTTCTTGTTTTTGTTACCATTCAAAAAGGCAATTTTAACATTTATTTCCTGTTACTGCTAAGTTATAAATAGAGGAAATAGCAATCAAAACTCTAATTCTAGATATTTCTGCAACAGGAGAACATATATCAAAGTATACCAAAGTAATCGAATATCCTTCTTTTCGCTGAAAACCTCTTAGCCACTAACTGGGCTTCAAAATATTGAAAATCAATTATCAAGTACGGCATTAAAGGAATTATAGGAAGACCCACCACAATGCCTCAAGCAGAATCTATCCTCTCTACCATCTCCATCGTATGCAAACCGCACGTCTTAAGGTTTTGATCGTCAATGCAGTGGATGGACACCTTTGCAGATGAACATCAAAGCTGCAAGCAGGCAAATTACTGCCATAGCTACCTAACTGGAACTATTTTCTCATCAAATTTGGATGCCTTGTCGATGACAAATTTCTGATCACTAATGGCACAACAACCATCCTCCTCCTTGTGATCATCCCATCTATCTTGGTTTGGCTTTGTGAGATTTACTCTTCTGCTAAAACTTTAATATCAGTTACACCAAGATGCTACTCAGAGACAGCCAATAAAGGTGAGAATAATGTCAAGTGTCGATCGTATTTCTACAACAAACATGGCAAATTCCTTGTCAAGTTTTCATCTGTCCAAATCATGGAAACTCTTCCATTGTTGAATAAACATTTAATACCTAAATGGTCCAACTTGCTGGTGTCTGGCTCATGCATGTTGACTCATCCTGCCACATCCTCAATCACCATTTCCAACCTATCCAAAGTATCATATATTTGCCCCGTCATAGGATGCGACTCATCTTCCACCCCAAATGTATGGACCACGCGATCCACCTCTATGTCACTACACCCAAGTGGTTTCCTGACCCTCCTCTCTTTCATCATTTTCCTCACGCTAGCTGCATCCTCAAACCGCCCTGCATCCTCATACATCTTGGCCAAAAGTACGTAGCGTCCTGCATTCTCCGGGTCAAGAACAAACAACCTTCGTGCAGCCTGTTCTGCAAGCTCTAAATTGTTATGGATTCTACAAGCACCAAGCAATGCTCCCCAGACATCCTTGCCTCCATCCATCGGCATGCTTTCAATGAAAGTGAAAGCTTCATGAAGCCGTCCCGCACGGCCTAAGAGATCCACCACGCAAGCGTAATGCACCACATTCCTTTCCACACCATAATCCTCCATCCTTTCAAAGATTTCCAACCCCTTCTCCACCATCCCTCCATGGCTACAGGCAGATATAATACATAAGATGCTGATATCATCTGGACGAACACCTTCCTCCACCATCTGCGCAAACATTTCAATTGCCTGATCCGCAAGGCCATGCATCCCAAAACCTCCAATGATCGCATTCCAAACCACAATACTCTTATTGGGAATTCTATCAAAGATGTCGCGAGCAATATCCAAATGGCCACACCTCGCATACATCCCAACAAGGCCACTGCCCAAAGCAACATCTACTTCCATCCCCATCTTTATAATGTAAGAATGAATCCACATGCCTTCTTGAACAGCCGCCAGCTGAGCGCAAACAGGCAAAAGTGTGACACAAGTGACGCGATCAGGCACACTCGCAGTCCTCTCCCTCAACATTTTGTCGAATAGCATGAGTGCCTGGTGCGCGCAATTATTCTGGCTATACCCAGCAATCATGGAGTTCCAACTGACCAGGTCCCTTTGAGGAATCCCATCAAACAGCTTCCTTGCTATCACTACATCTCCACATCTAGCATACAAGGCCACGAGCGCATTGTCCACAAACAAATCTGATTCAAACCCAGCTCTAAAAACATGACCATGAATCGCCTGCCCCTTCCTTCCATCCCCCAGTGCAGCACAGGCCTTCAGCACGAACGGAAACGTGTAACGGTTCGGGCAAACCCCACTGCACCGCATGAGCTGATAAACCTCTACAGCCTTCTCAAAAGGACCCAAGTTGGCGTACCCACGAACCATGACATTCCACAGGAGAACATCTCTGTTGGACACAACGTCGAACACCTGGCGTGCATCTTCCATTCTGCAAAAGTCTGTGTACTGGCTTACGAGTTTGGCAGCGAGGAATGGGCTTTGTTGGAGGCCGCTGGTGATGATCTGGGCATGGATTGTATTGAGGATTTGTGGACTGATGCAATGTTGTAAGAGGCGAGTGTAGTGGTAAGAGTCTTTGTAGATGTAGATGGATCCTTGGCTACCACTACAAGTGCACAAGGATCTGAGAGAAGGTGACCTTAATAAGATTAGTGAGATGGAAGTCCCCATTAGAGGGTCTCTAAGCCTCTAAGCCTCTAAGCCATGCATTTGGATGTTGGCTTCTCAATAGCAGATGTAGGAATTCTTCAAACACCTACACCTATTGCTACAATGGGGCATTTGTTTTGGTAGGGTAAAGAGAGCAACAAAATCAATGAGGGTACCCATTTATTGAATGGATTATGGTCCTGGAATGATTTTTTTTTTTTATTAATTGGATTGGGTTGACAATCCCAAAGTTTTTTTTTTTTTTCTTTTATGGGAAGCCGAGTAAACACCCTGTGGCTCCAAGGTGGTAGCACCAGTGGACTCAACCTTTGATTCCTGAAGAAGGGGGAATCGGGGGTCGATACCAAGACCTCTAGCTTCGAAAGAAAGGAGAACCGTTGTCCTGACCACTCGGCCAACCCCTTGGGGTTGACGATCCCAAAGTTTAAAAAAGGGGTAATCCAAACTGATCTTATTTGTAAGGTTCGGATATAGCGGAAAAAAAAAAAAGAGTCGGGCTAGGATTGGGTTGGGTTGGTAGGTTGAATAGTTAAAATAGACTCAACTACAAGCCAACAACCTAACCACAAAATAATAATGGGTCAAACCCGAACCAAATTATTGAGTAAGATTTGGGCTGTGTTCAACAGATCAGAGGTGGATCATATATGTATGGTGCATGTATTTGAATCTAGATCTTTGTTGCCTCGCCTCCTCTGAGTAAGAGGGTAGAACTGTACAGTAGGGTTCACTTATTGAAAGAAGCCTGAGCCTCTTTGTCGGCTTCCATCACAAAGTAAAGGGGATCATTTGAGACCTTTTACGGGAATTTTTGCAAATGCCAATGGACAATCCGTCACATCAAATCTAAAAAACTCCAATACACCAAATTCTTAGCAAGGATTTTAGTTAAGAAAAGTGCCCAAAATAAACATACGAGTGGTCGAAATTGGATGATGAGGACACTGACCCCTCCGCTCACACAGCGGGCCTGACTTTTCTGGTGTCGAAAGCAGGCTTCAAAATCTATGACAAAGCAATGGCTGAAAATTGGTTGCATAGCCGTTTTAATTTGACATTTTACAGAGGATGGATGGTTCAGATCAATGTTTGAGGGCCCACATGAGTTAAAGACAGGCTTTTAGGGGAGGTTTTTAGCATGTAATGTACATGTGTTTAATCCAGCGGTTGTAGTTAAAAAAAAAAAAAATCTTAAAATCAATATAGAGTTAAGATCTAAAGTGTAAAGTTTGACTAAAAGGATGAATGGTTTAGATCATGAAAATGGGGCCTACGTAAGTTAGAATGGCCGATTTTCGCATCTGAACATCTTGGTAAATATTTCAAGATTTGTGGTGAATCAATGGCTGAAAATTGGTCTTAATATGAGCATTCCTTGGTCTCAATATGTTGATCCAGTTCTTGGTCATTGTTAATGTAAATTAGGTTGAGAATATGGCCATATGGGTCCTCGAACTGGACTTGATAAAAATTTAGAAGCAAGTTTAGGTCTCAGGGCTAAGTCCAATTGCACTGTGTACCCAATACAAGCCCAACCCATATTCATCTCTAGGAGAAAGAACCACATTAAGCTCAAATGGTATATATCATGGGGACCTTTAACTAGAGATGTCAATGGACCTCCAACCATCAGAACTTGGCCTGAAGAATTCAGAAATGGCCCCTTTCTAGGACCCAGTTGATAGCCGGATCTTGTTTTGGGGACCCATTTTAGGTCTGGCTAGTAATTGGGTCTGGGATTGGACCTGTTGATCCTAATGCGTAATGTATAATGTATGATGTATTTACTTCTTTTTTTTTCCTTTCATTGGCTTGAAGTAGAAGACACGATCCACAGAAATATACACTATGGTTGGAAAACTTTTTGAGTTGACTCTTGACTCTCCCGGTCATCTCTTTTTTATGAAAGACCGAGTAAAAAATAGGGAAACTCAACCGAGTCATTTCATTTTAAGTAAGTTGTTTGCATGCCGAACCATTTAATAGGCATATCTAATTCTAAGCAATTAAAGTTTATTTATAAGTAATTATGCATGAGGTTTGGAGTTAGGAATTTAAAAATGATGACAAGAATGTAATTTCAAACTTATATTTAATCTTTTACATTCAATATATGAACTAACAAATTATATAACATGCAGTATTTTTCTTACTATAATGATTTTCTTGCATATATAAATTTATTAATTTGAATTGATTATCATCAATGCATGTAAATAAATGTATTTTTATATTTTATAACTATTGGATTCATTTTTAAGTATTTTTTTTTAAAAAATGGCTCTCCCGATTCTTCGAGTTAATTCTATCCGAGTTAAATTTTTTGCATTGAACGAGTCGAATCCGAGTGATAAGTTTTCCACCCTTGATATACACCCAACAGAAGACAATACTAAACACAAGAAAAACCAGATCCAACTATCAACTAACACAACTATAACAACGCCCTCAGAAGAGGAAAAAAATGACCTTTTAAATAAATCACCACTCTTTCAACCTTCGGTCCAAACGATCATTTGATGACATCTTTTTCAGAAAATAAATCCTAACACTTACTTTATTATGATATATATTATCCACAAAATACATAAGATTTTTCATTAGGATTCCGCAGTAGAGACCATTCGAAAAAAAAAAAAAAGGATTCCACATTAGAGAGGAAAATTATTCTGATTTTGCATGTAGTCTACTTTTTTTGTTGTTTAGGGCAATATTTCTCTTGTGAAAAACAAGACATGTTAAAATCCGTTCCTGCAAATTAGGGACATCCTAAACAGGAACGGATTTTAACCATTACAGATTTCATGTGGAACGGTTATAAACCGTTCCAAATTACAGTTGTGGGTGTAGTGATATTAACTGAGTTTTCTTGACAGAGATGATTTTAATTTTCTATGTGAAGAATATGAAAGCAAGATCCCTCTATCCAATGGAAATAGAAATCCACAAAGGATAGATCCTCTCATTGCACAAATAAGTCCTCAAATTATAGTTTTCATGAAATTTAATCCACCAATGAGCATTATTGGAATTAGTGTCAAGATATAATGAGACGTCTCTCTTGAGAGGGTTTCCATATATCATTACATTAAAAAT
Source organism: Litsea cubeba (assembly GCA_012931725.1). Lineage (NCBI taxonomy): Eukaryota > Viridiplantae > Streptophyta > Magnoliopsida > Laurales > Lauraceae > Litsea > Litsea cubeba. The sequence goes on along the minus strand of CM022954.1, from coordinate 17,620,090 downwards.
GCAACATACATAAATAACACGACTATATTAGTATATATTATGTATAAAAATAACATACTCTAGTGGGGTCCAATTGGGTCCATCCTTGTCATGTCTTGGTACATAGAACACCAATAACATTCAAGACCGAGTCCAACATAAGCCCGGCCCAAACCTAACCAATTTACAAAGGGATTTTGACCGTACAAGGTATAAAATATTATGTATTCTTTGAAATGGTGTTGACCAAAAGTATATCCCAAATATGAGTATCGTACAAAGAACTTCTTTTTTTTTTTTTTTCAGTTTTACCCATTTTGTGCGATATCGTATAAACTGAAAAGTCATTATATGAGCTGCTCGTTTTTCCTCCCATTTTTTCATCCGTTTGCAGCAAAAAGCAAGTCGTTTTCCCTTATTATTTTCATGTGGCTGTCTTCATCTTTTGTTCATCTAATACAATCAACAAAAAAATTAAGAATAAATTCCAAAGTATCTCCATGACCATAAGTTTTTGGTGTCTCAAGAGTATACAAAAAATTCCAAACATGTCCAAATATTGTGTAAGAAGAATCATCTGAATGCCTTTGGAGAAATGAAAGAGTGATTGCTTCATCCTCTTGAGAACCTCCTCTAAAGATGAAGACAGCCACAGGAAAACAATGAGGGAAAACGACTTGCTCTTTGCTGCAAACGGAGGAAAAAAAGGGAGGGAAAACGAGCAGCTTATATAATGACTCTTCAGTTTATGCGATATTACAAATATTTGCAATATCGCACAAAAATGGTAAAAGTGGAAAAAAAAAAGGCTTTCTGTATGATACCCATATTTGGGATATACTTTTGGTCAACACCATTTCAAGAAATACAAGGTATTTATACCATGTACGGTCAAAACCCCATTTATGAATCTTCACCATTCAGGTCAAAGTCCAAATACCTGACCCTAACCCTTCCATATTCAGGCCAAAGTCCTTGGGACTACCATGCTTTTACAACTGTTCTTTGTATATGATATTTCAAAATGGAATGGTTAGGGGTAGTTTGTTTGCATTGGAAGTGATTCACATGTGTAAATGACCTATATGTGAATCATGAAAAACACATTTCACTGTTTGTTTTTTAACACCATTTCACATGTGAATGTATGATATCTTAAGAACTGAGATTTGCCCCCACACTCATTTATGAACTGAGATTTGCCCCATACTCATTTATGACCATCTAAAGATGATGAATGGTTTGGGTCGTGAAAGTGAGGCCCTCAAAAGTCCAAAATGGTAGATTTTAGGGTCCGTATATTTTTTCAAATTTTCTAGAAACCACAACAAATCAATGGATCTTTACATTTTTTTTTTTTTTACCTTATAAAGAGGATGAATGATTCAGATCATGGACATTCATCTTCTACATATAAACATACATGACTTTCGCTCTTCTACACATGAATAATTAGAATATATGACGTATAAAAATAATATATTTTTCGCGGGGTCTAATTGGGTCCCCCCCCCCCGGAATGTCTTGGTGCAAGAATCGGGATCATACGAGGGTTTCCCTCACGATGACCGTGATTGGACCATTCATGGTGCGCCACGTAACCACGAGCAGCCCCTATTTGGATGCATGGCAAGCTGTCCATGGTGACGTGGCGGACCATGGCTGTTCGTGGTGACATGGCGGACCATGAATAGTCCACTAACGGTCACCGTGGGGAAAACCCTCAGATGATCCGAACTCCTTTGTCCATAGAACATACACCAATCACATTCACGACCGAGCCCAACATAAGCCCGGCCCAAACCTAACCGATTTACATCTTAACCATTCAGGCCAAAGTCTCAAATACCTGACCCAAACTTGACCCATGTCCATTTTGGGGAGAAACAGCCTCATTAAAAGTTCAATGGTAGGGATCACGGGGACCATGTGCCCAAGGAACAGAAAGGATAGAGGAGCATATGGTACACGTCCTGATGTTTCCACAACCACACCACAAGATGGGACCATGCAGCCGTAGCATTCAACTTTTACTGAATTGTGGTCCCTGGGACTAGTGATGGAAATTTGCTATTTGAGCTGCATCTCATTAAATTCCAAGAAATTTCCAGAAAGGGCCAATTAAATTTCTCTGGAAATGGCCAATGGCAAGTGAGACCGCAGAATCAAGCCATGATCTGCATGTTGGCTCCCATCCGTATGGTTGATTGAACCCTTCAAAGGAAACCAACCCATCAAAAAAAAATTAGGGCCTATTTGATATCGTTTTAGGAGAAAATTTTGTTTGAAAGGCATTTTCTCTCCGTTTTGAAAGTAAAACCCTAAAATTTCTCCCTCTCTCTCTATTTAGATTTTATCTCACAAAATACTGTCAAATAAGATTTTCTTTATTCATTCTCGGAATGAGACATTCCCATAATGATGTTAAACGGTTACCTTATACGAAATTAGACTAATTCTAGTTCGAGTTTGAAATTTGAAGTTCTGGACTTAACTTGTTTGGAAAACTTGATGGGGTTGGCCATTCAATTCTCAGGTTTATTTGTCTGATTTAGTGTTTGATTTCAATGAGTTTGACGAGCTAATTTAATTTTATCCAAGTTAAACGTTTGTCTATCCCAGTAAAATTTCAATCTAATTAGAGTTATCCATTATTAAATAGACGGATTTCAAAAAAGTATAAACTTTTGGCTCATTGTCAAAAAATGATATGAAAATTTGAGTATTTCAAAAGAGTATATAAGTTTTTCATATTTTTTTCAATCAAGTCATCTTCATAAAAATATTTTTAGAAAATGAAAAAAATACCCCTTATGACATTTTTTTTTCTTTGTATATTCTTGTCCCTCTTTCCTCCCAAAATATACCACCTTTCTTCTCCCTCCTTGCTCCTCCAAAATCCACATCCTCTGTTTGGAAGGGCTGACTTTAATTTTTCAATATAATCTTTACAGGTCTAATTGGACATTAGAAATACAGGCCTAATTGGTAGGGCTTTATATCACTTATTCAGAGTTTTTATCAATTATTTGGAGAAATCAGTCCTAAAACTATAAACACTTCTTATTCCGCGTTGGGATTTGGACTTTCTATCACTTAATTTAAAGCTCGCTCGAATATTAAATGGGCCCAAATTTTAGAATCAGCCTGAGCTCAAATACAAAAGCTTCAAACTCCACCGAGGCTAGTGCATGTCAGGCATGGACTGGCCTAGTCCATGAGCACCCCTACTTTTCAGCGGTTCAATTTCTTTAATGAGTTCCACTAATGAATTTATAAGATTCAACTTTAATGGATTTTATGAAAATGGGTCGCCAAATACCAAAAAAGCTCAAATAGAAACAAATAGCAACTGGTCCAATCTTGTTTTAACGCGTTTTCAATTTGGGTCCAGATTCTTGCCTACAAGCTTCGAATCCAAAGGCACAAACATTAGAGTCCATGATTGTATACTACACATTTTATATTACAAGAGTATATAAATTATAGAGTTTTTGTATACACTCTTTTAAAGATTCTAAGATTTATAAATAGGCTACTGTGGTTTCAGCATTTAGTGATATATTTTATTTTATTTATTTTAATTTCTTCCATGTCCTTGAAATCTATTACCTTGCAACTAGGGGTGTAAAAAAAATCGGAAAACCGACTAACCGACCGAACTAAACTGACGGTTAATAATTGTGTTTCACAGTTCGGTGACGGTACGGTTATTAAAATGGAAAACCGTGCTTCATGATTCGGTTACAGTTTTCAGTTTCGATTTACGGTAATAAACGAATCAAACCGTAAAATACAGTATGGTTAACCGTTTTCTCAAAACACACGGTTAACCGAATTATTACGTTAATAAAAAAATCTAAAGGGCCTAAATGAAATAAAATGACTTAAGTTAAGTCCACTTTTCTAATCTTGCTTTCCCTATGAATCTTTTTTTTTTATTTGTATTTCAATATTTTTTGTTTATGTTTTTAATATGTAATAGATATTGCTTTTATATTGGAATATATATATATATATTTTTTTTTCTTTTCTTTTTTAGCCCATATTAGAATTAATCGTAACCGAACCGTCTAATATGGTTAACCGTGGTTCGGTTTTTAATGGTTTTTTAGGATTCAGTTACGGTTACGGTTTTTAAACACTGAAAATTGTAAAATACGGTAGCGGTTTTCCCAAAACAAACGGTTAACCAAACTGTTACACCCCTCTACTCGCAACCACCGTAAGTTTTTAGGGCTATTTCCTTACTAGAATTTAAGGAATTCCTATTTAGAGAATTTTTTGAATTCTCCAGCGTAGTGCTATTCCTAAATCATCTTTAGTCCTTGAACATCCAAAGATTCCGCCAAAAAGCAAAATAGAATTGCAATGGACATCAGGTGAGACTGTTCTCACCGTTCAAACTGTGAGAACTATCGGGTGGGGCCACCTATCACCTTATCCAAATCTTGCAATGGACATAGACCCCCCTTTGATACTCACACGCCCCAAGGTTTAGCACAAATGCGAATGAACTGGACCGTTGGATCGAGTATATACCCATACGAATGGATTATTGGACTTGTCGGCCATGGATGAATGGCTTAGAAGCATGGAATTGGGCCAAAGTTGATATTCGGGGTGGTCCCATATAGATCTTTCAATCCCCACCGGTCCCATTCTAAAATGGGGCCCCCCAATGGGCCCCATAAAAAAGTTCTCACGGCACTGGATCACGTCCAATTAACTATTGGGACATGGAAATCATTAAAAGGACAAGACGTTAGAGGTGTTCATGGGCCGGGCTAAGGAATGTTTAGTGCCGACCCACCCAACTTCAAAACTTAAGCCCGAACCCGCCCTAAGCTCAAGTTGGGCCAGAAGTAGTTTGGCTTGGCCTGAAAAATGATGAAGCCCGAAAAATGATGAAGCCCGAGCTCAACCCAAATTATATTTATATAATAAAGAAAAGGATTTCCTATTATGTTTGAGGCTGTAGCTAAACTATTCTAGGTATATTACCTATGTGAGAGGTCATATGACCGAATCCCCTCTTTACCTGTTCCCTATAATTTCTTCTATATTTGGGCTGGGCTTCGGGCTCTCTACCACTGAGTTCAAGCTCAGCCCATCTATTAAATAGGCCAAATAAAAAACTTGAGCCCAACTCATCTACTAGAATCTAAATCCAGGCCAGGCCCAAAGCAGGTTGGGCCCATGTCGGGCTCAAGCTGGCTCGACCCATGAGCACCACTACAAGGACATGTAATTATTTACAAAGCCTAGAGGGAGACATATTAAAAAAAAAAAAACTCTAAATTGCATTAGTATTAGTATGTAAAGGTAAAGTGTGTGACACGGAATTTAAGCCCATCTCTTGTCCTATATTCAAATTTTGTTCTAGTTTGAATCAAGGGCCTGTTTGTTTGCATAGAATATGTAGGGTTTTACTGTCAAATGAGTTCCCACTGAAAGATTATTAAAAAGACAGGATTAGAGGTGTAAACTGGGTCATGTCATGCTTGCACGACTCGCTTTGAGGCCGGCTCAACTGTGCCTGAGTTGGGCCGTGCTGTGCCCAAGTTGGCTGGGTCGGCATGACTTAGGTCGTGTTGTGCTGGGCCGTGCCGCCCACGAGCAAGCCCACATGTTTTCCTAGATATAAATTAAAAGAGATTTTATGGACTTTTAGGGTTCTCAACTTGAACTAAAGTTGAAACTATTAAAATAAATGCACAAACATTAATTCTAATTTACAAATGAAAATAAAACTTTAATTATTTTAAACTCACATTTTATTTATATAAAAAATAACCTTATTTTTTGCAAATGTCATATAAGGCCTTACCGTGCCACGGCTCACAGGGCTTCCTAGCCTAGCACAGCCCATCCTTTGGTTTGTGTAGGCCAGGCCGGCCCTGACTTTTTCACACTAAGCCATGTAGGGCTTGGGCGGCTAAGCCCAATTTACACCCCCAGATGGAATATAGGATAACAACATACTGATGGATCTCAACTTTCGTAGAATTTAAATTACTAGGATGATGACTAGATATCACTTCTCCATCATCCGTTGATTCAATTGCCATTGGAGGGAGGTTATTTGTGTGTCATTTCAAGATATTCACCTTTAATTTTTCATTTTTTAACCACTTCATAAAAAATAAGGTCTTAGAATTCTTAGGAATTCAATTACATGAAACAAACATGCACATGTAAATCCAGATATGGGTACAGATCATATAACTTGTATCCAAGTCAAGTGCAGGCTTTGAGAAAGGCCCTCGCCCTGTTAGTAATCCGGGTTCGGGTCAGGATAAAAAAGAACATAACCATTGTTATTTTCATCCCTAAGTTGTGGAAGGACTATGGGATGAATGATTTATTTTCATACCCTTGTGGACGTCGGCATATGATTAGTTTTTAAAACCAGGACAAAACCCATTGTATGGGCTGGGCCGTGCCACATATAGGCCAGCCCATATGTTTAATTATTTTTAATTTTTTTATATAAATTGGAAGAGACTTTATGAACTTTTAGGGCTTTTCAACTTGAAATAATATTGAATCTATTAAAATAAATACACAAAAATTGATGCCAGTTTACAAATAAAAAATAAATCTTCAATTATTTAGTTTTATATTTTATTTCCATGAAAATCAGACTTTTATATATAAATTTTGTTTTGGCCGTGCCTCGGGTAGTGCCTCAGCCTATGCACCCTAGCCCAGCACAGCACGAATAAACCCTGGGCCGTGTCGTGCCATGCCGCGATCCAAGGCTCACGGCCCAATTCACACCCCTAAACCAAACCATTCATATTAGGCTTATTTGTTTGAACTCAATACATGTGAATGAATACATAAGAATTTTTGTCATAAGTGGTTAAAATTAAGACCAAAGGTGAATATACAAAAATTACCATAAAATAATATTCCCTTTAATCGAAATAGAGTCAAGCGAAGATAAGAAAATCGAATACCCGGCCATCACCCTATTAACTCATTACCTAAAAAAGTTAATATCACATCTACATCTCTACCTTATATCTTTTACCCTTGCTATATATCCTTCACTCCGTAGCTCTTTAATAATCTTTTGGTAGAGCTCATTTTACCATGAATTCTTATATAATCAAGCAGGCTATTAGGCGCATTTTCGTGTTGTCGAATACCTAGAATTATATTTCTTTAACTGGGGTAAAAAGTGAAGAGCCAAAGGTGATAAATATAAAAACTGACCATCATATAACCTCTTAAATGAAATTTAATTTAAGTGAAGATAGAAAATTAATACCCAACCACCACCCTAAATAATTCATAATCTGAGACAATGAAGGTCCATCTATATTTGAAATAAGGGCAAGTTTGTGCATTCCTTATGCTCTCTGTATTATCGGCTTTGGGCATGTGGAAAAGTGATTCTAACCCCACTCTAATAGAAAATTATTAATTATTTTGGGAAGTTGAAAAGAATTAATTGAAAATTTCCTTTTCTCTATAAAATTGTGACGCACCAAAAAAATAAAAAGGTGGTGTCATGATAATCCTCAGCACCTAAACATTAGGTTGAAAATATCACCTAGGTATTTGTGTTATATGATAAACATGTGTCCACCTAATTGAGTCAATCTCCAATTTGAGTAAAATTTGGCATGTTCACTAGAAGATCAACACCGACCCAGCCAAATAAGGATCTAGACTCCCATGGACCACGGTTGATTCTTATCATCGTGGGTCCCAGATCAAAACCGTTCCAACAACCATCAGAAGTGCACAAATGGTCCAGTCCTGCAGGCCAGCAGTTTACCCGTGGTCCCACTAACCACTGTATTTTTTCCCGGTAAATTTATGAGAGGGTGAACTGAAAGGGAATATCATGGGGCGGTTTCCTATTAATGCTATTGCCTGTCCTCTGCTTTGGTAGTCGGGAGTTATAAATGCAATGGCAGTCCTCAACCTTCTTAAATTCCACTAATGCTACATTCCTCCTCTTCATATATCTCTCTCTCTCTCCCCACTTGATTCTTCATAACATCTTGTTCTTCTCCATCTGCTCATCTTTTCTTTGTTCTACTTCATTTTTTCATAGCTATTGCTGTGTAAAAGAGAAGACTACAGTGAAGTGCACAGATCTTTTCTTTGTTCTACTTCATTTTTTCATAGCTGTTGCTGTGTAAAAGAGAAGACTACAGTGAAGGAAAGACCCCATGTCCTGTATTTGGAATAGTTCCTAAGATGTTGGTCCGGTTCATTCAGACAACACTTCTAAATGCTCACAAGAAGTGTTTTTTGATTGAGCCGTGCCAATATCTTAGTGCTCTTTCATTCCTATGTTCATTCCCCATGCAAAAGAGCAAAAGAGGAGAAGGTTTGCGTCCTTTTCTTACGTGCATTGCATGAAAGCATTATAAAACTCTTTACTTTTTTGTTTTGTCTTTCTTGAACATCTTTTGGCTTTACCCATATAAAATGAAAATGTCCAAATAGATGCATGTATACGTTATTATATTCATAAGCTTGTTTGTATGGTTGCTCTTTCGTTTTATTAAGAAACTGCTTAGAAGAGGAGGAGGTTTGGTATCTCCATATATTTGAAATTGGATGGCTTATGACTTTATGTTGCTTGCTGAGATGCTTTCTTTCTGCAACTGATTCTACTTGTGAAATATGTAAAAAGTAGAAGAGGATGAGATGATGGGATGGTTGCTTTTTGGGTTGGTGGGGATGGAGTAAATGTAGTTTAAGTAGGAGGGTGTGGGCTTGTCTGAGTTGATGTATCGGCGTCGTAGAGATTGGGAAAAGTAGGCATTTATGAACTAGATCCTCTTAGGCAAGGTCAATTGTTGGGGTCCACATCATAAATCCAAGCAGCTAAAAAATTACAGTCTCATATTAGTTTATAAATATAAATTATGTGTTTAAGGTAATCACAAGTGATCAAAATGCAACTGGAGGGAAATTTTGGACGACTATTAAAGTGAGAGGCCTTGATTTTGAGTGATCGATCTTGATTTAAAAGCTTGGTTATTTGGGCCAGTGTTGGGTTGGGGCCTTGATTTCGAAACTTGGATGGAGTTTGGGTTAGGTTCGGATTTGACCTAAGCGCTCATTTTTTTGCACACAGTTTGAGATTTTTGTTTGTAAGCATTTAGAACTCTCTAGTTGTCTCTCAAAGGGAATCTCAAAATACTCAAGGGCCTGTCCAGCATTTGGAATGCTGGATTCCTGAAAATTTTGCAGGCCAAAAGTGGAATTTGGAATACTAATTTTATGAATTCTCACCTTTCAAAAAAAAAAAATTGAAATTCTCAAGATATTGAATTTGCATTGCTCTTGAGAAGGCAGAAATACCCCCATACAAACATGTTACATATTCAATATGGATATCCTACTTATCTGTAAATATATGTATAGCTATGATCTGTTTAGCTGCTAAGCATAACTAGGTGCTTAATTACATTATTTTGTGGTGATGGATGACAATCATGGGGCTGGAGGTGGAAAGATTATTTTTTGCTGAAGAATCTATGATAGCATGAAAGAAATCAGTCTCATGCTAACTTATGGATCACGTTCAAGTGTTTGACTATGTTCATATGTTGATTAAGAGTCCTTTACTGTTGATTTTTTGATAGCCTAGGGAGTAAGCATACCTTTCCTTCCATCCCCCAAATGCATTTGATTGACATGCATTTGAGTGGGCTCACATTGAAGTGTGCACTTAAGTTATCTTTTATGTTTTTATTTTCGGGCAAAAGAGTAATTCATTAGAACTGAAGCAAGAACAAAGATAGACACATCCAAGCTCCCAGCAAAACTTCCCCACAAAAAGACCACAATTAGAGTATCTCTACAACCACACTTAGAGTTCAAGGTGGACATGCCACATGAGATTTTTGGCATGGATTTTCACTCCAACAGCTATGCCAAAAATGAGGTGGCATTTGGCATATGGGAGTGAGATGCCAAATTTGACATGTGAAAAAGTGATATGCCAAATCATATTTTATATTATTTTATTCAAAATGGACTTTTGTGGATGAGTTTTGTTTAATATATAAAAGAGGTAAAATTAAAAAAATTAATAAAATATTAGATTTGGTATATGAGGTGGAGTTACCTCCAATAGAGATATGTCAAATTGCAAATGGTCAATTTACCACATCAGCCACCAACAAAAATTTGGCATCTCCAATTAGAGATGCTCTTAGTAGCCACCCCGCTAAGAGCATAAGTGCCCTATCCCGGTTTATAACCTGATTACACGACAAACAAAATTTAGCCACTAATGAATGGGCAGCCTAATTAAAAGATTCTAGGAATATAGGAAACCACTAAATGAGAAGTGTGCACTTAAGTTAATCTAAATAAGTGGGAAATGTTAACATATAAGCACTTGCAAGTGCAATCGAGCACTGTGGGGCTAGTGCATCCTCTTGGATAGTCTTCTCATCTTTTCATCTCATGATCCGGCATTCGATCCAATTTTACACTTACTCAACCTTCACTCACCATTAGATTGACTCTAAAGAAAATCAATAGTTAAGAAGCCATTAAATTTTATGGTTGTTAAATTAAGAGCTAAGATAATCTTGTGGGGCTGATTTTTATTATCCTTGTCCTTGAGGAAGCATTTCAATTTGCCATCCTCCTGATTAATAAAATTGCATCTAAGTGGCCCCATGAGTTGGACTGTTTATAAGTTACATGCAGTCCGTTCGTGGGTAAACATTTCCCCTAAATAAGCTGTTTAGCTGATCATCATTGTTAGGGAATTTTTTTTTCCCACGGATGTTCCCATATCTTGACGTGTCACTTTATCCCAGTTGGGGCCTTTGAATTCCAGGGGTCCCACTATTTTGAGGGAGCTCAGCTCATGCCTCCTTTGAATTCAATATTTTTTTGTTTTTTTAGTTAAAGGAAGACTTCATTGAAGCAAAGTTACAAAGCGAGAGGAGCGAACAAAACAAAACCCATACACCAATTCACAATGTTAAAGAGACAGAAACTGTAAGATAGCATGTATAAATTCAAAAGCTTAAGTTAATAGGTGCAAAGCCCAAATAGGTATGAAGCCATGTCCAACTCGGGACTTAGGCAATGTGGGACTTTCCAACACTCCCCCTCACGTGCAGGTCCAACAAATTTCATGAACCGGCCTGTCACGTGGGCTACACATGAACGACCGAATGGGAACCTGCTCTGATACCATGTAAAATACCATATACCAATCAAAAAGCTTAAGTTAATAGCTGGAAGGCCCAAACATGAATAAAGTCATGTCCAACTCAGAACGTAGGCGATGTAAAATGTGAAACTTCTCAGCAGAAAAGACATAGGTGGACTAACATTTTTTTTTGTTCCTGATAAATTAATCACTTGATTAAATATATACACTAAAAAAAACCCGACCGAATCCGGACACGACCCAAGTGGCATTCGGTAGTAAATTTACAATTTCTAGTCAAAGTCCAAATAAAAAGTTGATAAAAGCCCGAGGCATAATGGAATGTTCTTACTACCTTGACCTTGAGGACTGAGGTAGTGGGTTCAAGTCGCACCATGTTACCAATAACAACAATAAATAAATAAATAATTTAGAGATTTCAACTTTCATTTGAGTTTGGATCTTGCTTCGCTTTTTTAAAGTTTAGGTTGAGCTTAGGCGCCCTTTTTCTGGCACACAGTCAAGGCGGGTTAGGACCCCAGCCCTTTAGTGAGGATAGGAGATATCAGGTGAGACGAGGGATCTCTTGGATGAATAAGAAAAGACCTGATCTCCTACCACTGAAGTAAGTGTGAAAGTCGCTGATTTAAGCCTTAACATATAGGATAAGGTCCCTTTAATTAGTATCTTTATTAGATTTCAATTCCAGTTATTAATCTAGCCAATTAACCTAAATCCAATTAAAAAACAATCAACCGCAAAGAGAAGGAGATGTAGGATTTATATATGAAAAATCCTATTCGGAAAAAAAATCACTGGCTTTACTGTCTAGGCTAACAGATAGGGATGTGAATGGATCCCAGATTCTCCGATTACTCGGAGTTTCCGACCCGTTAAAAACCGGGTCTAGGTCCGTATTTAGGTCCTGATTAGTAAATGGGTCTGGGTCCGGTTCCACCTTGGCTCGGACCCGAGATCCGACATAATATCTCAATTTTTGAAAATCTCTCCTAAAAGCTATATTTTTTTAATATCATTCTCTACCTAGAATCGGACCCGGATCCAGACTCGTCCCATATATGGTTCTGGTTCCGGTTGCGGTTCTAGAGCCAAGAAACCGGTTCCAAAACGGTTCTGGGTTTGGATCCGGTTCCACCTTCTCCTTAACAGTTCCGGTTCCGGGTCCACCATGGACCCGGACTAGAACCAATCCGTTTACAACCCTACCAACAGACAACCAAGGACTAACAAAAGAAAGTTACAAAACTCAGGTGCCTTTCTCAATTGTAACTCAACCTAAGGACTGCTCGATTTGCCGACACTTCGCCCTACGCCTTCACCGTGCTTTAATTAACCACCTTGACAGCCTCTTCAAGGCGAACCTACTTCAAAAGAGTAGAAGAAAGGAACTCCAAAGTCTAAATATCTTCAGCACAACAACTTGAAGCTTTGAAGAAAATGATGAATCTTTTCATTGATTATAGGGTTTGGGTTGCTAGAAGCATGTATTTATAGCCCAAAATTCGTGGGAATTAGTAGCACTTTGCATAGGACTATGAATAACAATTTGGTTTTAGAAATGGGAATCTTAATCACGCATGAACATTGCCTCGTTCGTTCGAGCGGGCAGATGGTTCGCTTGAGTGAGCACACATCTATTTGGCGAATTGACCAGGGTCCGCTCGAGCGGCCAAGTCTTCTCTGTCTTCGGTCCACTTCTCTACACATTCTTCAGTCATGAAATTCGGTCCATCTATTGTAAACAATATAAATTAAATTTTCGATTTTGTCCATTATCCAATAAATTAGTCAATACTCATATAAACCTCTAAAAGTGACCGTTCTTAAGCCCAGGCCTGACTTGACCTGCTATAGTTGCACCTCTACCCTCAAATGCCTTGGATGATCCCAACAAGGATGTCTTTACTTAAAATAAAAAAAGTATGTCTTTACTTAATACTTACTGCTCTTAAATAGTTGGGTGGACAAAGATTCCTTCGTTCAAATATTCTCTAACCTTTTAGTTGTAATAGTATTTACTGAGGGGGCACTGAAATATAGTTGTTGGAGCACATTAAAGTTTTGATAAATCAAAGGCTTTCCTGGATCCTGGAAACGAAAATATCAAGGAGGGCACGTGGCATTTAGGTAGGGTCAACAAACCCACGATGTAAAGAAGGCTCAATGCCGCACTCAATCTCCAAAATATCAGTCTTAGTGGACCATGATCGTGATGGGCATAAGCCATTCATAAATCCAAATTGATCTTCCACTTCATCATCTTTGATTGTTCAACATTGTCCAATTAATCTAAGGGATAGCTAAGTTGGTGTAGGACCACGGTTTATATCTAAAAGTTGTATATTCAAAACTGTACAACCACACTGTAGCTACAGGGAAATTTACCGGCTTTCCTCTGGGTCCAGAGAGATTAATAATATAGGACGTATACCCCTTTGTAGAGGAATTCACCTGATTTCAGCTCTACTGAAGTGCATGTATATACCGTTGGATTATATATATATATATATGTATGTATGGCAATATTCTCCTGTGAGCATACTGTGTTATGCGGTCATGCTTGTGGGACCCATTTAGATGTTTGCTTGTCAAGGGGGTGGAGTAGATGGAAATGTCTCTATGGATTAGGGGCGGAAAAAAAAGAATCAACTCTATGCCAGCATCCTAGCCCTTTAACATCCTTTTTAGTGGTCCTTTTAATCATAGATCTTTTTGATATTCAACCCAACCAAATGTTAAGGTAAAGATTTGATGAGAGTAAAATTGGATATTGTAAGGTTGGTTTAGGGTTCGAGATCTCTAGATTGGTCCACTCAATAAATCAACCCACTAGTGTGCAAAAAACAATAAACTACGCAGCGGAAATAAAATCACAAGCACACACCACAAGGACACCAAATTTAAGGTGGAAAACCCAAACCGGGTAAAAAACCACCGATCCGTACTGGATCTAATCAAACACTATGAATCTCGCAATTACAAGAAACTCAGATTTCTTCCCTAGATATCCCCTATCTAAAGACTGAAGTTACATTGTGTCGCATCACGCTTCAACGACATCACACCGTTGATTGCAACAGATCCAACGCTTGACTCCTCAAATCTTCTACGCAAGAAGATGATCTTCTACAAGGGATGCAGAAGAAACTTGCTCTCTAGAGTACTTGGCAGCACAACTCTTCAAAAATCTCTAGAGAAAATTTCTCTCAATTAAATCTCTAATTCAGAACTTGAGAGATGATCTGTGTCCCTTTGGGTTGTGAGAAACACCCAATATATAGCCCCTAATTCGTGCTTAAGACTCCTAAGAATAATCCACTTAGAATAAGAGTCCTTTCTCAAGCACTTACAAAAGAGTCCTGAACAGACTGGGCTCTGCGTGTACCCTCGCTATAGCGAGGATCATCCTCGCTATAGCGAGGCATGATACTGCCTGTAGCACGGTTTTGTCTTCCTGCCTATCAACTGTCAGCTTCTTTACCTTTTTTAAAAAGCAGCCTCTTTTGTTGACTTTGGCCCTAACAATCTCCCCCTTTTGGCAATTCGTGGACAAATCTCCTAGAATAATACAATAAGATCTACCCAAAAATAAAAACCCAAAATACAATGAATTTTTAAAACAAAAAAAAAAACTCAGCACTGTAGATCTTGAATTGCCTTAGCTTGTAGAACTCGTCTGGGCTTCATTCTTCTCTGGGCTTCATTCTTCTCCCCCTGAATTTGTCCATAATTGACAAACAAAAATACTCATGCAGCTTCCGTCAATCTGGATGCAGTAGCTCCCCTTCGATTTTGACTCCCCCTTACTATGATCTTCGTATCAACATTGGGGATGGGGACTTGACCTCCTTGATCAAGGCTTTTTATGATTAGCCACCCACACTTGTGTAGTTGGAACTGTCAGCACAGTGTGAGCAAACTCCTTAGGCAAATCAGATTTTCTAACCCAAATTGGAGTTGTCTTGGGTGGAGAAAAATTCTTCCGCCATTGCTTGGTCTTAGGTAGACTTTGCAGCTTCTTGCAATGTGGACGAATGTGTCCTTTCATTCCACAATAGTGACAAGTGGATGTGCGTGCAGTGCGAGACACATTCTTTTTCTTAAAACTACTCGACACATTATTTGAAATTGCAGTATGTGGAGTAGCATGTGCAACACTTGAAATAAAAATTATTTTACCTGTAGCATTTGAAGTGGATGCACCATGATCATAACCGAGACCGCTTCTGTCAAACTGAGACTTCTGACTACACAAGATATTTGTAAGAGTCTTCGAACCAGTGTTTATCTTGTTTAGTGAAGCTTGTTTGATTTCTAACTCAGACAGAGTGATCTTCAGTCTTCCTTGTAAATCTTCTTTTTCAGATTTAACAATCTCTATCTCTTGCTTCAGATTCTCAATCTCTTGTTCAGCCTTCTCAAGTTTTTGACTCTCAGTGGTCAAATTTTCAGCCATGCAGATTTTCTGACTTTCCAAGAGATGAATCTTTTCAAGTGCTTGCTCTAATTCAATTTTCAATGCAGAATTTTCTTCTTGAGCAGCTTTAAACTTGATAGAGATCTTGTAGCCATACTTGGACATCTTAACACAATCAGCATATGTTTTATGATACAATGCTTCATAATCTTTCTCTTGATCTGACATCTCATCAGCATGATCTTCATCAGTATCATTGTCAGATAGAGAATTAACCATGAAAGCCACAAACTTGCCATTCACAGTTTCAGAAGTTTCAATTGAAGGATCTTGTTCTTCTTCTGATGATTGTTCCTCCCAAGTTGTATTGAGAGACTTTTTCAATGCACCCTTTTTCTTGTTGGCACACTCACTAGCATAGTGACCATAGCCGTGGCACTCAAAACACTTAGTTCCTTTTACAGAATTCTTTTTCGCAAAATTAGAACTCTTCCACTTGACTTGTTTTGACTTCATGTAGTCCTTGAAGCAATTGAACATTTCGGTCAAATCATCTTCAGCCTCAGATTCAGAATCAGACGCAATTTTCTTTTCAGGCTTATTTCTTGATTATGAGCTGGCTTTCAAAGCAATACCTTTCTCTTTTGATTTTCCTTTATCCAAACGGTTTGCTTCAAAGGTTTGAAGATTTCCAACCAACTGGTTTACCTTGAGGGTATCAAGATTCTTATTTTCTTCAATAGCATCAACTTTAGAATCGAACCTCGAAGGTAGAGACCTCAAAATTTTCTTGACAATCTTGTTTTCTTGAATTTCCTCACCCAGATTGAAAACAGAATTGACAATATCATTCAATTTTGCATAAAATTCATCAAAAGTCTCATCTTCTTCCATCACGATGGTTTCAAATTCTTTAGTCAGCCTTTGCAATTTAGATTGCTTCACCGTGTCTGTACCCTCATATACTGTCTGTAAGACTTCCCACGCTTCTTTTGCAGTTTTGCAAGTGGAAATCCTACGAAACTCTTCAGCAGACACTCCATTGTATATACTATTCACTGCCTTGTTATTACAATTGGAGGCATGCTTTTCATCCTTAGTCCATTCAGCTTTAGGTTTAGGGACAGTTTGTCCACTAACCACAATTGTTGGTTTGGAGTAGCCCTCCTCAACAATATCCCAAACATCATCATCAATGGACTTAAGGAACCCAATCATCCTTTGCTTCCAATATGCATAATTAGAACCATCTAGCAAAGGGGGCTTAGAAGTTGATGTCCCTTCTCGATTGAACACCATTCTAGAAATCTCTTTAGATCAAACACAGAAAATTAGTGTAACCCGCTCTGATACCAATTGAAAGGTTGGTTTAGGGTTCGAGATCTCTAGATTGGTCCACTCAATAAATCAACCCACTAGTGTGCAAAAAACAATAAACTACGCAGCGAAAATAAAATCACAAGCACACACCACAAGGACACCAAATTTAAGGTGGAAAACCCAAACCGGGTAAAAAACCACCGATCCGTACTGGATCTAATCAAACACTATGAATCTCGCAATTACAAGAAACTCAGATTTCTTCCCTAGATATCCCCTATCTAAAGACTGAAGTTACCTTGTGTCGCATCACGCTTCAACGACATCACACCGTTGATTGCAACAGATCCAACGCTTGACTCTTCAAATCTTCTACGCAAGAAGATGATCTTCTACAAGGGATGCAGAAGAAACTTGCTCTCTAGAGTACTTGGCAGCACAACTCTTCAAAAATCTCTAGAGAAAATTTCTCTCAATTAAATATCTAATTCAGAACTTGAGAGATGATCTGTGTCTTTTTGGGTTGTGAGAAACACCCAATATATAGCCCCTAATTCGTGCTTAAGACTCCTAAGAATAATCCACTTAGAATAAGAGTCCTTTCTCAAGCACTTACAAAAGAGTCCTGAACAGACTGGGCTCTGCGTGTACCCTCGCTATAGCGAGGATCATCCTCGCTATAGCGAGGCATGATACTGCCTGTAGCATGGTTTTGTCTTCCTGCCTGTCAACTGTCAGCTTCTTTACCTTTTTTAAAAAGCAGCCTCTTTTGTTGACTTTTGCCCTAACAGATATAGTGCTAGACTATGGGAGGATGGGGGTATCAAAGGGCCTGCAGGTGGGCCCCAAATAGTCCCACGGAGCTGGATTGCACATGTTATTCATTGGTGAACATTTTCAAGGGGCCATGTAGCCTGTAGGTCTACCTATGTGCAAGATTTATTGTTTCATCAATCATCCTAGTCCCTTGATCCATGACACTGCTGGTTTTAGAGGTTTTCATCTTTTTAGGATTTCAATCAAATGCTGAGCCTCATTTGGATGAGGGGTTTGGATTGATCATAGGGCCCACTTTGAGGCAATTTAGTCATTTCACACTTATCACCAAAATGTGACACTCATCCAACTTCTACTCAGTCTTGAATTGAAATCCTAAGAAATGATGCCTCTAAAATGATTAAGCTTTAGGGCCATGGATCAAGGTATTATGATGATTTAACAAACTTGAAATTTTGCAGATATGTGATTTTTTCATCTAATGACCTTACATGATTATCATGCATAAAATAAGGGTGCACAAAAAATCCGTCGATTCGTAAAACCGATCCGATCCGATCTGATCCGCGGATTTTTAACCGAACCGAATGTAAATGGATTGGTGACAGATTAAAAATCTTGTAATCTGTTAGCAATGGATCGGTGACGGATTTCACCCTCAATCCGCAAATTCAATCCGATCCGATCTGTTGAAATTAAATATAAATAAAAAAAACTTAAGAGGTCTAAATATAAGATAAGATGTCTAAATATAAAAGAATAAAAAACTCCAGGGGTCAAAATGTAATTTATTTTTATATATAAGTATAACAAATGAAACTCTAGACCAAATTTCACCTTATCCTTGAGAGCATGCTCTTCAACTTTTATTTAACATTAGGTTCAACGGATTGAATGGATTAAATCAATCCGATCCGGTCCTCCACGAAGCGGATCGGATGGATTTTAACAGCCACGGATTAGTGACGAATTCCAAATTCATCAATCCGTAGGTAATAAATTGGTGACGAATTTTGCCTAATCCGCACCAATACGATGTAACACCCTAACATAAAAAAAAAATATGATAGCAAGCGTGGGCACAGGACAGTTTGATTCTTCTTGCTCGTCCTTAGAGCATTTAATTCTAGCAGAGTTAGTGAACCTAGCTAATAAACCCGATCACGTGTATTGCTTTTAGAAAGCAAGAGCTTTCTGCCCTAGAAGCTATGGAGGGATCCTTCTGTGAATCACACCACACCCCATCGCAGCCCCACACCAACCATGTGCTGGTGGGTCACATGCATTTATTATGTCTCGTCTCGACTGTTGATCTGGTACAACTCCTCTAGATGGGCCACCTGCAGGGGTCGCAGTGATAAATATACTCACCATTGATGTTTTGGATAAAGTGGGTACATGGTCTCCCCTTTTTTTTGTACAAATCTCCATGTTTTAAAGTGCAACCTCTAATCTAGGGACTAACATTGTCTAACATGGGTGCTCGGGGTTCACATCTTTTCGTTTATGCCGGTTCATTTTTCATTTGCATGGGCTTTTTTTCTGTTTGTGCGGGCCTCCTTTCCACTTAAATGGGCTATCTTTGAACTAAGGTTGGTTGCTCTATAATCCCAGAAAGCAAAAAGTGCTTCATAGCACCAATGCGGTTTTCTGGAGGGAAATTATAAGATTAACTAAATGGTTATCTTGGAAGAAATTCAAGAAAGAACAATTCCAAATCCAAGAATAACCAAACTTTGAGAAAATCCGCCCATATTTGACCCAGTAGTTACACCAGTGCCTTGTCGTAGTGGGAGTATTGTCAGGACCCTTGACAAGTTCTCGGTCTGTGATTGGCTGTCCTGCCAAAAATACCACTCCAAGTTCCATAAGGAATCTTTTGAGTCAATCTGCTACCTTAGCTACTTCTCAAGCAGCTACAACATAAGCACATATCCAGAAGTTGATTTCCTGGAATCCTGATCTGACTAGAAGTCAGTATCTATGCGGAGGTCTCTCTTGGATCTCAGGCCCCTTCGTTGGGTGCCTTACGAGCGGCCGGCTTATATGCAATCTTTATTCGAGTGTTCTAAACAGAAGAAAATGCACAGAAGTGGAACATAGAACATCAGAGGAATTAGAGAAGACAAGAAATCTTAACAATGCAGAGGAGTGGGCTTCACCCAAGGGGGAGTATTTAAAAGTATTTATGCTGCCTCCACCAACACCTCAGGATTTTGGTACGAATAGCAAGCTAAGGAAACTTAATACAACACTCATAGTTATATATGTTCATGGTAGAATGCATATCACAGTAAGGGTGCAGCTTAGGTTGGGTCTAACCCAAAAACTTCAAGACCCAACTCAGACCATATGTGAAATTCTTGTCAGGCTTCTTCAGGTTAGGTCAAGCTCCAGCCTAGATTTGAAAAACCACATAGAAGTTGGGTTGAGTTCAGATTTGTGCCTACTGTATTCGTATTCAACCCAGGTACTTGATTTGGTTCCGACAAATAGACAAGTTAGCTCTCTTGGTTGTAAACTAATGAGCTAAGCTCAGCTCGGTTTGACTTGAGCCCAATTTGTTGAGCTCAAGTTTGGTGTGTTTGGATTTGATCAGATTCAAGTTCGATTTCAGTTTGCTCCCATGCAATTCAGGCTAGGCCTGGGTTGGGCCAAAATCCAATTCAGGCTACTTTTAATTTGTGCCCTGAAACCATAGCCTCCTTTCAATGGCCTTCGTATATGATGGTAAATATAGAAATGCATGCCATCACAGTTCAAAGCACAGCCAACTTAAAATCAAATAGAAACTTATACATTTATCAATGTAAAAATATATTGCATAAGAAATCTGACATTAATATAGAAATACATGTAATATTTCACTTGATTACTCCTCAAGTCCAAACATAAGCCATTTCAACTTACACACTTCTTTTATTACATAACTCTACTCAGGACATGTCATCAAGGTGATAACACCCCTTTCATCATACACTCTAGACACTATTCCTTCTACAATTTACACACTTCTTTCATGCTCACTAGATAGATGGAAAGATGGATAGGTAGATAAGGGAAATGATCAGATGCACCCTCATTTTCTGCTGCTAGATCATATCATTCTTACAATCAACCCCATGTCACTCTACACCATGTATTTTCCTTGGCCCAAGAAACATTTTGATCAGAATCAGTCCCATTGTTAGTGGATCTGTGTTTCCATGTGATCCTTCCAAGGGTGAGCACCATTCCTATTGGAATGAAATTTGGACCACCAAATACACTAAAGCAGGTTGGACTCAAGAATTTCACCATTGAACCTTCTCAATAGATAGATAAATAGATGGATTGAAGGAAGAATATATATATATATATATATATGTCTCTAGATGCGAAAGAGAATGAGATCAGCATCAACTCCATCAGGCACATGACGCTGCACAGGGAACTTGGGGAGAGATTTTGCGACGTAGAGCGCAGTTTCAAGGTACATTGTATATTTGTGTTCCATTCCTCCATGACCACTGTCTTGTATGTGGCTCAAAGGTGTGGTAGAGGGGTGGTCATGGAGAACTAGGCCCCGGCCGCCTAATTTCAGTGGATTGAGTGCCAATGACTGCTCCTCACCCACGAACTTCTGGAAAGCGCTTTTGCGAAAAGCCCAGTCCCCTGTCTTCCAATTGAAACTGTAGAGAGGAAGGAAGCGCTGACCGTAGGTTGCGAGAAACTCAATGGCTGCGAGGATGAATTCGAATTCGGTGAGAGACAGGTAATAGGAAAAGCTCACCCTTGTCCATCCTGGTTTAAGGCCATTGTACCCCTGGAATGTGCAGAGATCATGAGTTAGTCTGTGATACTAGTAAGGCTTAGATTAGTGTGACAATTTATTTAGAGACTAATATGGGTCGGGTTTTTGGTCGGGTTCATAATGGGCCATGTGGGGGATGAAAACAGGGCTCCGAATAACCAAGGTTTTAAATTGAAAGTATCATGTAGGAATGCTAGATATAGAACTACGTCTTTAAATTCAGATCTGTGTCAAGGACCTATTGCAAGAACCTGAATAAAATTTTCTATAGCGCGCACACATTGTTCTTTAGAAGAAAAACTAAAATGTCTTTTTATCTTACCTTCTGAATCGCTGATCGAAATGCCAAAGACTGTTTTTTATCAACATTGAGAAGAATGTGACCATAAGGACCAGCACAAGCACACCCTCCACGCGCTTGGATGCCAAAGAGATCATTAAGGAGCTTTGTTACAAAGCGGCCATGAAGGGGTTTATCTTTCTTTGTGACTCTTTCTCTCCAAATGTATACTTGCTTTTCTTCGACGTCCATCGCCTGATCTATGGAGTTGGTGTTGATGAGGAAGGAGATGATGGGTTGGCGCTTGACCGAAGTATTCCCAAGAACATGAATGTTTGGATTAGGCAAGAGCCTTTTGAGCGCTCTGTCGAGCCAAAGGTTCTCCTGTGTGTCAATGAGATGGTAGCCCATATATTCCTTGACCCAAAATGCCAAAGCAGCTCGTATCTTTTGGATGATGGGAGGAGTTCCAGCATCCTCTCTCTCTTCTATGTCGTCGTAGTAGAGTGTGTCCTGTTAATCTTAAAGTTATTAGACAGGGAACAATTTGATAGATAGCAAGAATTTGTCAGCGAAGCACCTCCCTTCCACAAAAACAACAAGCGATTAATTGCTTGTTGTAGTGCTGATGGTGAGGAACTTAGGTGAGTGTGTGTGAGTGCGAGTACTTACATTTTCCAACAAAATAAAGGGGGAATTTGTTACTTTAAGAAATCCTGTTAAGTTGTCGGATGCTTAACAGGTAGAACACCAAAAGGTAAATTAGGACTGCTGCCTTAAAATGGCCTTTGTCTTCTATAGTATTTGTAGGGAATTTAGAATACTCTTTCGAGGTTTCATTGGAGGAACTCCACAGTGAGGAATTGGCCCAGATTTGAGGGTTGTGGAATTTGCCAAACACAAAATTCTCAACATTCATTCTCACAATCAAACATGTCCTAAAATCACATGATTTAAAAATATAGAGGGTCGATATTGTAGACCCTGTTCCTTCATATATGGTACATAATTACAAGATCAGAACCATTCATAAGCTGGACAAAACAATAGGTTGAGCCCACTGATAGGTTTTCATTTAAGAGAACTGGTCCAATCAATTGTTAACAATAAGGGCACCAAACGGGCAGGTTGGGTACAGGTATATATTGGCCCAACCCAAATTACATGTGTACATGGAAATGCAAAATTGAGCCGAATGAAACCAGAATTTACCTGAATCAAGTCTTATTACACAGGTTGCGAATCCCAACCCAAACCCAGTTCAGGATGGGTCAGGTTGACTTGACACACATTGGGTATCTGAATTCTGGTTTGTTTTGCTTAGTTCTAAAGGGTATAAAAGATTTTTAAAAAATGTATATAATTTTTTTTAGGATAGCATATGTACATTATATTAATACTATATAATATAACAATATACAAATAAACTTTTTTTTAAGTTAGGTACTTGGGCTGGATTCAGGTACATGAAACCTAAACATGACCCAGCCAGACCTGAACCCAAACAAGTCCAATGCGAATTCCAGTATTGGTTGAGTCAGGTTCTGATGGCAAAGGCTTGTCCAGATCATCCATCTGGTGGGACCTACCAATAATATATATAAAAAAAAAAGAGGTACATGGAGGGCCATTAGTTGATGGGCCCATCAAAAATCGATGGTTCATAACGTTTTGGGATTTTTTTAGGCCCATCAAAATCGATGGTCCATAAGATTTTGGGATTTTTTTAGGCCCATCAAAAATCGATGGTCCATAACATTTTGAAATTTGAGAGAAGAAAGAAGACCTTTTCATCGAAGCCGTTGACGAAGGCAACCGTGCCACCACCACAGGTTGAAGGAGGTGAGGATCTCAAGCAATAGAGAGTCCTGCTCATGAGTAAAATCCCTGGTGTTCCTGGGCCTCCTACGAATTTGTGTGGACTGAGGAAAACAGCATCATAGCCCTCCATTTCTCCTGATTGGAGGTCGATTTGCACATATGGCCCACTGCAGAGCAACCCAAATTTAACCCAATCCAATTAAAGATCTTATTTTTCAAATACCTCCATACTTATTTTGCCATCTTTAGTCAACCCCCTGCTCCATTAAATCCATCTTAAAGCAATTCAGAGTGGATATGATGGGACCCATCATTTCCTAATGATTTTCCCTATTCACATTAAAAATATGTTTTTCATAGGCCAATAATGTGTTTGAAAAGAAAATATGGAGTCCTCTTTTTGAAAGAGAAAGATGCATGAAAACATAGGATTTTGACCACCCTTGCTCCAATCTTTCATGTATTTTACTAGCTAGCTTATTTTGTGAGAAAGAGCCAATTTAAATCACAATCTATAAATTCATTCTCACTTTGAACTTGGAAAAGCCACCACCAAACCCACCCACCCCTAATGAGAGCAAGTGCCCATTAAATCCGAGCAGTTACAATCCCTAATCATATATAGCAGTTTGGTGGCATCAAATCAAAAGTGTACCCAAACAGAAATGGAGTTAGCAACATGGTGAAGTAGTCGGCTTACCTGGCTGCAAAATCAAAGCAAGCAAAAGCACCATGTTGATGCAACAAGCGAGCCAAAGCTCTTGTATCGGTGTAAATCCCTGTGACATTACTACAAGCCGAGAAAGAACCCAACATGGGTCGATTTGAGTACTTGGGTGATTTGAGCTCTCTACGTAGCATGTCCATGTCGATCAAACCATCCTCATCAACCCCAATCTCCACCACCTCAGCCAGGCTTTGGCGCCATGACAAAAGGTTCGAGTGGTGCTCATAGGGACCCACAAAAACCACCCATCTCTCCTCAGGCTTGAGGAATTCCTTCACCACCCTTGACCTCATGGTGGAGGTGATTGTTATCCCCATCACCTCCTGCAGCCTCTTGATCGCCGCGGTGGCTCCCGACCCACAGAACAAGATCACGTCGTCCGGCCCACCACCCATGCATTTTTTCACATACTTGGCTGCTTGGTGCACCATTTTGCTCATCATGTACCCCACATAGCTGTCGTCTGTGTGGGTGTTGCCGTAGAAGGGGAGGACATGGTCGGCGATGTAGCTCTCGATGTGGTGAAGGGCCCTCCCGGAGGCCGTGTGGTCGGCGTAGGTGAGGCGGCGCTTGCCGAAGGGAGTGTCGAAGCAGGTGTCGGCCCCGATGAGTTGTGAGCGTAGCCATAAGCACTTGTCTTCAATGGTTAGGTTATCGTCGGTGATGCCGTCGTCCGGCATGCGGAAGGAGATGGCTCTAGGATAAAATTCTTCATCATCATGTGTATGGTCGTGGTCGTGGCCGTGGTTGTGGTGGTGGTCAGGTAGAACCATGCAACTTGGGTTTGATGGTGAAGGCAGCAGCCTTGGGGAGAGCCATGGAGGGCTCTTCTTCAGTGAAGAACATGAGGGAACCAGACATGGCTCACAAGTCACAACCCTCTATAAATTTTTTTTTTTTTTTGGCTCTCTTTACTGATGCTATTGTTTGTTCCAAGGTTAGCTTTGATGTGTCTTGGACCATCACTCACATCCCTTTATATGGTCTCTCTCTTAGTGGATGGGACAGTAGGAGCTAGGGAGATCGAGGTCTAACAAACAGGACATTGGTGAGGAGGTCAACGATCAACGTGACTTGTAAGGAGGCTCCAAAGGGGTGAGTACTTTTCCATACATAGAACAAAGTCTAAAAGGCCGGCGTGCTGAGTGCCGTCCGAGTAAGATTTGGAAAAGAATTCGAGTCATACACATGATTATATATAAAACCTTAGGTTTATTTATTTGTTTGTTTGTTTAGTCCCACCATACAAGAGATGTACGTATGGCTGATGTTATTTGGTATATTTCTTGTGTCGCGCACAAATGGTCTAAAATAAGAGTCCTGCTACATGGACTAATTCATGGACAGAACCATGAGTTAGTCCATGTAGACTTTTTGCTAAAATAATGGTAGTCAATTAATGGTTTTGTAGGTTATATTTAAAGGTCGTCCTAGTATTTAATGAAAATGCTACAAGAATATAAGGGAATGTTTGGCAATCAAATTTTTAGGAAAAAAATTTTCAGTTTTGTTAAAACTGGGGTAAATCCATATTTGGTAATTGTAAATTATTGAGGATTTGGACCAATGGAAATCTTCATTTATTAAGATTTTCATATCCAAACACCTCCATAAGATTTAAAAATCATCGCTTAAATGAATTTGCACACCGAACCCTATTTCTCTCAGCTCTATATAAATCCTCAACTATATAGATCCCAAGTGAGGAAACCTTATTTTAGAGGTAGTAAAGAACTATCAGATTTATGGATTTCTCGCTTGTTACCAAACATGCTCTAAAAGTCTAGAATATAAATTAGGGGATTTGACATAGTAATAATTTCATGACTGAAATTCAAATAAAGTTACCAAAGTCGCTTGACTTTGATCAACATTTTTTTTTTTTTTACTTTTTTTGTTGCAATCCCATGAACATTGTATCTCAATGTACAAAAAATAACAAACTCTAATTTTTCTAGTAAGTCAGTTTCCTTTTTCACCCCTCCTTTTTCTTTTTCATATTTCACATGCAAGATCATCTAAAGTGAAATCAAGAGAGCTTGAGTGGATCTGACTTACAGGTTGAGAGATCGGAAGTGAGTAACCTTAGAAGATCATGTATGGAAGCAGTATATATATATATATATATATCATAGAAACTGATAAATTATGGGACTGTTCCATTATATCATGGCTTTAAAGCAGGATCTTAAGGTGAGCATTTCTCAAATGATAAAACATTAATTAGACACAATGGTTACATGTGTATTTACTTTTCACAAAAGCCATCTTTCATGTTTTGTAAAAGCGAATTTGCTTGCTAGTTGTAGAAAGTGTAAGTTATAGAAACTGATAAATCTCATGATATCCATGGGACGTCTATCCCATGGTATCATGACTTCTATGCAACATTTAAAGGTGAACATCTTCCGAATGATAGAACCTAAAAAATGGTGGTCACATGTGTATTCACTTTTCACGAAATGTCATTTTTTTGTATTTTATAAAAAGTAAATTTGCTTGCTAGTTGCATAAAACCTATTTTTATTGAAATTGATAAATTCCTTTACATCATGAGAATAGTGGCTGTTATTGAAACTGATTAATCACAACATATAAAAGGGAAAGTGAATGATCAATACTCTCTCCAGATTTCCGGAAGCTCTCCCGATTTCACCTTTGTGATGGTCTAACAAGTGAAAAAGGAAGGAGAGGTGAAAAGATAAATTATAGGACCTTTTAACATTGGGATCCCATGATATCATGGGATCTAGGGCAAAAGGCCGGTAAAAAAAAAGACCAGTCAAGTGACTCCAGCAATATTTTTTGAATTTCAGTCATGAACAAAATTGGAAAAATAGAATTTGAGGAGGTCTAATATGTCAAAATTCCTAAATAAACGAAAGAAAACTGATCATACGCAGATATCCACATAGGGATATTCATGTGAATGAGCTAGTTTGACACAAGTAGGCCTAACATTTATGTGACCCAACCCCTTCAAACGAGAGGCCATATATCCTCCAAATATGCACTAAACAAAATTCCACTTTCATTTGGAGTAGTATCAGTAGTTGGATTGATTTGTACGTAAAAGTAGGATCTTATATCAACAGTAGTGGAGCTAGAAAATCTTCAGATCGATGGGCCATGATCTATAAATGATTGAAAAAAAAAATCTTGATCTTTAAAAAATTGGTAAAGTTTTTCAAAACAGTAGGAGTTTTGGGGGTTTTAAGCTTTTGGTCATTTTAGTATTCTAGTGGGGAATATTATTTTGATTGGAGTGAAATTTGAGCTAGTACATATTTATTGAGGCAGGAGTTTCAATAGTATAGATCAAGAATGGTGGGGCTAGCATTTGCAATTGGTATATATATATATATATATATTTTTTTTTTTTTTGGGGGCACCAGAGTCCTCATCTAGATTTGGAAAAGAAATAAAGTCACACAAATAATTATAAAACCTCATGTTTATTTATTTATTTACTCCCACCATACAAGAGATGTACTCATGGTTGTTGATGTCGTTTGTATATATCTTGTGGCGCGCACAACAAATGGTCTAATATAATACTAGTATAAAATAACGGTGGTTATGTAATGGTTTTGTAGGTTATATTTATAGGTGGTCCTGGTAGTTAATGAAAATGTCACAAGAATAAAAAAGTCTAGAACATAAAATAGGGGAATTGATTATATTAATCTTCCTTAAATTCGATATTTTTAATTTTTTGATTAAAACTCAAATAATGTTACTATAGTCGCTTGACATTGGTCAATAATATTACAAATGGAATATTTTTGTTACTAGCCTGATACATACAGGACTCAGTTATAACCTATGAGCTCAATCCATCTCCTAAAATTACAAAATAATATGATCAGAGTTGCGGTTAAGTTGCAACCAGAAATGGTACTCATCTCATGTAATCGTAAGTAACAATTACAAATACGTACAAAGATAATTCTCACATGATGGAACATGTCCAACATTGATGACCCAAAAACAAAAAATATTGTCCACCATAGTTTGGATTTGGGTTAAAATGCCAACGTTACGTTTAATATTTAAAGCTATGCTCATCATTCACGCATCTAATATGGTCTAATATATATAAACAATAGAAGTAAGTCAATGGTTATGTTTCCCAATGGAATGTTTAGAGACTTTTTAGTGTAGAAATTCTAAGAGAATCCAAAATGGTTAGGAGTTTCAGGTTGTATTCATCATATAAAAACCGTCTGGATTTCCTGAGCAAGAAAGGTTCATAACAAGACATACCAAAGGATATACTTTTTTTTTTTTTTTTTTTTTTTTTTTGTGCGTGCGTGTGCGCCGCCGCGGCGAGGGGGGGTTTGGGTTAGGCAAACCAAAGACTCTATACTTAAATTCTTGTCAAGTCAATCTTATAACCTAAATTCTAAAAAGACACTACTCGCAGATGCCAACAGCATCTAACTTTGTAATAACTGCCAAAGACCTACATATTATATTTCGATAGAATAATGTTATTTTCTAGTTTATGTGTCATTTGGGTTAAAATGCATGAACATAAGTTAACACAGACCCAAAATTGGATCAAGGTCGCAGGCTTGGAAATGAACCATTGCCAAAACCCAACAAAATAGAATCATTTCTACGTAGATCACAACATGAGCACTCTGTGTTGCTATGAGAAAACGACCCTGCCACTAATCTCTTCATACCATTCTTTTACTTGGTAATCCATTTATCTTTTTGTCCAGTGCAAATGTTAATCTTCTAGTGAAAAATTCCAAACAGTTAGACAAAAATGGATCAAGTTAAGGTATCCTGTGCCGACCCTCTCGGATTAGGAGTGGGATTGGTAGTGATTTTTAGGGTTTGGAGTCTGGACTCTGGAGATAGTATGAAATTTTAGATTTTGGCCCGCGCCAAGTTTTCCCACCTCATTTATAATTAGTTTACATATAGTTTAGTAGTACAATAAATATGTGTGGCGAAGGATTGCGGTAAATGATATCATAAATACGGAAAGGTTGGGGGTAGGCATGTCAATAGGCCGGGTCAAGCCTGGGCATGGGTTGTCCAATCCCGTCCCAAATATTCGATGGGCCTGCCGAGGATTGTTCAATCCCGGCCCTAAATTGAGCAGACCTATGTCAAATCCTATCCCGTGCGGGTTGAGGCTGGGCCCGGGCCGGGCTTGGGCTTTAGCATTTTCATCAATGGAGAGATTTTTTTTTTCTTCTTAATGGGTGAAGCTCTATTAATAAAGATGATGATGATGGCCGGACAAGGGGTGGACCAAATTTCGGCTTGATCAAATTTTAAAAGGTCTAGATACTAGATAGTAGATATTAGGACTTCAAGATAAATGGTGACAAATCTATCAAAAATTTCAAACCTAAATTCAATAGTAGTGGATCCAGTCTAAGTATCAAATTGAGTCCACTACCAATTCATGGTATGGGTTTTTGGTGTGTAGTGGGAAGGGATTGAATTCATGAGAAATTGTGGAGGGAAGAGACATTTTGGAGGGAGTTTTTTTAGGGTTCCCATTGAAATATATAAAAATTAGTAAAATAACATTACATGCGTGCCGAGACGGGCTGGGCTTGTTCTGCCCATTCTCTGTCTCATTTTGGTCGGGCTTTCATATAATTGTCCAAGCTCAGCTTGCTGGGCTCAAATTTTTTTAAAAGCCCTATGTTTTCGGGCTTAGGCCGGGCCGGGTACCCATTTCAACGAGCTAAATTGATAGGCCTAATTGGAAACAATTTACATGCACTAAAAATGTATAATATCATAATGATGGGGGATATTCATGTGCATCCTTCCCTCACTATATGGTGAGGGACAAACTTAATGGGGCCCACTTAGGGACCAACTAATCATGGGACTTGTGGGGGATGAAAAGAGACACCTTGGATGAGACTATATATCAGATTTGGGGTCAAGCCCATACCTCTAACCCTTTCATAAATTTGGGGTCAAGTCCACAAATTTAATGAGTTTATATAAAAAGAAAAAATTTGACCCTAAATCCAACGGTCAAATCCATTTGGATAGGTGAAAATTCAATGGGTCTAGTGTACTTAAGGGGGTCTCATGTGTGTGGATGGTTCAGATGTGTTATAAAGTCAACTCTATTATTTCGTCCCTCATCGTAACATGGTGAGGGATGGATGCACATGAATATTTCTCCATAATAATTGCAACTTTTTAAAATAAGTTCTTAGTATCAAACTGACCCAACCCGTACCCGTCATAGGGCGGGTAAGAGTAAGTCACATGTGAGTGAACATTATTCTTAAGTTTTGGCTTAACAGTAATAATTAAGAAAAGGGTCCAGTGAATCACTGTTATCAAGGTCTCTAAGCTTTTAGGTCAACAGTTTTCATCTTTCCATTTCAACCATTTTCTTGGTTTCTATGAACCTTTGTGCATCTATAGTTCTCATTTATTAATCGAGTTGAAAATGTCTATCATAACTTTTAAGATAGAGGTTAAAAGATCCAATCATAGCCCTTGAATAACAAGTTGCATTCGACTGGCTGGCGGGGTTATACACTAATACTGCAATTAGTTAGGTTGAGATGGGTTGAGAGGTTGTATAGCAAAAACAAGCTCACCCATTTGTTAATTATTTCAGAAGTATCAACCGAATCCAACCCAACATTTAGAATTAATAGGTCGGGTTCAAGCTGGATTGGCAAGTGGAGTTAAGAATTTGCACCCTTGCTCAACCCAAGCTCAACCTATTTTATAAATCAGGTTGAAAATGTCATTACCAATCCAACCAAGAAATAAGAAGTGTCACTTGAATCCTCGAGAGAATTCATCTCCAAGAATTTGAAACTCTCCAACAAAAACTGCCCTTTGAATCCTCCTCTTGGCTAGAGTATCCAGGAACGCCTAGGGGCCTAGAATTTGGAAACTCCAAAGGATAAATGAGGTGGTTGAATTTCAGAATTCTATCCAAGAAACATGAAACTTAAAAATACCAATGGACATCCATCACATCATTGCCTAGAAATCTTGCCAAGATCCTATCTTGTATATTGGGCCAAATTTCGAGCCATGACTAAATGGGCCTAAGTCCAATAATGCAATGGGCTCGTTTATTTTGTGGGACCCACTGGGCACCCACATTTGAACTTTGGGGAGCAAAATGTTTATTTGAGTGTTGAACCCTGAACCTCAAGAAGGTAACAATGAGCCTCACAAATTCCTGTCATGAATTTTGCTAAAGAAACAGAGCCTAAAGTTATGGTACGATTTTGCTCTCCAATCATCTTACAAATGATTCAAGGACATTGGCTTGTTTCAGTGAGCTTATTTGATCAAATCAAAAGACCAAATTATTCAATACTTTCAAAGCGAAGCATCTATATTATATAATATTTTAAATTCTATTTTGTAGTTTTGTATGATTCACATTCTCCCAATGGCATCCTATTAATAGCTCAGTATCTAGGCATCTTCCTCTCCACATAAACAACTAGCTAATAGTCGTTGATTGGAGATTTATTGGTTAGGGACTCAAGTAGGATGGGGAAGCGAGAGAGAGTACCA
The DNA here is from genome assembly GCA_012931725.1 of Litsea cubeba. Taxonomy (NCBI): domain Eukaryota; kingdom Viridiplantae; phylum Streptophyta; class Magnoliopsida; order Laurales; family Lauraceae; genus Litsea; species Litsea cubeba. The sequence goes on along the minus strand of CM022954.1, from coordinate 17,588,261 downwards.
AAAAAGAGAATGATAATGCTTATATTCTCACCATCCGCGTCATATCCAAGCTGTATTTAAGAATAATTATATGATATTACTTAAAAGTATTTTTGTATCTAAAAAGTAATCAGACAACAGCCCCAATAGGAAGAATTGACCTGATATCATTGACCCTATATATATCATAAAAGTCATCAAGAACTTCCAGTTCTAATCAGAAAACACTAGAGTCAAGTAAAACCCATTACTTATCCAAATGAGTGAATTGAGTTCCAATACATGGACCACTCAAAGCCTATATTGAGACCCAAAGTCTTTCAAAACCACGAGTTAAATAAAGTGGCTCCATGACCCTCTATATGGTTGGTTGATTTCGAAGTATTTGCACTTCCACTATCATCCCAATAGCATTGAAATCATGATCAGTCCTTTTCCACGATAGGAAACGATGACTTGTTTCCAAAGACAATACCAAGTCGTCGGTAGTCTTTTTCACTCAATGCATTAAATTGTTGGATTCGCCATTCCTCCACAAGAACAAGGGAAAATGGGCTAATGCTCGAATCATGATTCTAACTTTCTAAGTGAATGATCATAAACTGCTGACGACACACACGACTCGTCACAAAATGACATTGTGATTATGTAATGGAAATAGCATACAGGACATGCATATATTATTATGGAATATGGAATAGCATGAAGTGGGGGACACCATATTGTTGCTTGATTCACATTTACGTTTGGCAATCAAATCATCCCACACTGAGGCCACAAGGGATTTATCCGGCTCCCCTTGGGCCTGTAGGGATTATTTTGGCCCAAAGGGTTGGGATGCCCTCCGTTATAAATAAAATAAAATAAAAAACCATCCCAGATTCCTCATAGATTTTTTTTTTTTTTTACAATGTCATAACAAAACACTGGCAATTGTAATCCTCAATGATTTGAGCTTTTGAAATTCTTCATTTTTGTGGATCTGGCATTGCACGAGTTTTTGTTTCTACGTAAAGGGGAATCATATGCTCCTACCTATATCTCATAAGAGATCAAAATCTTGTCTGCCATGAAACAATCTCCGTACGGCAAAAGGTTTGGTTGCACGAAAATATATAAAAAATGCATGAGAATAAGTGTGGTAGAGATTGAACACATCACATTTTCTCCCCACATGCCTTAAATTAAAGCCCAAATCCACCTACACCACGTGAGTTTTGTCCACCATTTTAGTAAAAAGTAGACATATATTATATATTCGAGGTGGGGTGAGTTGGGACAACAAAACTAAAACCCGCCCCACACCAATCAAACCACGAACAAACCCAACCCTAATAGGAGTGGGTTGGGGTGGGTCACCGTTTATAGCCGACCCATTGCCATCCCTAGTTCTTTCCCATCGGTGGGGTCTCCCATGGATCCCAGCGGGCTAGGTACCCAAAAGGAAAACAAATCCATTAATGGCTGAACTTGAGATTAAGCTCAACCAAGCTCATTGCTGGTCGCCTGGTCCGCATGGATCTGAACAGTGAATAACTTGAGCCCAGGTCATTAGTTAATCTCGTCCAACGAGCCCACCCTAATCTAAACAGTCAGGGGCGAACCTAGCTTATGATGACCTCGGGTGGTCGCCCCAAATCAATCTTGAAATCCCTAGAGGTTCGAATGGGCCTTGAACCATGCCCCATATATGTGTAAGGAGTCGCCCCACGTCTAAATGGTCCAAGAGATCTCTTTCAATTCCCCCCCAGAAATCATGCCTCAAATCAGGCTTTTTACATAAGAGGACTAAGGGCTCTCGGTTTGGGTTGTGCATCGATCTACTATACGGATCATGTCAAAAAACAATATATCTCTAGGATCACTCAATCAAAGGACACGAGTGCTAGTAATAGGGCATTGTACTTTAGTTGAGAGGCTCGAATCAAGTATAGATATGGCCTTAGGAACGCTTCCACTCTCCAAGTAGCAAGGGGAGAGAGTTTGGTGGATTTTATCATTCTCTTGAACTCAATAGAAGATAAGAAAAGAGAGAACAAGGGCGTGCTCTATTTCTTGGAATAGAAACAAGAAAGAGGCGTGTTTAGTCTATTCTACAAAAGAACTTTTGTCTTTTTATTTGTGAAGAGAAGTGAGAAAAAGTATTTTGATTTTTCTATTTTACCTCCTGTGCTTGAAGAGGGAGAGAGGGTCTTAGTCTTAGTTGACTCATGGCTGGTCGGTCACAAATAGAAAAATGTAGAGATTTATGAATGACTAGTTTTAGAAAGTTATCTTAAAGTTGATGTTCTAAGTTATTATGTCATTTTACCCCCACTATAATGTGAGTTTGAATATCTAAAATTAAGGTTAGAATCATTTTTTATCCATCTAATACTTTTGGTACTTGTGATTAAAATCCATACCACTTCATTGCCCTATCATCAAGCTCTTTTCCATAAAGCATCCTTATCTATTGTTTATGTGAGTTGAGATGACTTTTGATGAGAGATATGCATGTTAGTTGATGCAGGTATATAATTTGTGTCTATTTGAATGAAATATACTTTTTATTTTGCTATTGTTAATGAGAAAAAAGTCTTAACAAGTATAGCAAAAGTTTATCCCCACCTAAGTAAAATCCTAAGTCCGCCATTGTAAACGATGACCCTATACCTTGATGAAACGTGATTTTCCTTGAACCAAAGAAGCCCTTTAGGGGTAAGCATAACCTATATACAAAAGGCCTTACAAAGGGCCATAGACTAAAGAACAACTTATATACAAAATACATTACAGGCTTGAGCCTTCATGGGCCTTAGCCATGACCTGAGCCAGGTAGCTCATATTTACACTCCCTCTCAAATTGATGCGGTTTTGGAAAAAGCATTAATTTGGTAACAAGAAAATCATGGTGCGGTGGTGTAGAGCCTTAGTGAAGAGGTCTGCCAGTTGATTATGAGAACTGACATAAGGAAGATGAAGAAGACCTGAAAGAATATGTTGACGAATGAAATGACAGTCAACTTCAATATGCTTGATTTTCTCATGAAATACTGGATTATTTAAAAATTGTATGGCACTAGTATTATCAGCATTGAGAGGAGTGGCACCACAAATAGGAACACCAAGTTATCGAAGAAGGCGGTGGAGCCAAGCAATATCACAACTAGCAGAAGACATGGATCTGTATTCAGTTTCGGCAAAAGATTTTGAAACAGTAGCTTGCTTTTTGTACATTCAGGAAATGAGAGAGGAGCCAAGAAACATACACCAGCCGGTTGTGGATCTTCTAGTGTCTGGACATCCAGCCCAGTCTGCGTCTGCATAAGCATGCAAAGCAAAAGGAGAGGCAGAGGAATAAAAGAGACCTTTATGTAGAGTTACACGAATTTATTGTAGTATCCGGTGGACATCAGTGAGATGAGGTTTGTAAGGATTGCCCACAAATTAGCTAACAATATGGACCGCATAAGAGTTGTCAAGGCTCGTCATGGTAAGATATATAAGGCTCCAAACTAGTTTTGTGTAGAGAGTAGGATCGGGAAGAGGTTTGCCTTTATCTCAGCAAAGTTTAGAATTGAGCCCCATAGGTGTGTCATAAATTTTGGAATCCGTCAAATGAGCTAGAGAAAGCAAGTCTTCCGCATATTTCTTTTGATTTATATTGATACCACTGTGAGTGCGGGAGATCTCCAATCTAAGAAACTAAATGAATGGCCTAGGTCCTTCATCTTGAAATGATGCATGAGATAGGATTTAACGGCTATAATACCAGGTACATCATTACCCATAATAATCATATCATCTACATAAAGAAGCAACAAAATACAACCTTTTCTAGTGTGTCTGACAAAGAGAGAGTGGTCATTGGGACTCTGATAAAAACCAGTGGCAAGAATCGCTCCTTGAAATTTATCAAACCACACACGAGGTGCTTGCTTAAGATCATAAAGGGATTTTCGGAGACAACAGACATGAGATGCAGGACTACCATACCCCGGAGGTGGATCCATGTAAACAATCTCCAAAAGATCACCATGTAAAAATGCATTTTTGAAGTCCAACTGCCAAAGCTGCCAATTACAAATAGCTGCCACCGCAAGTAAGATCCACACTATCGTCATTTTGACAACAAAAGCAGAGGTTTCTTCATAATCGATCATGTACTCTTGTTTGTATCCCTGTACAACAAGGCGGGCCTTGTATCTGTCGAGACTCACATCAGATTTCACTTTAATGGAGTATACCCATTTGTTGCAAATGACAGGAGCATTAGGAGGTCGAGGAACCAGTTCTCAAGCTTGATCTGATTCTAGAGCAAGGATCTCCTCGGTCATTGCATCTTGCCAACAATGGATTTCTTTAGCCTGGTTATATGAAGAGCGAGCAACCACAAAATCGAGAGAAGTAGAAAGTGCAGAAAAACCATACCAGTGAGGTGGACTGGGTATACGAGTGGAACAACACGAAGGTGGTGGTGGAGGCAGTGAAAGAATGAGAACTGGATCGGGCAGAGACAAGGCAGCGGGAGTTGGAGTAGTAGCAAAAGGGTACTGCCCGCGTCGGCTATAGACCTGCAAAGGTTTGTTAGAAACAATAGGAGATGGTGAACCCGAGAACAAGGGAAGATATGAAGCATCCAGAACTTTGGAATCTATTTTCAAAGAATAAAAGGGAACATATTCAATAAAAACAACATTCTGAGAGATACGGGATCGACATGCAACATGATCATACCATAGGAAACCCTTATGTTCATCACTATAACCTAGGACACACTTAACAGCTTGATTGGAAAGTTTGTGTTTTTCTAAACAATGGGAGGTGAACAAAGCATAAGCAACCCAACGTACGTAAATAAGTGTAAGAAGGTGGATGACAACAAAGGGATTCAAATGGGGAGATTTTTTTTTTTTGCACAGGGGTAGGAAGACGATTAATCTAATGAACTACAGTATGGATAGCTTCGCACCAAAATATGAAGGGAACATTTGCTAGTAAAGCTCTAGCAGTTTCTAAAATGTGCCTATTTTTCCTTTCGGCTATGCCATTCTGTTGAGGTGTGTGAGGGCACAATTTTTTGTGAAGAATGCCTTTATCAAACAAAAATGACGAAAATTCACCTGATAGATATTCTCCACCTAAATCCGATTGGAGAACCTTAATTTTGATTTTAAATTGAGTTTCCACAAAATTGTAAAATGTTTTAAAAGTATAAAGTACTTCAAATTTAAACCGAAGAAAGAAAATCCATGTGAAACGTGTGTGATCATTAATGAATGTGACATAGTATTTATAACCTAATCGACTTGGTCTTGATATGCAATTCCCTGAACATGAGAATGTATGATATGAAAAGGAGCTGAAGCCCGAGACTAACTAACAAGAAAAGGTAAAACATGGCTTTTACTCAAACAACATGAAAAACATTTAGATTTCCAAAAGGAAGTAAGCAATTTGCGATCAACAGAAGAATCCAAACCATGTTTAAACAAAAACACAAGCTTATCATTGTGTAAATGGCCAAGGCACCGATGTCAAATGGTCCACATCCTATTCAAAACCCTAGAAATAGCAAAAAAGGATGATCCTAAGCCAACATCCAGCAAAAAGGTCCTCTCACGCTTACTCCCCGTCCCGATCACCTCCCCACTATGCCGGTCATGTATGATACAACCAGAAGAGGTAAAATGCAGTGGGTATCCATTATCAACCAATTGGCCAACAGAAACCAAATTAGCATAAAGGTTGGGAACAAATTAAACATTTGACAGAGTAAGATGTTAGTGTTGTGGAGTGACAATGTCAATGGAGCCAATACCAGAAATGGACAAATTTTGACCATCTGCAACCATAATTTCTTCAATTCCATTATATGGATGGGCTGCACTAAGATTAGCTTCCATTGATGTCATATGATTGGAAGCTCCTGATTCAATGTACCATAAAGAGGGACAATGATATTGACCATTAATACCCATTGAAGTAAAAGCAAAGGCAATTGATGTATTGACCAATTCTCTGATTCGCTCTGGAGTCATAAGGATAGCTTGGGAAGTGGATGCTTCAACTGTAGGAGCTTGAATTTGAGCCTAGAGAGTAGTTGGGTTCGGAGGACTATTCGGTTGTATGCTTTCATTTCATCTTTGTGGACGTCTTGTGCACTCAGAAATAACATGGCCAGTTCTCTTACAGTGATTGCAAAATTTTCTCTTCTTAGAGTTCCGAGCAATATGGCCACTCTCCTTGCACTCTAGCATTAGATTAGTTTTCCTTTTGTAGAAAGAAGGGCTTCTCATCAAATAATGAAGTCGTAAATGCTCTAGGTTCGTCCACGAGGGAATGTTGAGACTGAGATTGAAGCCTAAGTTCCTCCCGGAGAACCTACTAGACACATGTGTCTAAGTCTGGAGAAGTTTCCCTATTCATTAGAGCAGCCCTGGCAGATTCAAATTCGGGCCTCAAATTCATCAATAACTAACTGATATGAGATTTCTCTTGAAGCTTGATAGCTTCAGGATGCAGAGCAACTGAAAACAGTTTCTAATACCATCGATTCTTTTTCATACCATAATGTGAGAAATCCATTGTAATATATTCCTGAACCCCTTTATCCCCTTGGTTATACTTAGCTAGTTCAATGTCAATGTGTTATATATTTCCGCACCTCATTGGTTTGGTGATAGATTTTTTTTTCTAGATGGGACCACATATCAAAAGCTTTAGTGTACGTCTGAAGGGATAGTATAATTGGACCCATGTGGCTTTAGCCTTCTACTCAGTAGGTTCAACAGACGTGTCATCTAAAAAATGGGTATGACCTTGTCCTTGGACAAAGTGTTGAAGTTGGAATGACCATCCCGCATTATTCTTTGCCCCGGTCAGTTTAGTTTGAATAACCTCAAACTTATCCATAGCAGAGGATTTTGAAAATTGGAAAGTCGGAGATGCAAGTTGGATGAAGGAAGCTGATCTGTAGGACCTTAAAATTGATGGCAGAAAAAGGGCTGGATTGTGCTGCGTTGCGATCGACTGATCGAGTCAAGGGCTTGATCTGAATGTGTGCATGAGAAACTTCCAGATAGCCACACAGAGGATATGGATCAGAGTGGGGCTCTGTCTGTTTCAGTTTTGCAGACACGGAGGGAGGTGTCGTTGGGCTTGAATCGTGGAATTTGCTGTGAGAAGAAGACAAGGTTGAAACAGCCGCCCTCGCCGGAGAAGACAGCTAGGTGAAATTTATGGAGAAGATAGCTTGGTGAAAACCTCGATATATATATTTTTAGGTTGGTGCTATTAGGCAGAGATTTGGATTTGCAGGCAGAATAGGATTAGAAGATCTGGACTCCAACGTCACCGGAGAAGGCTGCTGGTGCAATGTTGTCGTCTGTACCGCCTCATCGTGACCTGAGAGGCACTACGCTGAGTTCTCTTTGTTGAAGTTGATGGAGAAGATGGTTGCAGCAGCTTGTATCAACATCAGTAAACAAAACGAAGAAGATTGATGAGGAAATCACAAGCGTGACTGATGATGAAGATGGCCAAATCCCTGCACACCACTCTTCCAAACGTGATGATTCAAAACAAAGGAAAACCCTAAGGTCATGTTTGGCAATCAAATCTTTGGGGAAAAGACTTTTGATTTCCATAAAGTTGGGGTAGATCCATGTTTGGCAATTGTAAGTTCTTGAGGAATTGGATAAATGAAGATTCTCATTTGTTGGGATTTTCTGATCCGACCACCCCAACATAAGATTTGAAAATCCTCTCTTAAGTGAATTTGCACACCTAACTCTATTTTTCTTAGTTATATGCATCGATACACACCAATATAAATGTGAAATCCTCAAGACTATACAAATCCTCAGCAAGGAATCTTTGTTCCAGTGATAGTGAAGAATCATCGGATCTATGGATTCCTCGTCTATTACCAAACGTGCCCTAAGCTCAAGGTTTTGATACCATGTAACTTGATAAAAAGTGATTTTTCTTGAACCAAAGAACCCCGGATAATGGGCCCCTTATAATGGGCCAAAGACTAAGACCAACTTATATACATAATACATTAAAGGCTTGAGCCTTTATGGGCCTGAGCCAGGTAGCTCATATTTACAGACCCATCCGAATAAAGCCCTATATCCTTAATGGCTTAGGTCATATGTTATTGCTAGTTCTGTACAAATGGGAGGCCATGAACCATGTGTTCCTTCTTCGCCCTAGGCGCTCATCTCCTTTGCATTTGCTCAAAACAAGAATATGTACCCCGGAATGTGTATCAAATCATTAAATATGATTGGTGAGGCAGGCCCTTTGAGCATACACAGGCCCATCACATTTAACAATCAAGTAAATTAGACCGGGTACAGCCCATGAGACTAAATCTAGCCCTGTGAGGTCCCAGGCTCAAGTCAGGCTCAGGCTAACCTAGTCCATGAGCATTGAACACTGCTACATGATGGGGATAGGAAATGTCCTTGTTAGAGAAATGGGCATAGAAACACCACTTACTTTATGTATTACTTGTAAATTAGGTACATTTAAGCACACAAATAACCAATCGAAACTTAAATCTGATTTTTCAAACATTATAGATGGGGAACATGGGATCGATATTAGGACCTCTAGCTCCGACAGAGAGAGAAACCGTGATTCTGACCACTCGACCAACCCTATGAGATTAAGAAGAATTTGGTATTGGAAGCAAGTAATTTGGACAGTTGGGATGTTCCACGGATTGCAAGCTAGTAATTTAAACATAACCCGAACCCGAAATATCAGAGTGGTATAAAGTAAGAGTTTTGCAAATGGGCCAGGAAGGGTGTCGAATATCCAAGTCATGGGCCGGCGCGGGTATGTATTCACCCTACTCCACAGCAGTTAGCAAACCCGATTTGCATCCATCCCCCATCAGCGGTGAAAACAGGCAATGCTCATGTTCGGGTCGAGTTGGAGTTGATCTTTCGCTTGACCTGAGTACTCGAACCAACTGCGTACTCCAATATGGGTCTCACAGTAAACTCAGACCATACTTCAGGCAACACTAATGGGTCCAAACCAGAGTCCAGGTGCAGCTATATAATGGATCACCTTATAATCATCATGATGAGAGTATCTTTATGTGTGATTGTGTGTCCTTTAAGGGAATCTTTTATATTTGTTTTTGCCATTTTGTGGTCTTATCTGAGTGTCTTTCAATTTCTTAATTACAAGCAGTTTCAAAAAAACAGTAAAGCAAATTAAGACAGAGGGACAAAACAAGTCTCCATGTTCCCTATATTAGATTATCAAACAATTTGATTTAGTTTTAGGCACAGAGAGAGATTAGGTCATCCACTCAGTTATAGATGATTGACAATTTTCTCAACAACTAACTAATCCACCCATTTTTTAGATGGCTATATTCCAAAATCCTTTCTAATTTGATAGGTGTAGATTTTTCCTATTTTTATTTTACAATAAATTGAGATAGCACTCTATGTGGTTTAAGTCTAGAAAACGAAAATGAGAAACCGGGACCACTTTTTTGCATGGAATTGAACATAGTAATTTATTGTAAATGGATTCCAACAAAGGAAGTATTAAAGTGGCGATTGCTTTTTTAGAATTTGAATTGCTAGGAGGACGAGGGAATGCTAGGTAAGTCTTTTCATATGGGGTAAAGACTCAGAACACCCATGTCTTTAAATTGTCGAGCCACAACCGAGGAAAGGTTGGGCAATCATTTGTTATCTATTCTTAATTCATTTTCAATCAAAGGGATTTTATTTGATGGCCATTTATGGCTTAGGCCTTTATTTTTATAGGAATACAACTTTTAGAATTCCTAGGACACGTTTGTGTATGCCCGCATAAAACTAGTTTTATGGAACTTTTCTTCTTCTGCACATAATATATATATATATATATTCTAAACCCACTGCCATCACCCATGCCCCACGTGGAAGGTGGCAGAAAATCTAGCTCTATTGTGCGCTATTCCTTTTAAATAAGATACTGTAGTACACCATAAAATAAAGAAAAATATTCAAGTGAGAACTAGTTCTCACCTATTATATGAGAACTTTTTTACGGGGCCCAACTAGCAACCCATCTAAACCTAGTAACTAATAGGAAACCCCCTGATAGTCACATATCTCAAGGATCGATACACATCCGAATGGATTGAACCGTTGGATCGAGGATTGAATATTTTTTTGAATATGAAGCCATTAAACTTGTGGGCCACGGATGAAGGGGTTAGGGGCATGAGTTTGGGGTCAAACTTGATACTTAGGGTAGTCTCACATAGATCTTTCCATCCCCCCTGGTCCCATCCCCAAATGGGGCCCACAATTGGGCCCTATAAAAAAGTTCTCATATAATATGTGAGAACTAGTTCACCTGAATATTACCCTACTATAAATGTGGATTTTATTGTAACATAGGAAAGTTTTTCCAGTATGGATATTTTGTCCGCACAAAAGTTTGTACTTGACCATGTTTGTGTATCGCCGTAGAAAAAGTAAAGAAAAATGCATTCAAATCATGGTCTTTCCATGGAGTTACATGCTGCACCAAACAAGGCTAAAATCTCAGACGCAGAAGTCCAACTGAGTGGGGGTTGATTTGCCACAGATTTCCCTCTACGCAAAAGTGCCCCAAATAAATTGCAGTGAGGCTTCATGCACTTTGTCTGCTCTATGCATCTCCTTCTGGTGCACTGGAAAGTTTTTCCAGTATCGATATTTTGTCCGCAGAAAAGTTTGTACTTGAGCATGTTTGTGTATTGCCGTAGAAGAAGTAAAGAAAAATGCATTCAAATCATGGTCTTTCCATGGAGTTACATGCTGCACCAAACCAAACCAAACCAAACCAAGCCTTTTTCCACTAGGTGGGGTCGGCTATATGGATTTGACGACGCCAATCAAATCTGTTTAGGGCCATGTCCTCCGTTAGATCCATGTAGGCAAGATCATGTTTAATAGTTTCTTTCCAACTTCTCTTGGGTCTCCCTCTCCCTCTCCTACTCTTGGCAAACTCCATGCTTTCACACCTTTTAACAGGTGCCTCTGTTGGACGCCTTCTAACATGGCCAAACCATCTCAGTCGATTTTCTCTCATTTTATCTCCAATCGGTACTATTCCTACTATACCCCTAATCTCCTCATTCCTAATTCTATCTCTCCTTGTGATCCCGCACATCCATCTTAACATTCTCATCTCCGCAACTTCCATCTTCTTGACATGATTATGCTTTACTGCCCAACACTCTGATCCATATAACAACGCTGGCCGTACCGCCACCTTATAATACTTTCTTTAACCTTGAGGGGGACTTTCCGATCACACAAGACCCCCGAAGCACTCCTCCATTTGGTCCACCCGGCTTGAATCCTGTGACTTACATCAGTATCAATCCCTCCATCCTGTTGCACCATAGATCCAAGGTACCTAAAGTTTTCTTTTTCTACTATCTTTTGTGTGCCCAAACTTACTTCTATGTTACCAGGTGTCCTACTTTGACTAAACTTGCATTCCATATATTCCGTTTTGCATCAACTTAGCCTAAACCCTTTTGTCTCTAATGTTACAAACAAGGCTAAAATCTCAGACGCAGAAGTCCAACTGAGTGGGGGTTGATTTGCCACAGATTTCCCTCTACGCCAAGGGGTAGCAATACAAAGTCGGTTCTCATTGCAAAACAAAGAGTATCTCTGCTATGCTAGGTTTTACTGCCGGTCGTAAGCCCGGATAAAGAAAGAGGGTTACATTAGGTAGGTTGATCGTTAGCATAAAACTTTTGTTACAATCCAAACTTAGCTGACCCAACATAGTTAGAAAAGGCTTTGATGATGATGATTCATACCTGCAACATTGTGGTTGTAACAGTGATCACCTTCAAATTGTGCAATCTTGCGTACATCTTGTAGTTACCTCTTTATATGTGTGTATAAGATTTTTAAGTGTTTCTTCTATTAGTAAAGTGATTTTCTTACCAACCAAAAAAAAAAAGGATATGTTCTTTAGGTAGATTGGTATTAAGTGGTCAAATTGACCATGTGTAGAGATGGTGAGAATAATAAAAGATGCTCCTTGGGTAATGGGGATATACTATATGGCTATGAACTGAGGTTCATAGGGATGAAGCTATTGCTCAGGTCAGTGCAGTAAACTCTTCATTTTGTACAAGCCAATAAGTGAACAAGTTGGGGATGTAAATGAAGAAGAAACAATGGAAAACAGCTCGGTTTCATTTCTCTTGACATGAGTATATATAACAATGATTAATAGATGTTTGATTGATAAATAAAAGGGAAGCTCCTAAGAGTGAAAATCTTCCTGTTACCGATAAAAAAGATCAATATATATATATATATATATATAAAAGAGTTCTATTTATCCTTCCTGTGAGGAAGGTGAAAAATGCAAAACACTAACTCCAGTATCTTCTTGAACAAGGAGAGACCAAATGCTATCTGCCACAAGAGGCCCAAATCCATTTGTGCAGATTGCTCTGAGACTCTTGGATGACCCAGCTGGTTCATGTGATAAATTGTACAGATATTTTTTCCTTCTGTAGTTACTTTTTGTTGATGTCTCAAGACTTTATTCTCCTGTTCTGTTTTCAGCTTTCAGACAATGATGTCCAGATATGGATATGGGTAGTGACATGGATATGTGGATTGGGGATTGGGGCTACGTTTCAGAACTTTTTGGAATTCTAAGTTACATACGGATGCGGGTGTTTTAAATTTTTTGTTCAATCACTTCTGTTATCATTGTTTACGTTCCTTTCTAACATTTTTTATATTGAGAAGTAAAAATATTTGAAATAATGGACTTAAAAAGTAGGATATGCTAAACTTGTACCCTAGAAGTATCGATACAGTATCAGGTGCCGACACGAGTATCAGATTAGTCTTATACGGATATGCTGTGCTTGACAAGTAACCAGGTATCATAGCTTTGAGAAATTTGAACTCCCTCCCATGGAAGCTCTTACATGAGATGACCTCTGCACATCTTTGTATGGATGTCAAATTATAACAGGAGAGGGCATGCCTCATTCTCTCTGCTGTGTGGAACAGTTATGGAACTATGTTTTTTTTTTTTTTTTTTTTTTAGTCCCTTTTTTTGTAGAAATTTCTTCATTTGTTGAATTACTCTCTTTTGTGTTTAATGCTTGGTTTTTTTAATTGTGTATATGCTTTGTTCTCACGCCTCTTAGCACGATCATAAGGTTCTAATGAATTAAAATAAAAAATGCATGCAGACAGTAAGGAAGAATCTGTGAAAAGAATTTTAGGAAGCCCAACATCTTTGACTTAAAAGTTCTATTGTTCATCCATTGGCATTTTTGGTAATGAAGGATAGTAGGAGATGACTAAATTCTTTATGATGCCTGAGGACAATTTGAGATGGTTTTTGGTTGTTCATTCCTAGTTCACCAGCCACTTTGCTTATTATCATTCTCCCTCCTTTCTATAGAAGTAGGCAGCTGTTTCTACATTCCTCATCATCCATGGAAATTCCCTGTTGCTTATTTTCCTTCTGCATTAAGGTTTAAACGTCCTTTTAAACACTCATTATGATGTGCAGCTGGCCGAATCTGCTTGATGATACTTGGATTAAGATTCATATTAATTGGAAAAGTAATATTCAAGCTGATTTTCTTTTGTTTATCATTGACTATATTTATTGTTACTGGATTGGATCTCTGTTCTGTTTTATTCTGTGTATACGTTTAGGTAGTCCAACATGTATATGTATTGAGACTAGGTTTGTTGTTGCCTACTGTGAAAGAGCTTATCTTATTAATTTTTCCCAAAAAGAAACGTGTATCATATATCTATAATCATGGATACATGTGTACTGTTCAGCTGATCTTGATTTGCATTAGCCAAAGTGAAGGGAAGAGGGACATGCTTATGCAAAATTCCTTGATGAAAACCCAAGTGATTACCTTGAATTTCTCTCGGATGGTTCCCATCAAAGTAGACTGCATCTTGGTTACATTATTTATTAAATTTCTACTGAGAGAATTGAACCATGAAATAGAAAACTGATCTGACATCTCATATGACTCATTAAAGAGTTCTTCATTGATAAATCATTGGCTTGTTGAATCCAAGATTTTAGTGATGATGTCATTTATGGTCAGGAGGTACATGGGCATGAATTCAGTGGCGGACCCAGGATTTTCGTTTGAGGGGTGCGATATGATGGGAATGGGGAAATTAGGTTTCTTATATGGGTGAACTGAGAGGATTTCTCGATTTGATGTGGGTGCATTTCAACGATGGGTTTTAAATGGGGGTGCGAGATGCATTTTTAAGTGGGGCAGGGGTGCATGGCCATGTCCCCTTAAAGGGATTTTCAAAATTTACCGGGTGCAGGTGCACCCCCATGAATACACATGGGTCCGCCCCTGGGCATGATATACATATTAAATAGCTTCAGGCCTTTGTTTATCGTACTGCAACTAAAAATCTTAGACTTGATGAGTGTTTTGTTTCTGTTGGAGCTAAGGGATTAAAGATAAGATCATAGGGGCAAACTATCCTGCTACAGAGGTAGATGTAGCATGTCTTCATTCATGGATACAAAGATAACAAATATTTCATATGTGAGGTACATAAATTTTGTTTTTGTGCACTTAATCTAATGATTTAGTTTCCTTAAAATCTGATTACTAGGTTTGATTACTGGGTTACCACCCTGACTACAAACCTTTATCCAGTGTTAAACGGTTGGCAACCCTGATGGGACTGTTATTTAAAGAAAACTTATTAAGCAAAAAAGAATAGTCCAACTGCTATTCGTATCCATGTGGGCGTTCATGAAGATACTCACCAGGTGGGCTGTCGTAATCTGCATTATAGTAATTGGATCCCAATTCCCATCCCTACCAAGTACCAAGTGTATCCTCCAAGGTTAGATTACTCCTTTTCTGACTTCTCCCTTCTTTCTTACATTGTTAGTTAAGACCTATTTTTGTAGATGGTAGATGGTGACCAGCTACCACTTTGCTACCCCCATCTACTCTTGCTTCTTGGAGGGTCCACCCTTTCAGATTTTGAGGGGCCCACTTAGGGTGGAGTCAATTTTCAGGAGCTGACTTGTATGCTTAGTGAACCCTTGATGATGAGATGTTAGGCCATATATCACAGTGATCAGATAATTGTAATCCTTAATTTAAGAGTTTTCACTTACAAGCAAATTGCATTATGTTTATTTGTGCTTGTGGTTCAGCTTATGAGGCTCACCTAGGAGAATTCTCGAGTGTGGGGCTAAGGGGATGAATATCTCAATCATGGTAAAGGGTTAGAAAGCATATTAACCCAAATTAGGTTAACCTAACCTTTTATTTAATTACTTTAGATTTTAATGGTCTTTTGATTGCACAACCTTTTTCTTCTTAAATATTCAATCCAACATTGAATAAAGATCGAACGAGCATAAACTGGGCTTGCTGCAAGGTCATGGGGAGTAGTGAGTATGAAGGGAATACACTGATCAAAGATGGGGCCATGTGGGCCCGTAGAGTCGCATATGGATTGAGTTTGTCTTGAGAGAAAACTTCTTATTAGAGAAAATTCTATTAGTACCAAATTTGTATAACTAACCTGAGGCATACAAAACCTGAAAATGTTAAACCTAGCTGAGTGCTAATTCACATAATGAGAGGTTTATTGGTCAGACTTTTGCCAAACTACTATTCCCATTAGACTCTTTTTTTTTTTATCCCAAAAGTGATAGTGAATTAGTGATGATCTCAAGTGGGCCCCACAATGCTTGTGCTATATTACTAATAACATCGTCCTGCATCAGCCTTGTAATAAAGAATGCTCTTATTGGAGGTAAGCAATGGCCCACAGGCAGACTACACAACAATGAAACAAGTCATGGGCAGCTTTGCTGGGAGTTGGCATTCTTTGAGTATTACCAAGCAATTCACGAAAAACAGTAGATTTTCTTAGTATTGAAAATTCGAATGGCTCAAAATAAATAATTTATTTTAAAATATTTTTATTCTAATTTGATCAGCGAGTCTTACTATATAAAATCAAAATATGATTATCATACTTTCAATCTTACTGTAGGATTAACCTACACTACAAAATACAAATAGAATGTGTTCATTTTAAACACCTTGGATGTTTAATAGGTGTGCCTGATTGTGAGTTCTGCTATTTTTCTTTCAACATGGATTCTCAAGCAGACTTCTTTGCTGGACACTGCTATTGGGGCCTGGGGGTAAGATTCCTACTGACAACCATCTGCATGTGACATGCACGTGTTAGGAGAGTTGGGGGAGTACAAGAGGAGACAGATCATTCTGTCAGAGACTCAGGTGTCAGTTCTATGTCAATAAAAATGCATAAAAAATTTACAAACTGGCCGTTATTTCGGTCAAAGTGGATGGAATGCAGGGATAAAAAACTGCTTGGATGTGCGGTGAATTGTAGCATGATGAGATGAAGCATTAAATTAAAAAAATATATAATATAAAGTGTTATGATGGTATTTTATTTTTAATTGTTTGGTATGATTTTTTTTGACTTTTTGTAAAAAAAAGTGAAGTTTTTTTTTTATATTTTAGTGAAGAAAGGATGTTACTTTTTTTTACTTTTTTTGAAAAATTTGAAGGGAATATTGAAATTGTGTACTTTTGATGTGATCCCTTGTCATTTTTTTTATCTAGATTCACTTTACTTCACTTTAACTAGTTAAGTGCCAAACACGCCCAATAGAATGGAGTCCTTTTCACTTCTTACTTGGGAAAGGGAAGATTTAAATATAATCTCCAATCACCTGTATTATTTATACTTAAAACAACAACCTCTTTGAAGGTTTTACACAATCATGACCTCCATTGTATAAAAATCTTGGTACATCAAGATTGACATGCAAATCATAGGCCAATTGTTTCTCGATTAATGAAATCTCATATGGACTCAGATTGGGAGTCACATGTTTAACTTGGCATGTTGCCAGCTCTATTAAAAAAAACTTGGAATTTGAACAGAAAACTAAAAGGAAAGTGATCAATGTCACTTCAGTGTGGGTTCATTGGTAGGGCATCCTCTTTTCCAACTTGATGACTAGAGATTAATCCCCCATTGTTGCCGTCAATTTGTGTAGTGTGCATGGGTAGTTATTGTCGCAAAAAGAGAAAGGTAGTTAGTTGAATTTGTAGAAAATAATAGGTGGTTGTAGTATGTAAATCTTTCATTAAAAAGTATACTTTCATATTCCACTTCATTTTTTATATATGATGTTTGATGACAGGAAACTTTTCTCCATAAAATTTATTTACCAACCATCATATCGATTGAGCACAAATCATTTAATTAAAATAAATAAAATCACATGTTTTAGATATGATCATCCTGACATTGAACATAACACTAATTGAAATAAAACAAATTATTTATTATAGACTGAGGCGAGACAGCAAACTCAAAAGGTTTAGATTTTAAAGGTGGGAATTATGGATTCAAAGAATCTGTTCAGTGCCAACCAAAGAAAATCCAGCCCCTAAAAAGGTCAGCTTTTTTTACATTAGGAATCCATTTTATGGTGTGTTCATTCATGAAATGCCATATTCTTCAAACATTCCAAATTTATCAACATGCTAACCTAAGTTTCAAAATCATTGCCATAAATGAGATGTATATACTATTCGACAAACAGAGTACTCGGTCTCAAATGTTTTATGTAAGATTTAACCCAATAATCTTCATTTCAGCCAGGCTCAAAAATGGCAGACCATGGTTAGCTGTCTGTTAGGTGAAGTAAATGCTTAGATTTCTAAAAAGAGGTCAGTGATCCTGTGCTTTCTTAAAAATGGGAGCTGACCTTATGGTTCATTATCCATGTATTCTTTGTATTCTTAAATGAACAACTTGGAGAAAACAAGTGTTTTAAAGACACAGGCTGGACCATCCGATCAAATTAGATTTGATAAGAATCTGTTGACATTACTGATATGTTAAAAAATTTTACAAACTTTTCTTTTAGTTTTTATATGATAAAGACCAGAAACCCCCCAAACCCCCCACCCCCATCCGGCTTACTATCAAATCGTTTAATTGATTAGGTCACTATTATTGTACCTAGAAACATATGCAATGTGCAATAAGGGCAGAACGCTGCATGGTAGTATGATACTGCACCCAGATTAAAATCGTGGGTGCGGGCCACATTTGTAAAATTCAAACCGCTTCACCGCCCAAAGGCCCATTGTGTACTCTGCATCTAAATATTCAAAATCTATTTCAGTGGGCCAACCAATAGATTGGCCATTAGATTTCACACAAAGAAGCTCATTCCATTTCTACCCTTTAAAAAGAGTAAAGTAAAGAAAGTTAATCAAAGATTCCAAATTTAGCTGCTCTAAGAGTGGCCATCTCACTAATTTGAATAATAATCTAGCATTTGATCACTATAATGGTACTAGGACTAACAAGAGGTTTGGATTTACCAAATGTGGCCCCCTCCCATGATTTTAACCTGGGTGCTGTATCATACTCGCTGCATGGTAGTTCTGCCATGCAATAATGGATATGTGAACGATATATATCCACCTAACCTATGGAATTGATTGCCCATATATGGGGGTGGGGCCCTCACAATAATAGCCAAGAGGATAAAGAATATTATAGATCAGGAAGCTTGTGGTTGTGGTTGTTAAATATTTTAGAATATGTGTACAGATACCCCATATCTATTAAGATTTGGAAAGATCCTTAATTCTTGTGAAAAGATCCTTGATATCGTAAGATATTGGGAGCCCCATTTGATTCAATCACTTCTTATATATTTCAATTTCATATGAACAAATAAGTCCATTTTATAAGTATTCCTATTCTATGTGAACAAATAGGCCTATTAATCAATCAATAAATTCTTATGTACTTAAGTTTGATGCAAACAAGCACGACAATAATTCGAGAACAAGGGGTCGTTCAATTGGTTGGCAACCTCATCTCTCACCTGAATGATCAAGGATCGACCCTAGTCTCCTCACTCTCACCGCATGTGCGAGTCCCACTCCCTGCATGTGCGGCCAGGTTCTCTCCTTCCATGTGCAGGTCTCTCGGATCGATCTTAGTTGAGATTAGGGCTGATCAACCGGATTTTCGGTCCAGTTGGCCTAAATTGAAGGACCGGACCAAACCGGTCCGGTTGGACCACTTAAAGTGGTCCGGACCGGTTTCCATTTTTTTTTCATTTTTTTTTTCATTTTTTTTTCATTTTCACCTCACATCTAAAAAGTGGGCAAATGTCAAATGAATAAATGATGGGTTTTACAAATGGGTGCTGGGCTCATGCCTCATGGGCTCATCAATATGAAAAAAAATTATTATTTTAATAAATCCGGTCCAGACCGGACCACAGAATGCCTGGACCGGACCGGACCGGATTTGGACCACTGAGACCGCAAATCCGGTCCGGTCCGGTCCGGTTTTGTGGTCCGGTCCAGTCTGCGGTCCGGTTCTGTGCAGCCCTAGCTGGGATACCAAAAAAATAGTAGATAAATAATTCCATCCAAACAAATAGACCCAATTGGCAATGAATTCCTATATCTACCAATTACATCCAAACAAACCGAGTCACGTTCTACAATGAATACGCTTGTACCAATTCCATCCAAACAAAGAAGCCTATTCTTATGTAACCATTTATACATTTGGAAAACTACTTAATCATCGTAGCCCTTGTTAGGGGTGTACAAAACCCATATCCAATCCGACCCAACCCATCAACCCGACCCAACCCGACAAAAACCGACCCCAACCCACATCACAACGGGTCGGGTACAGGTCCAAATGTGTAACCCATTTTATAAACGGGTCGGATATATATCCGACCCATATGTACCCGACCCATATGTACCCGACCCAACCCTACATAATACAAACCCTAGTTATCCAATAAATTATGTTTAATTCTTGCCTCTTTGGAAACGGTATCCACCTTACCCAAAGCCCATCTAACATAGGTTAGATAGGTTAGAGCTGCCCATATAGCATGAGCCTTTACCCAATCAATTTTCTTACTCACAGTTACAAATATAAGGACCACAATTACAAATAGATTTGAGCCCCACATTTACAAATATAAGGACCACAGTTACCATACAATATTAGAATCAGACAATTCATTCAAGTTGGTAAGACTCATAATATCTTGTGATTTGAACCCCTTTGATGAGATATGAGCTACAAGTACAACCCATTTAAACCCAACCTTACCCGACCCAACCCAAGTAACCCGACCCGACCCAACCCAAACTAGTATAGGTTCGGTTAAGGGTTATAAATGTTTAACCCATACTAGTTTGGGTCGGATGAGGTATTTAGCCAAATCCGACCCAACCCGACCCATGTACACCCCTAGCCCTTGTGAGACCGTCGGTCCAAAGGCGATTTTATTGCACGCTGAAATTCCCAACAACAAATTGCATTGATCAACATCCGGTAAATAGTTGATGGTGTTAAAAAAGGGGGGAAAATAATTTTCTTTTCTTTCAGCTATGGCTTGCTTGACCCTGGCCACTGAGGATAGGAGAAAGGCCTAGCTTATATATATATATATATATTTATAGGGAGGGGCTCCTATGAGAGCATCTCTCACCTTACTATATATATGTACTGTAAGGACCATCCTTACAACTTATGGTGCGGACCGCCTAGTGGGGTCTGCCGTGAGACCCTACTAGTCATGGGATAGAGGGGGACCAAAAGATCCAATTGGGTCCGATCTACATATCAAATTTAAAGTCAATCTAATACGGACCTCTAATCTCTTCATCCGTGGTCCACAAGTTTAACAGCTTTATATCAAACAAGAAAAATCGACCATCAGTCAAACGGTTTGGTTCATCCGAATCCATGCAAATTCATGAGATTCGATGCCTATAAGGGGGTTGTGAATGCGTGGTCAATTTGGATGGGTCATTAGGTGGGCGTTTCGAACTATGTGGACCGTAAGGACGATCCTTATACGACCGGTTCCCACATATATGTGTGTGTGGAGCGCAACATAGCGCCCAAACTTTTTTCTAGGAGAAAACGCCTTTCCTAATTGGGCCCACTAGGATGCATGATGATCATGCAAATCCATTGGATGGAAAGATCCATATGAGGCTTACCTATATGCAAGATCTGCAGTCCATAAGATCATCATAACCTTTTGATTCATGACCCTGAAATTTAATGGTTTAGAGGCATCATTTTTTCATGATTTTAATCCAACACTGAGAAAAAGTTGGATGAGTGTCAAACTTGAACTTGTTACTATTCATTGGAGGGGGACTAGATTGACTCACAGTGGGCATGGGCCGGAGCAGGGGAAGGGGTGTTTTAAAAGTGGGCATTTTTTAGAATTTTCAATATATATATAGAGAGAGAGTAGTCATCCATTGTGGGTCTCGCACACTAGAGCTACTGTGCACGCTAGGTGGGCCCCGCCTGGATGGGGATCTCAAGACCTCCATGTGTCCTTCATGCCTACAAAAAATTCATCCCCAACCAATCGTCCTATCATTTTCATTAGGGGCAAAAAATTTAACAATGCCCAGTTCATTCAATTGGGTGTGCAGTCAATCCAATGGTGTACAGTCATAATTAGGGGGGCTTGGGTCCCACCCACGGTGTACAAGTTGTACACTAGGCATACTTGATAACCACCGTGTGTATTTTGATAACATGTTATATTCTTTTTCTTTTTTTTTTGCTATCGGATGGTTCCCAACCCTTTGGGTTGGACTAATCCTTCTAGGCCCAAAGGGAAGCTGGGTAAACTCCCATGTAGCCCCAGTGTTATATTCATGAGACATTGATATTTAATAATATTTAGAAAGACTCTTGAGAGGATTAGGTGAATATTGACTATTCAATAAGACTGAAAAGGGATAAGAGTAGATGATAGGTTTACAGCGTAATCATTGTTCATTTGATGTCAATTGTTTAAATAATATATAATGATTCTTCCACCGGAATAAAGACATTGAATGAAAGTATAGTCTAAAGTTCTTCACGAATTTCAAATAAAATTACATTTGTACCTCAGATCCATGGTGTAGCCTTTCTTCTTTACATATTCACTTCACCTTATGTGATGCACATGGCTCACAACGACAATCTCCACATCAAATATTTGAAAGAATAGATGATTTGATCAACTAAAAATTCATGTCATTAACCTTGAATAATCTAGTAACTTAAGTCATGCATGTTCTTATTGGACTCATTTACAGGAAAATTTTTTCAGTAGGAGACCTGCATGGTTGCATTGCAGGATTTTTTTCCCTACCTTTAATACATGGTCCAGCTTTTGGTAGATGGTGGGGTTATAAGTACGACACTGTCTTTGTGCAGGACTCGTATAGGTAAACATTTCATTTTATATATATTTATATATCAATTTTTTTTTTATTAACAGAATCATGAGAGAGAGAGAGACATGCAAGCAATTAAATCCAATTGATCATCTTAGCCAAATGAATTTCAGCCTAGAGATTTTTCAGATGAGCTTTTACATGATTTCAATCAAGAAATATTCTCATTGTTCTCATCTTAGTCAAGGTGATGAAAAGGATAATCAAGATAAAACTAAGTTAAGAACTTACAAACAATGCAAACAATTATTCTAACAAAAGATTCCAAGTTAGACTCATTATGAGAAATGCATGATCTACAAGCCTGCTTTCCTATTGGTCCAAAATGTTCCCACTTTTATCATGGTCATCAGTCATCATGTGCAAGGCATCAACTTTTATCTTCCCTTTACAACAGTACTCATAGAAAATACATCATGCATGTGTCTAATGTTATAATTATCCCCACCCAAATAACATGTGTTAATTAATATTCCAAGGAAGCACCATCACTGTGAGCTAACAACTACCTCTTCATGGTTCTTTTAATGATCCAAAAGACTCAAGAGGTTGTTGTTTATACTCTTTTGTATGGTATTCTATATTATTTTATATAAGCACATGCATTGACTGGATGAGTCACTGCATAAGTTTTTTAATATTCCAAAGGGGTTTTGTTTCAACTGCATGTGTAAAGAAATAGAGTCAGACTCGCAGGAAACTCACGAGGCACCACAGTGAGGTCCACCTATTGAAAAGTAGAATTCTTCAAACTAAATGGCACTATCTTTTATGGGCCCTGACCAAATTATTCAATAATATGAAATGGACCCACCACAAAAGATTATATATTGAACACACAAACTTTTGTGATATTTTGCTCTCATGTTTTATACATACATGATCATTCTTAATGGAGCTTGCATTCGCCTGCATTGGTTCAATAGAGATCTAACCAACAATTTTTTTTTTTTTTTACTTAAAAGGTAATTTGTATTAAAAAAAAAAGGAGAAACAAGAGAACAAAGACTCATAGAGTCCCGAGAAGAGAGATAGCCCAAAGGGAATTACAAGAGTAAGAGTGTAGAAAAATGTTTAAGATTGGATCTGGATTCATAGTAATTTCAAAATAAATAAAAAAACCAAAATAAGCTAATACCAGTGAAATTCACTCTGAATTCTAGGTGTTACAAATTTACATTCTTCTTATTTAAAACACTGCTCCAAACATCTTAAATCTTAATTTAGGGCTTGTTTGGATATATTCAGAATATAATATTTTTAGATTTTAATAGTAGCATAATCAAATGTTGTAGAATATAATAGTGCAATATTATAATATTGCAACATTGTCGTTGTTTAGCATTATTTCAAGAATGCAACAGATTTTAAACTGAGTTGTTTGGTAATTGTTAAAGATTATAATATATGCTAAAAGAAAGTCATCACAGATTTAGAGTCAAACAAATAATTATATGCAAATTTATAGTTTGCCATCAAAGTTCATAACAAAAGAAATCAAGACGATAACTACAATCCATCATAAGCTTTTTATTGATACTCATGCCGATCTCTTAGCCTTCTAGTGCAAGTGCTGTATTCATCCCACAGAGCATTTACAATTACTTACCGCATTCTATTGCCCAACCGATGTCACCCATCCATACTATAATCATCATCTCGTTCATTGATATCTTCCTGTTCAGAAGACTGATTCTCATAATTAGAAATTTTTGTCCCTTCCTCTTTTCATTTTCTCATCTTTACTTTGCTCTCCATTTTTAGTCCCGGGGTTACGTGGCGGACCGTGAATGGTCCACTCACGGTCACCGTATGGTTTTACCTCACCAGATCCGAACTCTAGTTCAAAATATAAAAGTTGACTATTTGTAGCCTACAACATGCTTGACTTTAAGGCACAACGAACTTCCATAGTGGGACAACAAGAATAATTAGCTCCTATTGAAATCAAGACTTTTTCAAAATAAATTTCCTCCCACTATACCGGTTATCCATCCATAAATTTTACTTCAATAAAAGAAAGTCATGCCGTAAGATTGCTCATTTGATAGAAAATGTGATTAATGAATAAGTGTAAGATTATGTTGATTATATTTTTATTCAAATAGTCAATGCCGTGGTGGGGCCAAGTCCTATTAGGGAAAAATATGAGGTTTCTGGACAACCATTCATTTTGATAAATATTAATGATGAAAAAAAGATAATAATTTATTTATTTCTTTTAGATTTGCCTCTCCTAAGGTATTTCTACAAATATTTGAATTTTAATACTATATTTTTCATTTTTGGGCCCGGCTAGTTTTATGTTAAAGGTAATGGAAAGGTTTGTTTGCGCCCTCCTGCAGCTTTACCGCTGCCTTTTGAGGCGGTAAAGTCGTATTTGCAACTTTTCCTCCTTTTTGAGCGGAGGAAAAGTTACAGTGTAAAGGAGCACACACATGCAGCTTTGCTGCTACTATTAGAGGCGGTAATGTCGCATTTGCAACTTTTCATCTTCTCTAAATAGAGGAAATCTTGCATTACGGTGGTAAAACTGCCAACGAATTTTTTCCCATTTTTTTACATCTTGATGAGGTCACGGGTCGGGGCTAAGGTACACACAATGATTGATGGCCATTTGTGATTAATGTTTAAATGCAATAATATTAAATCACAATAAATACAACCAAGACGGAGTCATTCCATGATCGATCGAACGGTCCCAAATAGTAAACAACTCTTTCGTCCAGCCAAGACCTCCATGGATAATAATGGGGTTAAGAAAGTATGTGATGTCCAATCCAGGGGCGGACCTAGGAATTCTCCCTTTGAGAGGCCACTATGTAGGAAAAAAATATTCTTGGGAGGGCTAAGTAAAAAAAATGCATATACTTTTCAAATTATATGGGGCTTTTCTAAAAATATAGTGTGTGTGTGTGTGTGGGGTGGGGGGGGGGGGGGGGGGGGGGTGTTTGCATATGTAAAAAACCATAAGATTTCCTGAAACTTAAAAGTGGTCTTTTGGAATTTTGAGGGGGGTTGGCTGGGTTTCACCGTGGTGCAATCAAAGTTCGACTAGCTATTTTCAAAATTCATTTTACTCGAAAGCTCTCTTCATGCCATTTAAATAACTTCTTACAAAGTATCTTATATTTGCAAGGAACCCATCCCAGAAACACATATGATACATATTTTTTACCGTAGGATCTATCATGAGTGGACCCCAGGCTTCTAGAAACTTTCTACTTAAACACTAAGTTATATTATGTATTTCTTTGTAAATTGTTAATATTGCATTTTAGGAAAATCATGGTTTTTGCGAGAGCTACGGAAAACCTACAGAAATCCAGCATATGCAGGTTTTCCGCTACTTGGGACAGCGGAAAACCTGCATTTTTTGTTTTTCGGAAACCTTGCACAAGAGGCATTTTCTTACGTTGGGATGTTTATAGAATAAAATATTAACAGATTTAAATATTATAAGAATAAAAAAGTATAGAATAAAATAATGTAATATTATAATATTATAATATTTTTATTGTTTGGCAAATTTTGAAGAATATTATAAATTTTAAATTGAGTTGTTTGGAAGGTGCTATGATTAAAGTAAATTACATTATTTGAATAATTTTTTATTAAATATTTTAATTTATATGTAATTTATCAAGTATGGATAAAAAAGTAGTGTGATAAAGTAAAGTTCAATTGTCATGTTTTTACCATAAGTTACTTTTCTTTTATCACATAAAATAATGAGCTCTCCCCCACTTTGCTTTACCACATACTTCATCTCACCATACTTTACCTCATCTTTTACCATGATATGACATCGATCTTATTTTACTTTACCACACCTGTAAACAAGTCACTTTTATTTACCATATAAAATTATGATAAAATGTGATAAAGTAAAGTAAAAAAAAAAAGAAACTACTTTACCATTCCTTCTCACCTTACTTCACCATATACTTTATCCCACCTTTACTTTATACTTTACCGTACCTTTGCCGTGCTGTGATATTCACTTTTACTTTACTTTACCATATATGTAAACAAACACATCATGATGAATTTGGTGAACTAAAGTATTTACTTTACTCCACCACTTTGTAATCGTCATTTTAAAAAATTCTTATTTTTTCTACAGGGGAGAGCTGTAGGAGAAAATATAGCTAGACCAAAACAAGCTTATTATAAAACATCCATACACATGGGTCTTTAAAAAAAATCATATTTAAGCTATTTATGTTCAAGGCTTTGCAACTTTGCCCATGTGCAACAACATTTTATAGAGAAACAGGCCAATGATACGATTATCTTTAATCACACTATTGTTTTAGGGATTAAACTTATAACAATGGGAATATTCGTCAATGCAAGAAAAACATGTGAGAAGTTCACGCATTATTGGTACCTTTTGAGTTCATGGCCCACTTCAAATTGGTCATTGAATTGCCGTTCCTTATCACTGGCTTCATTGATTCTTGACCTCACAGGGATGCATCAATGGAAAAATATCTGAAAAAAAAATGCACCTGCTCATGAGGAGACTTGGGACCACAGCAGCTCAAACTAAGGGCACGTTTGGTAAACGATGAAGGATCCTCAGAGGATTCTCTCCATCTCCAAAGAAAGCCACAATCCTCAAGTAGGATTCCCAATGAAAGTTCCATATTTGGATGGAGGGAGGATTCCTATAATTTGTAGAATGTATGATCCAATTGATATTTTTACAAATATCTCAAGATACAGTAAGGATCAACGGTTGAGATTTGGTCACCTTACCGTGTTTGACCGTCCCGAACTAATGACTGGTTTTGATCATGATTTTGGACCTCACATGAACCAGAAGATTTGGAAAAAGGGACTGTTTTTATTTCCATTTTTAAAATTAGTATAAACAGTAAGATGTTTTGGCACATATCTCGAGATATAAGAGGAATCAACGGATGAAATTTGGTCACCTTGTTGTGTTCGACCTTTTAGAACTAATGACCGGTTTGGATCTTGATCGTGGACTCCACATAAATCAAAAAATAAAAAAAAGACGGACTGTTATTATTACCGTCTTCAAAATTAGTGTAACAGTCAGAAGATGTTTTGGCACATATCTCGAGATATAAGAGGAATCAACGGATGAGATTTGGTCACCTTACCATGTTCGACCTTCTAGAACTAATGACCGGTTTGGATCTTGATCGTGGACCACACTTAAACCCAAAAATGAGAAAAAACGGATTACTTTCAATAATAATTTGAACAGCAAGATGTTTTGGCACATATCTCGAGATATAAGATGAATTAACGGCTGATATTTGGTGAGGTGGCCGTTTTGGAGTTTTTAAAGATGACTAACGGTTTGGATCTTGATTAGGGAATCTAAAAGGTACATTCCCAAAGTAAAAACTTATGAGGGCCACATTACCACTTACCGTCATTGTC
The DNA here is from genome assembly GCA_012931725.1 of Litsea cubeba. Taxonomy (NCBI): domain Eukaryota; kingdom Viridiplantae; phylum Streptophyta; class Magnoliopsida; order Laurales; family Lauraceae; genus Litsea; species Litsea cubeba. Next base: position 17,560,492 of record CM022954.1, on the reverse strand, counting down.
CCTGACTTATAGTCACTGTCCCTCACGGTTTTGCAAATATCTCAAGATCTAAGATGAATCAACGGCTAAAATTTTGGGACATAGCCGTTATGGACCTTCTTAACACAATCATCGGTTTAGATCTTGATTGTGGAGTCCATAAAAATAAAAAAAATGCAAATCCCGGTCTGCCTTATATTACCATCCAGGAACATTGTAGCTCCGCAAATCCTTAAGGGCGATGATTTCACTGATCCGAAGGGGGGGTGCGACGCTTGAAATATTCAAAAGAGCAGAAGTTTTCAGTCCATCCTACGTAAAATCCATGCTGAACCAAATATGAAAATCCACGAGATCGTGAATTTTGGGCGAGGAATCCAACCCTCAAAACGTTGCCAAACGTGCCCTAATGCGTTTTGTACTTATAGGAAAAGAAAAAGTAGGTTCCCATAAAGTATGTGGTAAAATAAACGGCGGTTGGAAGACTTTACCACATTATTTTTGTATTCAAACATGGTAAAAACAGAACACATGTTACATTTGGGTTAACCTTTATTTTACTTTACTTGTGGGTGAATGTGGATTGAGGCTGGAACATAGGGCATGGACCCAAATCTATTTCAAGCGCGGATACATAGATTTTTATATAAAACACTAATTTAACATATTACAAATATATAATATATGGTTGTGGGATCAGTTTTCATGTCTGCCCACATCCACAGGAATGAAACACATGGACCTGAATTAAACCCAAATTTCGTCTAGCTTCGTGGTCCCAATCTTGGACACAATTTAAAAACCACTCAAAAACCAGATTCATAATCAGATTTTTTTCCCATTTGGATCATTTAGGAATTCAGGACCACTTTCATTATTTCAAACCCATCCAATTAATTTCAAACCCATCCAATTACATGCTTCGGTTGGGGGCCATTTTCATCTCTAGTCCAACTGCCCAACTACTTCTTGTGAAATGATATTGTGCTGCTACCACAACTATCACATGATATAACCAGTGTGGAAACCATTTTATGGAAATTGTGATTTGAGTCTAGTAGAGTAAAAGTAAAGGTGGGCCTCATATAAATCAAATCAGATTTTCGGTGATTTTTCGAGAGAATATGCAACAAATCATTTATAAAGATTAAAGCTGAATTTTCAAAATCGAAAAATGTATATATTATCTTTATTTTTAAAAGTTTATGTTATTTTATAAAAAAAAAGTTTATGCTATAAATTATATGTATTCAATTCTTATGTATTGTAACAATTCACAATCAATTGATGTTGATGAGAAGTGGACCCCACTTGACATTGGATCTGTGGAAGGAAGGTCAAAGCTATTGCCCAGGCATGTTTCATGTGACAAGGTGGTGCTCTCTGCCTCTCTGTGCCAATTATCCATCTGCCTTTAAAATAAAGAGCTTCTTTTCATTATCTGTCACATGTGCAGAAGTGGATGGGCACCCACACAACAGTTTAGCAGCAGCACCCATTGGCCAATGCAAACATTGGGATATTGTTTTGTTTCTCTGAACCATCCTCCTCATTTGGGCCCATTTAATAATATGCTAGGGTCAGAAATCCAAACAGATATTCATGTGTCATACTCAGTTCAGGAGTATGTATTTATGGTTGTAGATGGGGTACTGTGATACCCTTGCACCATAATTCATGTACACGTCTTTTGGGCCCAATTTATAATCAGGGCCTGATATGGGTCCACTTGGGTCAAGTTTCCATACTCCATTGCATGTTTGTTTAATATTGTATTAGGTTTTGGTTGTAAGGGCTAAAATTAATGTCTTAAATCACAATCTACAGCAACTTATGCTCACAAATAATTTAAATTCCATTGTCTTAAAGTTAAAAGACTACCAAAAAATTAAGTAATTAATAAAATAAAACTATCCAAGATTGGCAAAAACGTTCACTAACTTGCCGAATGGTGATAACCAGGGGTTGCTCAGTTTGTTAGCAATCCTATCTCTCACCTAGCTGCCTAGGGCTTGATCCCAGACATGCTACTCTTTTTCCACATGTGCCGGCTCTCTTTCCATATCAGTGGGCTCTCTCATGGCTCTCGAACTCGTTAGATGGGGTGGGGAAAAAAACTTGTGGAAGGGTATACTCATAATCAATGCCAATCCTCTCAAATGCATTCATTTCTTTGAATTACTACTTATCTGTTAAATTTTGAGGCAAATCTTGAGGCTTTCAAAGTGATGGTTTTAATACAGTGATGCTACAGGGGCCAAGATTTATACTAAATTGTTATCACCCCCTCTGCTGTTATTCTTGATTTACTTAAGAGGTACACCTCATTCCCCTCATTCAAATTGGGTATCTCAGTCCTAAACATCATAGAAAAGGTTGAACAGCTTGATTGAGCCATTGGTCCATTCAAATTCAACCACCAGATTACAATAGAAATATTATAATGAGATTAAAAAAAAAAAGCCAGTCAAATTGCTTCTTCTTATCATTTTCAACAGTATATGCATATCAATTCAAGTGACTTAGAACTATTATCAAACTTTTTTTGGTTTGTGCTCGACCTGAATCCAACAATACAACAGTCTGGATCTCCTCTTGCTTCCCGCACTAAATTCCATGGCAGTGGCAGGTCTCAAAAATTGCATTCCTAATTATATGCTTTATCTTAAGGAGGTGAGTCCAACCTCATTTTAAAAGAATATGAGAAAATCCTATAGATTTTCATTTTGAAAGGCTCAAATTTGCAATAGGTGGTCTCTATTGCAGAGTTTCGCTCTTTACACTTATATAGGAAGCAGATGGATACGGGGCATGCTTATTTTACTTATTAACTAAGTAAGGTAAAATAAATATCAAATCAATGTACATGGTAGCAATTTAATAGAGGTGAAATATATATAAGATGCCTTTATTTCACAAAAAAAGTAACAAAATAAAGGGAGATGGGAAGTCAACAAGTGGTAACCGTTTTATTTATCTTTTTATAAAATAAAGTCTTTTAGAATCTACTGAAATAAAAGTAAATTCTTTTTATGATTGAGACTTAACTTTCTCATTTGTTATAACCAACCAAACACGGCAAGGTAAAATATTGATCACTAACTACAAATTCTACTCGAGAACGACCACTTACGGCATTTCTCACCTGGGTGCTCGAGATTCTTACGCCTCTTTCCAATTCTTTCTCACTTATATGGGTCTTTTTTTCTGCTTCTACGGGCTCTCTCTTGGGCCCGCTCAACCCTTTTGGTTGGTAAAAAAAAAAAAAAAGACAAATTCTAGTCTTTACCACCTGCAAAAATAAACATTGAAAGTGGGCCCTGTAGAGAGAACTCCGGTTCTAGATCCGGACTCCAAAAGAAACAAAAAAAGACTCCAACGTTCAAGGAGGCCTTTTACAATGGCCCCACCATAGCCAGTGGGGCCCTCTTAGATGCCTCATCCACCCACACAAAACAAATATATATAAATAGGAACGCACCGGGCCCATCACAAAACACATTCTAGTGGGAAGCGGGAGCAGCGTATGAGAGCTCGCAAATGTGCGACCTCGCATCACCAACGGAATCGAACCCACTATTCAAACCCTCTTCTTCTCTTCAGTCTTCCCGCATGCGAGTGTGCCCTCACTCCCTCTCACAGAATCTCCACATCGACATGTCCGATTGGTGCTCCCACGCCCATTCATCTCTCTCGCCAAACGCCAAAATCCCATCCGAAACATGAAAACAACAACAACAAGAGAAGAGCAGAGAATAATTAGAAGCTTGAAGAAGAAGAAGAAGTAGAAGATCTCTGTTGCGATCGAGAGATCTGGTTCTTTCTTTTCTTCTCTCGGTTTCAACAATTGATTTGGATCGGATTTTTGTTCTTGGATTTATGGCGATGGATGATAGTGAGAGCTGTAGCAGTAGAGCAGTGGATTCGTCTCCGACGCATTCGAGGCAGCAGAGATGCAAGCTCGAGGTGTATAACGAGGTGCTTCGACGGCTCAAGGAGTCTGAGAGTGAAGAGGCGAATCGTCCTGGGTTTGAGGATGAGCTCTGGGCGCATTTCAATCGACTTCCTGCAAGGTTGCAAAAACCCTAGCTCTGTCTCTCTATTCCTTTCAATCTGTGTGGTGGTGTTTAGGATTGTGAGTTTGATTGAATTTGGGGAGTTTGAAATGGGGACTGAAGGAATAGTTGTTTGAATTGTTTTTTTTCTCGATTTTGGTGGTGGTTTGTGTGTTATGAGCGGGAGATTTTGAAAAATTGAGGGAGGTTTAATGAAAGATTGGAACTTTGTTAGTAGGAGGAAACATGTGGCCTTTTGAGGATTTTGGTTTTACTTAACAGGATCTTTTGGTTTCATGTAATTGAATTGCTGGGAATTGTAAGACTTGTATTTCTAAAAGTGGTTAAAGTTGAAGAAATCAAGAAAGAAATGTGAATTTCCAAAAATGAGTATGAATGATGTCTCTTCTAATGGAAAATGATTTGAGGGGGAATGGGAAATGAATACCCGGCATCATTCTAGTGATTCAAAATTTAAAAATCTAGGAAAGTCAATTTCTTGTTTATATTTCTACTTTATATCCTTCACACCTCACCTCTTTAATAATCCTTGGTTGAAGACCATTTGACCACGAATTCCTATGTATTAAGTTCCATACAAACAAACAGGCCCTGAATTATCTCTGCCGGGAATCTAGGGAATTCAGAGAAGAAATGGGTTTTAATTTCCATTTTTCCAAAGGAAATTAGGGAATTGCAGTAGCTTGTCTGGTTTTTGTTTTAGGATATCTTCTTCAAAATTACTGTAATTCGTGTATGTGTTATTTGGATGTGGCATAAAAGCTCTTATGGGTTGTTATTGGATATGCCAATAGTGTGTTTACTTTAATAATATCACACTATTATCATAGGCCAAAGCAAAGGCTAAATGTATGCAGATTTTGGATTGAATTTGCAACAAATTACTGTTTGTTGCAAATTTCAATTATTTAGCTTTGAGCTTAACATTGTAACACTCAACTTTTCAAGGGGTGAACCACGACAAGCCTAATATTGCACTTGTTCGGTATAGACATTATTTTAGTGACATTATATTGAAGGCTTTCCAAAGGTAAAGGTACATATTTATTGCAGTACTTGGCATTAAGTGCTGCAGTATACGGCAATGCATGTAAATATTTTATTAGCCTTGCAAATTGCATTGTTTGACACCGGATGGTTACTGTTAATCTTTTGCTTACCCAGTCAATGCCTAATGCTGTCTGCTATTTGTTGTAGATATGCATTGGATGTGAACGTGGAAAGGGCGGAAGATGTTCTTAAACATAAAAGATTACTACAGTTGGCTCATGACCCAGCGAATAGACCAGTATATGACGTTCGTCTTGTTCAGGTGAAGATGCTTATGAGATACCATTCTCTTCATAAATGTTGCATGATTTGTGGGCCATGCAAATATCATAGCTAAGAAATTGCTTAGTTCATTACATTGCATATTTGGTACTAAGTTGTGTTGGGTGGTATTTTGGTACGTAGTTGTGTTGGGTGGTGTTCTCGTTCTATGTTATTAAAGGGAAGTCACTGATGCAACTTACCATCGCGGTATGACTAACATGGTTATGTTTATTGGTTTCTAGATGTGCTTGATACTGATCCAAGAAAAAAAGTGTCTGCTTGATGACATATAAATGATCATTTTATGCCTCATGGTCATGGAAGCCTTACTACTCCTAATATGGAAGGTCTGTGCATGGCTTAAGGATGTTGAGTGTTGACTGTGCCAGAAAGGTGAGCAGGCCCCATCAGTCAAGGGTGGAGCACGGGGGGATGAGAAGTTGCGTTGATCAGAGATGGCCCAAAAATGAGCCTGATTGGATTCCTAATTGTGCAGATGTTAAGCCTCAAAGTCAATGATGGAAGAGTGATTAAAAAAAGCTTAAAATTAAATCCAATGTTGAATACAGTATGGACGAGTGCCACTATTGGTTGTTTAGAAATTCAGATTGGCAATAATCGTAGGGGGGCAATGGGTCATAGGCTGATAGGCATTGTTTAGACTTCAGAGTTCAGAATGATTCATGCTTGTCACAGATGTCTCTGCGTGAATTTTAATTTGACCCAAAAAATCTACATTAGTATACAAAAATCCACAATATTAGAAGATGCTGAAATCTTTTTTCTTTCTTAATTAGAGGACAATATAAGGGTATGTCTGTAGTGGGCCCCTAAAGTCATACATGTCTTGTGTCATTATTTCATCGTAAGTTGTTGAATCTATTGAGTTTTATTGAATTGGGTCAAAAGCATTTCAAGGTATTCATTGTCATTCTAAGCTTTTCTCTTTTTATTTGAAATGATAACCATGTATGCGCAGGCTGCATCTTTGATATTGTTTTCACGTTGTCTTGTGTTCATGGCTCATGGCATATACGTGAGGCAATGAGATGCATAACGATATGGATGGACACTTACGATAGTCATCTGAGCATCATGACCTTCTAAGTGGTGGGACATGCATACCTTCGGATGGATGTAATGATCCAATTTGATCAACGAAGATCTTCAAGGGTCTGGAAGAATCTATTGAACTCTAGGGACTAGGGTAGGCTTGATTTGAGTAGAAATATTAGGAGTGACCTTTTTAGATCGTGGAAATGAATAGAGATGTTTGGAGTATTCTCGAATGGCATGGATGAGTCTACGAATAGAGCAGAGTTGTGTAGAAGTTTGAATAGGAGGGCCTAAAAGGTTCTCATCCATTGGATGGTTGACATGTGGACCAATAATGGCCATGGGTTGTATAGAAGAGGACTATAAATAGAGTTCTTCACATTCATTTGTAACAAGAAGCATGCAAGCAATAGAAGCTCTTATTTCTCAAGTGTTCTCTCTACTTGGGTGTGAGTGTGTATAGCCTTGGGTGAGTTCTGGTTGGAGGGTTAGATTGTAGTTCTGGTTGGAGTAGAAATAGACCATTTGCTTCTTAATTGTCCCCTTGCCCATTGCATTTGGAGATCTATTTTGTCTTGGTTCCATTCTTGTGGCACTCTGCCAAATTCTTTCCCTTCTTTGTTTGACTCTTGGAGATTATGGGTAGGCTCTAAAAGAGGAAGGGTCATGTGGAAGCTCTCATTCTTAGCGGCAATTTGGTCCTTATGGAAAAAAAAAAGTTGAGGTGCTTTGAAGGAAAATCCTCAGATGCAACAAAGATAGTAGATAATGTCAAGCATCTGGTGGCTCTTTGGGTCTCTCCCCTACATTTATTCAAAGGAATATCGATAAGCTCCATTATTCACAATTGGGGTGAAGTGGCTAGATCCCGCCCTATTGCTAGGCGCATCTTCCCCAGATGGCACCCGCCTCCACATGGAGCTTTGAAGCTAAATTTTGATGGGAGCACTATTGGTAATCTGGGTATGGCAGGTGTTGGTGGTGTTATCCGTAATGAAGATGGGATAATTATTTTGTCTTACTCCGGCCCAAGCAGGTGTTTGTTCAATCAACAAAGCAGAACTACTTGCCTTGCTCATTGGTCTTCGAGAAGCTTCCCGCTTACAACCTCAACTACTCCTTGTAGAAGGGGACTCTTCTTGTGTTATACAGTGGGCGACTCGGTCTTCTTCACCTCCGTGGTATCTGGCAAACATTATTGAAAAGGTGCTTCAGTGGTCAGGTGATTTGAACGTTTCATTCAATCACATTATGAGATCAGCAAATGCGGAGGCGGATAAACTTGCAAAAGAGGGAGTTCTTAAACCTTCTTTGCTCATTTTTGGCCCTTCTTAAGTTCCTTTTCTTTTGTTGGTGCGCGATGTTTTTGGGTCGCAAATCTTTTTGTACAGCTTTCCCCGTGTTTTTGGTAGTGGCTTTTTTAGCTGTTTTAGCCCTCTGATACTGTACAGTCTTTGTGCAATGAAAAGTCAACTTTTTCAAAAAAAAAAAAAGAAGGGTTAGTTTGTGGTTGGGGTAGGCTGACTCGTTATTGCATTGGGCATAGATGAGTGCAGCACGCATAATTCTTCAAAATTGGAATCATATCACAAATCTTTCATACCCATGAATCGAATCGCAAATTTTATCGCAAATAGTGTGGTTTTTATTTTTCTAATAAAAATAAAAAATGATTAAAAATTAAAAGAAAAAGAATAAAAATATTCATAACCATCCATTTTCCCATATATAGGAGTATTAATTATAAGAACAAGTAAGTCTATCATACAATCATCTCAAGAGCATCATGACATATATTAATATATATATATATGAAATAAATGATGTGTAAATAGTTAAATAAGTTTAAAGTATCAATGTATATTTTTAATTAACTTTAAATCAAAATATAAAAATAAAAATAAAATCCAAACCACCAATCTTACACAATAAGATTTCTCTTGAAGTTAAGAAAGTGTTCATGAAGGAAAAAACCAAAATTGCTTTAAAAAAAGAAGAAGATATAGACAAGCACCATACACGGTCAAATGCTTTAGTTAAAGGCATGTTCTTTATTCATCTTTAAAACCTTATCAAAGTGCCGTAAAAAATTCTTAGGAGTTTTTCGTTAACTACTAAATAATCTTTTAAAAATAAAAGCGCTAAGAGAAAGTAAAAATGGTAAAATATTATTAAATATTAATTTATTAGTTGTAGCTATTCTTGCCTAGCCGAATCACTTGAATCGTAAGATTTAATGAAACGAGTATTGAATCGTATGACTCACATCTGAATTATAAGATTCATTTGCACATGCAATTTATTGCATAGATACAAGTCGTTTTTCTTAAGATTCGGGATATGAATCGTATGATTCTGATAACTATGGCAACACGGGCTAAAATCAAGTAATTTGCTTGGTCCTAGACAATGTGTTTTTCCTTGCATCCCTTATGAATGCTTCCCTTTCTATTTGTACTACTGTACTTGGTAATAATCTCAACTCTCACGTAGACCCCCATAAAGTAATCCCATATATACAGTCATGATATAATTAGTTCTATATTGCAGTAAGAGCATGTTTGCCTACTTGATATTGAGTTACTTGGGTTCGGTTCATAGTAAATGGATTTTGTAAAGGAGTATTAAAGAGTCAAGGAGTTAAGGGTTAGATTTAAATGGGACCATCAATTCCCTAGGATTTAAGATACAGAGGTGGTGGTTAGGTAATCATTCAAATCAAATGGGAGATCATTTGATCTTTAATCGTGGATTTTCACCTTTAATCCTCCACTTTTAGCCCCTTTGATATATGGGCATTGTTTGGAAGTTCTAAGAATTAAATACCCTATTAAAACAAAAGAACCCAAGATTTTAAAATAAAAAGGATCAATTTCGCAGTCATCATTGTTGTAACAGCCATTGTGGCTAATGTTATCAGCCGATATTAGGGATATGGGTTGATACCGAGCTATATCAAAATAGCATATTGGTCACGAGCGATACGTTTCATGCCCACTAGCATCTTAAACCGTAAACGTTGGTGGGCCCCACATGGGCTATTGCCCACGGTTGTCCAATGGGCAATGTTACTCATAACCATTTTCATGAATACATGTACGTGTGTGTATATATACACACACATGCGCACCTACTTGGATGATGGTTCACTGGCATAATGTGTGGGTTTGCTCCCCACATCGTGTGTTCGACACCCACCCAAGATTTACCTGGTGCACGTGTGTTGCGGGGTTGTGCGTGCTCCTAGGGGAATAGCCTTGTGTGGTATAATACCATGGGGATACACACGTCACCAAAAAAAAAAGAACTACATGCATGGGAATTACTCTAAATGGTTTAATAAAATGGTCCTAGCAGTTTAAAACAAATATTGTGATTTTGGCAGCCTTAAATCTGGGGTTAGAATGATCATATGGTTCACATTTTTTGCACATGCCTGCATCAGACATAGACCTTTCCATCCCCATGCCCCTCCTTATGATGGTTATGCATCTGGGTAGGCCCTACATGAGGGATCTTTTTTGCTATGATTTCGGATCAAGCCCATGCACACAAATATTCAGATGAGGTCCCATCTGCATGGTTCTTATGAGCGGTCTGACCCTTTTTTTAGGCCCATCAACTCCCCCCCCGCTCTCGATTGCTTGCAAACCCAAATTTGACACTCATCCAACGATTACTCACTGTCTACCTACTTCTCTTAAGGGCAAGGACTAGATGAATCTCCCTGTTTCAACCCAAGCTTGAACGTAATTATTCCTGCCTCCCCTTGGAGGACTTACATGTCCATTACTAAGTGCACAATGCAGGATACTTCAAGCTGTTCTTTTGTGTTACTTTCTGAATTGTCTTCCTTCATTGTTGGTAAAATGTCTTCCTCTTCATTGTCGAGTTTTTTCTTTCTTTTTTTTTTTTTTTTTTTTTATAGATGTGAATTATATGCCTGGCTGAGTTCATCCTGGAAAACTTCATTTTTTTTTTTCAAAAGCAGGTTCCTCCTGTGACTGATGGAAATGGTGTGGATTCATTTCCATCAAACTCTCCAGGCAGAGAAGATGTTCAAATTTCTCCTAGTTACCCAGGGAAGCAGAGGTTCGTAACTTCTATTTTCTTTTCTCTCTTTTTAGTTTTTTAGTTTTAGTTTTTATTGTGATATTGTCTATAGACTTCTTTTTCAAAATTATCATGCATTCTCTACTCTATTTTCATTGTTCATGATATATATGGGCCCCTCTTTGCTGAGCACCGGTGCTCACCTTATCGTGAGCATACTTCCTTTGGGATCCCATCTGGGGGTGGGACTGATCCCCTCCCCCCTCCCTTTCTCTTTCCAAAAGAAAAAAAAAAAAAACTGGGTATGGTGATGGAGGCTCAAATCATCATCCTATTCACTTGCTCAGCGCCCCACGAGTTTTCCAGACCGAAGATTGGTGACTATCGGGTCGGGGGGGCGGGGGGGCCCTTGTTTTATGGTCCACTTGGATGGATCATAAGTGGGCACCACTGGGTGTTTGCGCATGGCGTGCTCATCATAAGGCAAGCACCGGTGTGTTCATGATAAGGCGAGCACCGGTGCTTGGCGGAGGTGGCCATATGTATATATCCCTCCCCCCCCCTCCAACCCACCCACACACACCCACCGACCAAAAACAATGGAAAATATCGTTTGGTTTTATCCTTATTTTTTCCATAGATCATATTGGAACTTATGTCCTTGTTCATTCTTCAGCATTCATCCACCTCCTTCCTTTGGTTCATCACCTAATCTTGAAGCCCTTGCTCTTGATGCCAGCAAGCCCGTTGTTCAGGATGGAGATAGTGTTGTTAATGCCAATATACTCTTTGCAAGGTAATTTCTGTTTACGTCTCTTTTTTTTTTTCAAATGAAGATAGGTAATTTCTGTTTAGTCATTTACTTCGCGATGGTGATTTCTCTCCACATAAAGATGGAGGACTTATTTAGGGCCTGTTTGTTTGCATTGAAATGCATAGGAATTCAATACATTGGAAAAAAAAAATTGAAACGGTTAAAAATGAAGATCAAAAGTGAGATTTAAAAAATGAGCATCAAATAACCTTGTGTGAAAATAAAATCAAAGGAAGATGGGAAATGAATACCTAGCCTTTGGTCTTCATTTTTAACCACTTAAAAGAAAGTTCCTACTTATTGAATTTCTATGTATTTTAATGCAAACATACAGGCCCTTAGTGTAATTTAATTTCTTTAGACTTCTGATAAAGTGTTGCTGATTTGTTCGATACTCCACTTGTGTTTGGGAAGAATGGTTCTTGTCTTTCTAAAATCCATTTCGATTTCACGGCATCAGACCTTTAATGTTAGATGATCACATCTTTTAATATGAAATATACATTGCACATGGTGTGTGATTTTTATTATGGAGGCTTGCTAAGCTCACATATCTTTGATGGATACCATCCGTTTTGGCCACCACATGCCATTCTGGAACACATTTTTCTCATCCAAGCCATCCAATAGTTTACTTTATTAAAACCAGTAAGCAAGTTATTGATTCATAACTGTGCAGGCCCATGCATGAAATTACCTTTTCAACAGATGACAAGCCAAAGCTTCTCAGTCAGGTAATTGATCTGTTTCTTTAGTCTAGGAAACTATCTTTCTAATGTTTTTGAGCTGGATAGGATGCAGGTATCCTTAAAATGTTTTTTTAGTCAGTAGATAGCTGTAAAAGTTAAATTTTTGTCGTGTTACAGTTGACTTCATTGCTTGCTGAGCTTGGTTTGAATATCCAAGAGGCACATGCTTTTTCTACTATAGATGGCTACTCATTGGATGTGTTTGTTGTAGATGGTTGGCCGTATGAGGTATTTTTTGACCTTGCCATTTTCTTTCGATGCATATCGGTATCTATTTTGTTTGTACAATAACAAGTTTGTTGTAAAGTAAATCAAAAGGTGAGGTGACAGTCATTTTGCATTTCAAGCCTGCACCAAGATATATATATATATATATATATAGATTGGTAAAATGACTTGAACCCACAACCCTAAGGTTGCAATATTGAGCACCTTCCACTGTGCCGCAAGCTCGTCTTGTGCCAAGAATTGTGGAATAGAGATTATAAGGGGTTCTCACATCTTTGTAAAAATCTTAAGAAACATGTCTATGCCACATACCATATCCATACTGACATGATGTGGATATCTTCCAAGGAGCGCTGCTGCTTGTAAGCAATTGATGTCATAACTATCCTGTATAAGCATTACCATGTAATCCATTTTTTTTATCTTGCATTTTAAGCTACATACTTACATTATAGAGCTACCGATATGAAAAGGTTAAATTATAAAATTTCATAAGTACCACGGTTTGAACATTGAAAAGATTAGGATTCACATGGTCTGGAGACTGGAGGCCATATTTTACCCTCTGCTCAGGAAAAAAGAAAACTACAAATGACAAAAAAGAGATTTTAATTTGATAGATGTGAACTATACTTGTTAATCACTTGCATATAACCTAGGTGAGTTTTCATTCCATTTCTACATCAAACTAAAAGTTATCATAATAGAACATATTTCGAAGATTTATAATAAGAATGACAGGACAGTTATATATGGGAACTCACCTACCTAATGTGCTATGCTTCTATTAAATAGAGGAGATGTTAGATAGGATGAGTAACCAAGAATATTATTCCTCATACTCTCTCTGTGTGAAGAAGAGGAGAGCGGTGAGGAGCTAATCTCTGAATTATTTGGATTTATAAGAGTTGAATAAATGAGTTCGCAAAAATTGTGTATGTAGGTGTGCACATTCTAGGTTCTTGCAATTTCTTGGTTTTTCTGACCGAATGAGTTACTTTCTTTTAACCTGTCACCTGCTCCTATGTTCTTTTGTATCAGTAACAGGATGAATTTATTAGCAGATACAAAAATATACAAAAATGTACGTATGATACAATATGTATCAAGATTGAAAGAGGCAGTCCAGATAATGTGATTGGTTAGCTTTTTTAACCTAAATGCAACTCTTCGAATTCGGCGAAGCCTTTTACTTTCCTCTTTGTCGACATCTTGTTTAGCCATTAACTTAACCAAGCTGCTTGCTTGTCTACCTTCGTGAGAGAAAGATATGGGCATGCTTGCATTCTTAGCTCAGATTGAATTGTAATAAATGCCATTCTTGAAGGTTCCCTTTTCTCTTCACCCATCACATTCCGTTCCCTGAGTTTCATCAACAAGGAGCTACCTGGAGAAAGGCTCCCTAAACGATCTCGAAGTGTCTAATGGTGGTTTATGGTTCCTTTTCATGTGAGTTGACAAATAAGTCAATTTTATCACACCCTTTTTGCCTCTTGAAGAATTTCCTGTCTTGGACCTCCTTGGTTGTCTCTTTATGCCCCATCCACATTGAGTTTCTAAAAATTATATGGCAGGACCAATAATTCTTGTAATTCTTTTTCTCCTTGTGACTGAATAGAGATTCTTGCTTAATTCTTATTATTTTTCCACAGTTCAACTTATAAATTGCTTCAATGTTATCCATTTTGTGATCCTAACTTCAATCACGCTCCTCCAAAACAGTCGATGAAGACGTAGGGGGTGAAGGTGGGCTTCCATGGAGAGAAGAGACAAAGATGAAGCCCGTCGGAGGCTATTTCAGCACCTCTAGACCTATCAAGGGTCATAGACTGCAAAGAGGCTCATCTGGTTTCAGTTTGTGCAACAGAGGGGCCTCTTTCATGTAAAAGATACCTATTCCAATTTCGTTCAAAGACGATGAAGAATACAAGACTTCATAAATCTCTCGCTTCAATGGCCATAGTTGCTCAACATTATTGTTCATGGAAACAAGTTCTCTATTGCCTAAAAGGGTTGTTCGTGATTCTTTTCGTGCTGCTTCTTAAGATCTCAGAAAGAAACAGAAAGTGTCCCCAGTTCTCACCATTAGAAAGAGTAGAAGAAGATTCAAAAGCTTTGATCCATCCTAGCCACTTCAAAGCCCCAGTTCTCAACAGATGTTCTCTTGAGGCTTCATCTATTGCAGATGGATGCCATCTGTTGCAGTTTGTGTCATTGTTTAATAGAGCCAAAAGAAGGATTCATTCAACTAAAATGAGAGAGTTGAAGGCCTCATATGTGTATTTGTTAATCAAAGAAGATTCAAAGTGTACGATATATAGTGTTGCGGCTTGTCATGAAGAGGATCCCATCCAAAAGTTTCGCAAACCTTTTTTCTAGCCTTGTTTGCTTGTGCTTGTGTAGACAAAACAACCCTTGATGGTTCATTTGGTGTTTGAAAGCCCATCAAGGAGATTTTTTGACTCCTTGCGGGTTTTTCAATGAAAAGATCGATGGCATATTTTTGCATAGATAGAGATAAGTAGGGTGCCATCAATTTTTCAAGGACGGATGTACTTTGTCCTAGATTAGTGTCCTAACTTGTAAATATAGTTCCTAGTCACTATTCTAAGACCTGAAATAGAGTTACAAAACTCCATCCATCAAGGAGTTAATGAACTTACCATTCAAAAAACATATAGAAGAAAAAAGAGAAAAAACATAGGAGAAGAAACAAGCGCTTGTAAATCCTCTTTGATCTCCCTTAAAACTTCTGTACTTTTAGATCCAGTTTTCGTCTAATGAGATCCAAGACCTCGTCGATTGCCCTAATAATGGCAAAGGGATTGATTTCTGTTAGTTAACGTAAGTGTTGATTTTGGAAATTGGGGATATGAGGTTTTGTTGAAAAGTTTGTGGAAAAATATTTGTTTTTCTACATGGTTGGTGTTGTCTGTGTGGTCAATATGGTAAAGTTGAATGGTGTTTTTATGTGGATGTTGTTTGGGAGATTTGGAGATATGGTTTGAATGGATGGTTTCAGTTAGGTCCATTTCAACATGAACCGACCTGGCTCCAAAGAATATTTAGGTTTTAGGTTTAATTTTAGGTCCATTCCAGGTCGAGCTGACCTAGAGCTTGTGCAGGAGCTATCAATAGTAACATCAAGTCATCAACAAGTCAAAGTCAATAGTGGACTTTGACCAGATTCGATCGCGACTCTGTTTTTATCCGTCTTCGTCTGTGCGCTTCTGGTGATGAGGTCTACGTACATTCATCCTGCCTCGATCTCATTTTCTGTTCGTTAAGTTTCATGATCCTTATGTTTTTGGTAGAGATCAGGACAGATCTAATCTAGTAGGCCCTTAGCTCCGACAGACTAAAAAAGAGTAGGATGAATCTGTCGTGATCTCTTCCAAAAACTATTATGAACATGCAACAGGAGGAATTCACAGGCCATGCCATGTGCGCAGCAGGATCAATCTTTGTTGCTGGTATATTCATTATGAACATGCAGTGGGACATTATTTAGAATTTCGGATCTACAATATCAGGTGTTTCTTTTCATCACAAAAGTTTCAAGTCAGGGGGAGAACTCTATGAATACTCCATAGTTACTTGGTGTAGTGTGAAGCTAGGTAATTGTTAAGTTATGGATGAGTTTTCATCCTTAATTTCATTTGAGAATGTTGTGTAGCATTTAGGCTCGTCATATATGCTGAGTAGCATACCATGGGTCATCAGCGGTATTGCTGAGTGTGTAGTTTGTGTTGTGGAGCATATGAAGTTATCATCTCCTTCATCAGTCAAGTTGCAATGGAAGATCAAAGATTCGTTAAAAGTTATGTGTGCTAATGATCAAGCCGACAAAGATCATCGTCAGCAAAGCAGTTGCAAAAAGGAAGTGGACATATGTTGTTTGGTACAAGCTGGTCATAGTATCTATGTACCAATTTGAGGGGGTGTGTGAGAAACAATTGGGTTTATTTGTAATTTTAAGAGTAAGTTATTTAGGATAGAATAGTGATGGATTAGGATTAGGTTTATTACTTTGAGTTGACTTTTGTTGTACATTATTGGTTATTCTCAATATATAGATCAAAGAGTTTTGTCAAGATGTATCCCTAAAATTTTAACTTTATTGTCCTCAGTTTATTAAATGGGCCAAGTGAGAATGAATCATTAGTTGGAGAGGATTTGGGAGATGAGTGAGAGAGGATAGGCATAAAGGATTTTATTTCAAGAAAGATTTAGATGAGGATCGAGGGCCACAAAAGAAAGGATGTTATCTAATAAGGTAACATTTCTTGTCACGTAACTGATTTGTATTAGAATCATAACAAACAAATACTTTCTGTCCTTCCCTATATAAAAAAAAGGACACTGAATGGAATGGGCATTCAGTTTAGTTCACTCATATGGAGGTAGCAAGACAAAACACATAAGCCAAAAGAATGAAGTTATAATTTCAATGATGGTGAAAAAGACAAATGCCTAGAGTAGTTAGACAAATTTGGATACATATGACGATTGTCGGCATCTATGGATACAGACACGGATATGGATATGGTCATATGGATACAGACATGGATATCGAAATCGTGGATACGACACTACACGTTCGGAAATCTAGGACACGGATACGGATACAGGTGTCCAAATTTTTTTCATTAAATTACTTTTGAATTAATGAAATTATTATTGTTTACGTTCCTTTCTAACATTTTTTATGTTGAGAGTTGAGACGTAAGAAAATTGAAAAAACTATATGAAATAATGGACTTGGTAAGTAAAATATGTTAAACTTGTACCCTTAAAGTATCGGTGCAGTATTGGGTACCAATACAAGTGTCGTATTGGTTCGATACGGATGCGTTGGGCTTGTACAAGTATCCGGGTATCATTGGTTGACATAAAGAGTACTGCTTATAGCTTTAACCCAAAAAGATGTAGGGACAGCTGAATCAAACAATCAAGTATGAACAATTTGAAGGATGTGCTGATGTTTACACTCAGCTACTCCATTTTGTTGAGGAATACGTGGACACATGGACCTCAGTCAACAGGTAAAATTCATTGTGGGTGGATTGGTTTACATGTGATTAATCCAACATGAGTCCTACTTTGATTGGAGTGAGATACACTTCTCGGTGCTAAAACAAGGAGAAGAGGATTATTTTGGGAAGTTCTTATTCATTATTGGTGAGCCCTAGTATCTCCATAATTTAATTGCGCTCACAAAGTTTTACAGAACTATGTCTTGGAGAACATTGGGGTATTTTTAAATAGGGATTTTCTTTGGATATTAATGAAAAAATCTGCAAAAAATAATTAGGTTTTAAATGATTAGTAATAAATCAGTATGTACAAAATATTATCAATCGACCATTGCTTGCCTTCCCCCCATAAGAAAACCCTGCCTCCGTCACTGCAACAGAACCTTCTCTCTCTCTCTCTCTCTCTCTCTCTCTCTCTCTCTCTCTCTCTCTCTCTCTCTCTCTGTTTTTTTGCCATTGCTTTTATGGACATGGCAGATTATATGCTCCAGCCTCAAAGGGATGGTTCTTTCATTTCATTACTCCGCACATCTCATTATCTAAATACCACCTTTCTGAGGCAAATCAGGCCTTTTCTGTCGCAGCAAGCATTAGACATGAGGGCGCATGCGACTTGTGATTTTCTAGGTGCCACCCTGTTGAAAATACAAGATTTTTCATTCCATTTTGACCAGTGTTCATTATCTACAATTTATTATCTCTTAGCGCTTGTTTGTCTAGATTATACTTGTGTTTTGCCAATAATTAATCTCTTCTGATTTCATGTTTGATTATCGCTAACTTCTAAGACTCCATTGATGGCATATCTAGCACCTTTCTGCATATGTTTAGATCATACTTGTTCCATTTTGCAGTTTCTCCATCCTTGTGGTTGGATTAAAATGAAAGAGATAATATAGTTTTTGTTAACTATTTGACAAAGGGTCGCTTTTATTGAATAATTAAGTGGTTATGATTATTGTTTTGGTTTCAAACAAGTATACATATCATTGTAGTAAGCTTCCTTCAGGACTCTCAAATTTAATGTCTTCAAAGTGGTTTGTTACCAGTTGACACTGTAGATCTTTCCTTTTCACTTTGAATTCACCATTGTTAAGTAACTTTCTTCGTTGTTATCTTTTTTCTTTTTCAAACTTATTAGGAGACCAATCAGCTTAGACACGCACTGGAAAGGGAAATTTTAAAGCTTGAGGTAATTGCTCACTTCTATTATTCTATTCTATTTGGTGCCAGCCTTCTCCAAATTGAAGTATATGGAATGTTGAAAGGTCCCATTGTCTCAACCACAACTAATAAAAATAATTATATGGTCATACTAAGATTACATGCACTGAGCACTGTTCATGAGTGTGAAACATTGCTATACTACTACTTTTGGCCAATGCTATCTATCATCGTCCTCATTGTTTCCCCTTGCTGATGATGAATGATTGAAGATCCATTTTCTTTTGTATTTGTTTTCTGATGAATTTATTTTTTCTATTGAAGTGTTTCATACGTGTTAATTTAACTATCCTTTTGTTTATTTGGTTGCTGACATCAGATGTATGTCTAGATGATCAAGAGTGATTCTTCTTCTGACATAATTCACACTCTGTAATTAGGAGATGTTCTAATAAATGATGGATAAGGTTATATTGAGAGAAGATAGGACGAGTTGGAAGAAGAAAAGTGGGAAAAAGCTGAAATTTAAGACTTAATATTGTGTTGTGGATGCACCCCCAGTGTTCTGATGGCCCAATTTTGACTACTATGACACGTAGTTTTCACTTGGCTCAATTTTGATCAAAATAGAAAATTAAGTGATCTTGATGGTTTCAATGCGCAAGGTGGTTAGGCTGTCCCAAGCTTTCTAGAAAGTGGTTGCAAGTCGTCCCTTCTCTTGATTTCAGCTCATTAATCATTCCGTCATCATCATTTTCTATTACCAATTCTCGACAATGCGGGGTAAGCTAGATGTCAACTCAATTTGGTTAGGAAAGTTTTCATGGCTACCTCCTTGCCTGATGGTTACCATCCACCTATGGTTAGGCAGAGGGAATTCACTAGTGGGGCAATAGAATAGAACAACAAAAGCAGGGCATGGAAGGCGTCAATATGACACTTATGTTGTGTTCGCCTCAAGAAAGGAACCAACAATAGATGGGCTATGAGGCTATCTCTCTAATTTAGAGCAAAGAAAGGATTCAGGCTTCCAAAATCCAAAGGGACCTGCAGATGGCTAGTTCCATGATTAAGTGATATATGTGTATTTGTGCCTGTATTTATATACACCATTTTAATTTGCAACTTTGTCCGGACAGTGCCACTTCAATGGGTCCCACTTTTGGGCCCCCTTGTAATGTGTTTGTCCCCTTTGCCAACCATGGAAGGGAATCCAAAATCTGATTGTTTGTGAGCCCAATAATATACCCGATCTTCAATCAAACAGAAAATCTACTCAAACAAGGAGAAAAGTAGAGATTACTTACCGTTGATCCCGAAAATTCACTATATATATATGATCGGTAACAGAACCTTTATTAAAAGAGAGAAAAAGGCAAAAATGCACAAGAAAGAAAACCAGAAATACAAGGGTATAAAAGAATTATACCCCACCCATCAAAGTGAAAAGACCCAAACAAAACCACCCCCAAAAACAAAAGATTACATAGATAAACCCACCCATGGAGAAGCTCTATCTACCCTTG